>LR736859.1:14324125-14883434 GCA_902654985.2 Oryctes borbonicus | reverse complement strand
ATTGTTAACCTCAGAGTGGATCTGCTATGTTTACCGTATGTTTGGGTTCATGCAGCAACTTTTATCAAGAATAAAATTTTTTGAGAAACGTATAATAAAAAAGTTTCCAATTTGTTGCCAACTTTTACAGACACACTGTATATATATATATATATTATTATAGAATGGTATTGGATTGGAATAATGGACACTATTGCAGTTTCTTATTTTTCTATGTTTACCGAACAATTATATGCATTTAACTAACAACTTATGATCTACCACAGCCTAGACGGTTTCGAGCAGGTGTAACTGACGGATAAGCGGGCACCTCGGCGTTTTCAACGGATATACTATACGCACAAAGAACGGATACTTGCAGGCATTTTTACCGGAAAATCATGACAGCGAGAAGAGTTATACAACATACAACACGTCGACTTCGGTAAGAATATATATAGAAATATGTGTGTGTGCGTGTGCGTTCGTGTGGCTGTTCTAACTCAATAGCATATGATGCAAAGTAATTAGTAGTTAAGGGAACAAACGTAGATAGTTGATTAAAAAGTTGCTCATTTAAAAAGTTGATTTCGTTTTGCTTCCTCATTACAATATTGGCAATAACTTATGTTATTGTCAATATAGTTGTTAATGTTATGGGTTTACTTGAAAAATGAATCTGGCCAATTAAGTAGTAATGCCAGTAACTCTGGACGATATATGTTAGACACTTACATTAAGAGATCCACTAAAACAGATTATTATTGAAATTGCGAGTAAGACACAGATGCATAACATAGATATATGAATAGCGATGTCAAAATACAAATAAAACATGAAAAATTGCTTACCATTAAAATAAAATGTATTAGCATTAGTTGTAAATTATACATAAATGCAAATATTAATTCAATGTTTTGTTTTCTTTGGTGGTATGTTGTGTTTGGATAGATGGTTTTACACCAATAAGATTCGAAATATAAGGTACAGGATGAACTTATTTTATGATCGTAGTAATAACTTACCTTCGTTAATACTAGTACGAGAAAACAGTTGCTACTAAATTTTTATCAGTGCTGCTGAATGTTTAGGATTTGACTCTGATTCTCAAAGACAAACTATCATTACTATTATCTGAATATACAGTATACAACGAAACAAGTAGGTACATGATATCGTTAGTTTTACATTATACGAGAGGAGTTCGATAATTACCTGGCTTCGGTAAGAAGCAATACAGGAATTAAAGTAACTCAGTTCTTCGTAAAAATAGCCCTCGAGAAGAGACCTGTCAAGTTTTCAAACAGATACCTAAGTTAGTTTGTGAATGGCACCCATTTACAGCGAATAACTTTTATTATTTGATAACAGTGGAAAAAGGAGCAGTGACTAAATACTTGCTTTCGCAAATGAAAAGAAATAACGAGATGAAAGTGGAATCAATGGGGTTTATGGGGGCGCTACGCCTTGCTTGTAGATCAGAAAATATTGGACAGCTGAATTTAAATGCAGCCATATCAGCGTTTGTGATGAAGAATGTCCAGTCGTCCAAATTACGTCACCATACCAGAAATGAATGAAAACATTCACGATATGGTAGTGAATGACCGGAGATCGAAAGAGTGTGTGAAATTACTGAGGCTGTGCGCATCTCAATTGACGCTATGCATCGTTTTAGCAACTTATATGATGTAAGGAAGCTTTTCGCAAGATGGGTGCCGCGATTGCTAACAATTGGTCATAAACACGTACTCGTGTCAACTTCAAAGGAATATTTGGCGATGTTAAACCTCAATTCGATTGATTTTTTGCGTCAATTGATAACTGCTAACGAAGCATGGATTCATCACAGTACATCAGATACCAAAGAAGTGCTCTCCTGGGTTTCATCATGGCAAACCGACATCAAAGAAGACAAAAGCCATTTTATCGGCCAACAAGATCATGAACACAGTGGGATGTACATAATCCATGTTGATTGTCCTGAAAAGGCCAAAACGATTAATAGCGAGTGTTATGCTAACGTATTGGATCTTTCAACAATGCTGTGAAACATAAAACCTTCGGGTTTGGGGAAGAAAATGATTCTGTTTCATCAAGCACGCGTACAGACTTCTATAAGTTAGTTGCTTAGATGCTCCAATGCCTTCTTTATTCGTTAGATTTAGCCGTCGGCGATGATTTCCTATGTTCCAATATGAAAAAATGGATCGGTGAAGAAAAATTTGCTCAAACAATGAAGTGGTTGCAGAAACAACCGCCTATTTTGCAGGGTTGGATGAACCGTATTTTTTAGATGGAGTACAAAAGATAGGGACACGATATCGACCTCAAAGAAGATTATGTTAAAAAATAAAATGAGTTTTACATATAAAATTGTGTCTTTCTCACCAAAGCCGGGTATTTATCGAGCTCTCCTCGCATTTTTATACTAATTCTCAAAACATTACACACTACATAAAAGGTCCAATACGCAAATTTCAGTTCCAACTAAATTTTCGGTAAAACGGTACAGAAATTTTACTAAATATTTTTTGCGTGTGCTAAGTATAACGCAATGATTTAGTATTTAGTGGGGCATTAATTCGTTCCGTAACTGGACTAGTTTTACGTAATTACCAATATAAACACCGCTAGGTGGGGCCTTTTTCTCTTTTTTCAGCGTCAAAGATATCCAATAAATCGGCATAGCGCAAAGTTATGCCTTTGTGAACCCCAAGAAATCGTTGCAATGCTCTTTGCCTTCTCTGGCGCACGTTCATAGGGCTTCACTAGCTTGACGATTGGCTTTTGGCTTGTAATATGGCTCAAATAAAATCGATTAGCGTAGTTCAAACTTAATTGTAAAGGGAATCTTTCTAAATTATTTATTTACATGTATTTGTACATACGGATAATCTTCCATGAAGATTCCATCTTCTTCCATCTTCCACCTTCCATTCCATAATCATGGGTGTAAGTGTGTCTGTTTGTTTTTTCCATATTTTAATTCCATCTTAAATCTTGATTGCTCAACTGTTGAAGATGCAATTTTCTGCCTTTCCTGTGTTTTGTCAAAATGAGGGACTATTCGCCTGATTTTATATAGTATTTGGAGAATTTATGACTATCCATACAAGTACATGCGCACATAATTATTAATTTGCCACTTATTCATCAATGCTGTGGTATGTATGTAAGTAAGGGAATATGTACCCATAGCACTACGCAATACACATAAACATGCATGCATTGTAACGTACTATCTTTATATAATTTGTAACCTGCGTATTTTTAATTGCCTTTTATCTACTCGATCGTAATTGCCGCGAGCATTCTTCGCTCGCACATACGCATACGTAGCATTCATTATATATAACATTTTCAAGTTCATTTACTTTCCTAATGAATGCTCGAATTCGATTTAATTGACTAAACTGAAGGCTTTCGTTGTATAGGATTAATTAGCAAGCTGTAACAGAGATAAAAGAAATTAGAAATATAATTGCAGTGAAGGATAACTTGTCGGCTTATGATTTTGTTCTTTATTAATATGCGTGCTTTAACTCGATTATATTGCTATTTGCTATATGCCAGGCATTATTAGGTTGACATAACTGTAACGTTAACTTTTATCTTTATTCAATGATTATAAGCAATATTCGTATGTGGATATTAACTATTTCAATTTCAGATTAATTCAAACTTATTATTGTTCTTAGGTAGTCCAAAATATCAGTTTTGCGCTGTGCAACACTTTTATTTTGTGTGAACAGAAACATGAGCTTAAAAAAATATTATAAGCACCTGTTATACTCAAAAAAAAAATAAATTCAATACATTGTGTTCGTTGATTCCGTTAAGGCAACAGAAAACTGCATTTATCAAATTGAAACCTGTTTATTTATATTAACCTACTTTGTGAGAAATAAAACAAACTTTAGGAATTTTCAATTGGGCGTCAAGAAATACATTCTTTATATCAATAAATCCGTTTATTGTAAATAGTGCATATATAAGAGTGCTCGTCCATATAATAAACAGACATTTATTTTAATGATACAGTTGTTCGTTAGATCAATTTTGATAAAAAATTCTTCCATTAACGTACTTTCATACCTTTTATAATATAATTTCAGTAATTGGCACAATCCGATTAAATAGTTTGTTTTTATGTACCATAATAACTAACTAGTCTTAAATTCAGCAGCAACAACGCCGCCGCGTGCATTTACCTATTCTTGGGGTTAAAATAGTTTATTGCAACAATGCAGTCGCGATTATATTGTTTAGGGTACTATTTCTTTCTAGCATCTTTCACGAGTGCCCATTTGATAAATTAAAGGCAAATATTTCAGTTCTTTACATTCAACAACTTCTACTAAACGATCAAATCGTGCAAAAAATACTGCCACCACCCCCCCACACTACAAATTTTTAAAAAGAGTTGTAGAGGATGCTGCTAGATTCAATCAAGTCTATTAATTACTTTATATACCTTTTGAGTTAGAAAGTAATAGAAAGTTAATAGCACATTATAACCATTTATATCTGTTTGCGATGACGAAGGTTTCCTGTATCAATAAAACGTTGAGATTCGTTTAGAGGCTATCGTCTATATCCCTAATCACGCGGTTGAAGGTCGAATCGCGTATTACGACAGCCGTTAACAAGCAATGTTACTTATTGAAACAGTACAATTGCATTTGCCCACTTCGATACCGAATGTTCCGAAACCATATATACAGCCACTCGGATTTTTTTAACTTAATGGTGAATGTGTCGATAACGAGTGTTGATCACAGACCTGTGGTGACGATAACTAATGTGAGTCAGTAACATAGGCTTCATTGCCACTATGTGTCGGCTAGTATCCATGCAGTGGCGGCGCACAATCCGATACCTTCAAACGTATACAGAAAATAGCGGATAACTGAATATTCAATATTTCTGATCGAATGCAGTTACCTATTCCGGGTTTAATATCTGCATAACTCGAGAAGTTAACCTTGTCTTATGAAAAATTCTCTAAAACATAACATACTAGTATTCAAAAGTTACTAGTAGGTATGTTATTATTATTTTTTTTGTTATTATGTTATTATTATTATTATTATTATTAGGTAACTTTTTATACCATTGATAGCTGAAAATTACATCCAAGTGGTTTCTTGTGTTAATGTTGTTTGGTTACTACGGCAATAACGAACAAAACATACTCTAATTGGCGATCTTAGACTGTGGATTCAATATTTTTAAACCGAGAGAAGAATTAGGAATAGATGAAGGAGATTGTGAACTAAACTAGTAGGATGTGTAAGCTGCGCTGTTCTTACTGACGGTGTTCACAACCGAAAACATTTGTCAAATTAAAGCTAAGATTTAGCTGAAAACATTCTTTCTATTGACGTAGGAATAAAAAAACAATTACATCTTTTTAGCGAAAAGGAACACGGAAGAAAATATTTTAATAAAAGTTTACACAGCGTAATATATACACTTCTATCTACTCATTTTCTGTCTACAGTGAAAGCTTGAAATTCCTTCCTTTTGCTTCCATAAATTTGCGCAATCGTTTGTAAAAGGTGTTCTGCGCTTTTCTTAGCACATTAAGAGTTGTACTGTAGAACACTTATTAATGTTGACCCAACAATTAAGAACAGCAATATCAGTACGATAACCATAGAATACCAATATCAAAAACTACTTCCAATATCCATATCGTATTTATTTATTTCTAAGTAGAGAAACCAAATACGTAAAAAAATACGTCTAGTTTGCTCCTTATCGGAAATCCTGTACAGATGGAAATATTTTCAACGATGCTCTATGATGTCTATTACGTTATAAGAAAATTTCACCTCTCTACAGTTTAGAAAACAGACACAAATCTAATTTCAGGTGACTAGGACACCGTCTAAGTTAGGCCCTATTGTCATTAGAGTAAAATAGAGAACTTTGTAGTAATGGTAAGGGAAGACAATATTTACCTTATTTTCACTGAGGTGGGCTAAAATTAAATACACATTAGATTGATTTTCCTCTTTGCATTGTACAGTACATATTCACATGGTGTATACTTGTAAAATATTAGACTTAACATTTCGTTAGAGAAAACCAGATTTCGAAATACCAGATTTGCTATAGTATCTACTGCAAATGTTACTAAGGTACGTAGGTATATATGTAATATACTTATCTAGTACGCTACTGAAAGATAACTATTCCCATGGGCGAATTATATAAGCAAACAAGAATTATCTTGTAAAACTTCATGTTTTGGATTATATAATGTTTATCGTTCAGAGCGCAAGTTCACTTTTTAACGCCCTATACGTTATTGCATTTTCAGATGTCTCAGCTGTTTAACTTAGCTCAACTCCATACTGTACGACACATGTATTTATAAATACGATAGATTTACTTAAAAGCCGTACGTACTACTTTTTCTATACTTTGCAGTAAGTAACAGCAATCAGAGCATAGACAAAATGAATCACGTAGAGGCCTCTTACTTCAACCATGGCTGCTTATTAATTGTTGTGAATATCGCGTAAAATCTGGAAGTACAAATGGTTACTGATAATATAAATAATAATTAGTGTTGCTACTATCGGCGGCGCGGCACGATCAGATCTGTTGTTGTGAGCGGACCAAATTCATATGTTCTTACCCGATCTTCAGTTGTTTTTAAGTTATAGAGTAATTAAAAAATTTTAATTAGCGTTCTTTTAAATGCTCCAAAATTTCGTTTGTTTTCGAATTAATACATCTTAAATATTCTTGCATTGACTGACCTGTATAACGAATTATTTTAGTAATTTTGCTGTTCTAATATGACGGCATATTTTGACAAAGCTTTAACGTTGATTTTCAAGTTTGTATATTGTTAGAGTTAGAAAATGCCAGATACCTACTAAAATTTAGAACATGCATATATGGTGCTTGTTTATGGTTTTTGAAATAAGAATGCTATTGCTACTGTTGAAGAATATCGTCAACGGTTTCCACATCAGAGAAATTCTGGTCAAAGCGTATTTATCAGAGTTTTCAACAAACATAACATCTAATCGCGCTACTCGACAAGGTTTAGAAGTAGAAAATGTTCTGGATTTAGTAGAAGACGGCCAACTCACAATGAATTACTCAATCCCGGATTTCACAAGAAAAGCAATAAGCATACAACCACATTTTCATACAATATTCAGCGTATGGAATTTTCGGGATACACTGATTCGACATATTAGAAATACTGCAGCCGATATTATAGAAAGACATGAAGCAATCACGAGAGCAACAGACGACCATCGTAGACTAAGCATAAAATATTGAGAAGGCAATGGTGGTATTGTTGAACATTTATTAAAAGAACGCTACGATTAAAAAAGTCTTGTACGTATGAAATTTTGTTTATTTATAATTAAGCTATAATCTGAAAATAAATGAAGATCGGGTAACTACATGCGAGTACCTTTACATTATTTCCACAGGTACTGTACACTCGTGGATTTTAGTCTGTTTCTCCCAACTCACCCTGTATATCGATTATGCATCTCCGATCGGCGGTCGATGTTAATATTCGTTTCGCACAGTCGATTCTCTGTGGGTGTGTACATACTACGATCCTGGTGCGCCATCCGAAAGTTGCAACTCCATTACTATAACCTTTACTGAGTCCAAGTATTCCTTTAGATAATAGAACTACTTAAGAAAACAATACAAAGTAATATAAATATAAGGAAAGTTCACCAACGTTAATAAGTTAACACAAAGAACGTTAAAAACAGTACAGACTAACTACTGTAGGCTCCTATCAATTATATACAAACTGCATCTAGGTATACATTATCACAGTCATGGCCATATAATGCTTTTGTATATGTAGTGAGTTCCTACTAATAGCTATAAAGATGAGAATGTTAAGGCTTTTTAATGCCATAAATATGGAGTTATATAAGTCAGTTGAATTTAGGTTCCGAGGAATTCTCTTTTAGAAGAACGATTTTCGGCTCTAGCCCCAAAATAAAATTTCGCATAACAATCTTCACTGTGTTTCCGTGTGATGTACGCTAAAGCATGTGGCACAACTTTAAGCATATTGAAGACGTGTAAAGAGAAACTCCGTAGTATGAAAGGTTTTACTAATTTTTGTGCAACAGTCTTACCACAACACATTATCCTGTATGATTACTCGTAAAAATTTTTAATTATTTAGCTACTCTATTGATTTACTACCAATCTATATGCTGCAGAGCCTGTTTTGAATACGTTGACCAGTATGGGTATGGAATAGTAGAAAATAAGCTGTGCCCTAATTTAGCTTTAGCTTTTTTAAGCAAAGCTTCCAATGTAAGGCACAGTTTTGTATACTAGCTGGTGTTGTAAAAATTATCACAATTGAGCAACACTATTTTTCCCTGTTTGATAAAATGGATGCATATCACCTTGCTACGCCGTAGTTACCACATCAATTGGATACAAACAGATCCGCGGCGTTTTTAAGTATAATATAACGAGCCGCTACTGCTGATAACCTATCTTACTATACGCACTCGTAATATGGTGAAAATGGCCGCCACACTGTTGTCACAAAGCGTGAAATGTTACGCTTACCTTTGAATAACAATGGCTGGTCGAAGACTTGTGCACTAAGCGACACATTGTATTGTATTCGGTGTATCGCGGCACAAGGATATGGGCATTAGCGTTCGCTTGAGTTTCTAATACCGCCGAGTAAACGCAACGCCGACCGCGTTCTCTTCTTCTTCTTTGTTGTTCGCTAGTTATTATTGTTTCCGTCTCTTTATTTCCAGTGTCTTCGTTTAATGCTAATGCCTCGGATTCGGATGTCGCCTTATCATTTTGTTATGGCTTTGCCGCCACTTCTCAATTTATCCTTTAATCTTTTAAATGACGGAAAACATTAGATGCTTTAGAACGACGAAGTAATTTACCGTTGCAAGGGATGAAAATGTTGGAAAGCACATAAAATGTTTAGTGCTTCATCTCTGGAATCTGATTAATTTCGATAATCGCATTGCTTATGTAAAGATGCAAAAATTACATGTAACCGATTCGGATGGATTAAAATTCCATCGAACGTATGTTGACATTTATTTATAGGACGAATCTTAGTAAGTAAAAGTAATATTTCAATTTCAGAACCATACTTACAAGAGCTAGAAATAGAAAGGGTACAACAGCTTGTTTCCTCTGACCCATTTAATCTAGAACTTAAATAGTTATAAAAAATAATTATAATAACAAATCGGTATCTCAACTTTTTGTTTGCCGTTTCTATATTCAATAATGACTAAATTAGATTAAGCACCAATAGAAAAGAAAACATAACGGTCAAAAGATGGAACATTATATTCTTAGAAATCAAAAGTAACAAAGAAAACAACGAGATTAGCTACTATTAGCATAATCAAAGTCCAAGATAACGGAATCTTCTATGTCATGCTCTGAATCCTATTCGCTGAGAGCTTTCAACGCTCCGGTTTTTGATCTCATATTTGTTTGTATTTATTTTCCATGCATTTTTAGCCAACAACTGTTTATAAAAGTTATAGTACCCAGATAGTATATATTTCATAAATGACTGCGAATTTTTTCAAACTAAGTGCTGAAATTTTCAACATAAAAAATTGCAAATAATTGTACTTGCCTAAAATAAAACACTTGTTAGTGAAATTTATTTGAACTCAAGGGCTAAGCTGATATTGAGAATAAAAAATTGTTAATATATGTTAGAATTTTATTTTAAATACGTTCTGATTATTCTCTCCATCCAATTTAATTGCGCATGCCAGGTTCGAACGCTGTTTTTTGTTATTGTTGGGGTTTCTTCATCTTCATTGATCTATACACTACCCTCTTGACGAAAAACGGAATATACAATATATATATATATATATATATATATATAATATACAAAAAATTGGTATGCACCATTCGCTAAAAGAGTTAAAGTTCGTTCATTATAGTCTTAATATCAATAATATCTTCTTCGGAGCCGGCCGCACGAAAACGACCTGCTCCTTTCTGATGCTGAACAGGACTTCTTTCGGGTTCACAGTCTTTATACCATCGGTAAATTGTAGCCAAAGTAGTTTTTATTAAGGGTTGAACCTAATATATTTTGACCTACTGGATTTTTTTATTCTCAATAATATCGGCTTAACCGTCGTATAAATTGGTATCAGTATCTTTGAAATACTTGAAGAAGGGTATCTGCCAGAAACTGAAATTTCTCTTCTCGATGTCCCTTTTTTTAACCGTCTATTGCATTTATTACCAAAAAATAATGAGAATAGTCTTTGGTCTGGTGCCCTCTCAATGGAACCTCAATTAAATTTTGCCATGGCGGCCACTGAACTGTGAGACGGTGGGCTGTCTTGGTAGAACAAAACTTTCTTTTTCTTCGAATACCCTCGTTTTCCTGAAATTTCTGACTTCAGCTTCTCCAGTAATGATGCGCAGTATGCCCCCTTTATTGTTGGTCCTTTTCAAGATTGATTAACAAACTCAATGACTATCCCAAAAAACAGTCGTCATTATTTTCCCGGCCGATGGAACAGTTTTCTCTTCTTCCGCAGCCGACTCTTCGCAGTACTCTGTCTTGTCTTCAAGACTATACTGGTGGGGCTGACGAGCGATATTTTCATTTTTACAGAAACACAAAGATCCTCTGACACAAACAACTGGCTGGAATTTTCAAACGTATTTTCCAGCAGTGCAATTATATTAACAAAATGTTTTTGACGAAGAAGACATGTTGAGGCTTGAAGCCTTTCAGAGTACCCTCGTAAACGTAACTTACTGGAAACGTATACCTGCAAACTTGGAAAATGCAATTGTTGTTCCTGTTCCTAAAATTAGCTCACTGACTGATTATAAGCATCGACGATCCATAAGTCTCCTTTCCGCGTTTTCTAGAATTCTAGAAAAAACTATGAACGAGCCACCAACATGTCAATCCTGTTTTAGGACGGGGTGCAGTTGTAAAACTGTTTTTCTCGGCATTATCTATGGTATTTTAACGTCCAGCAACAGGGGTTTCGCGACATTTGTTGTCCTGCTTGATTTCAATCAAGCGTTTGTATCTGTCGATAATACGATTTTAACATACTCGTTGAATCCTTGCAGTTTTGAAGGTGGGGCAGTGCAGCATCTTAAGAGTTTTGTTACTGACTTAAGCAATCGATCACGGTAACTCAGCATGTGAACCATGCTAGAGGCAAAAATCAACTGGTATGGTTCACTTGCTGAGCTACCGTCATCAACTATTTCCCGCTCAGTTAATTTCACCTCTGGAGTGGTTTACACGTTGTCACCGTGCTAACTATTGCCTACCACCTTCTTCACTCCTGAAGAAGCCCCATATTATTGTGGGTGAGACGTCGAGTTGTCGTTTAACCATGACACGGTCCGGATCCAGAATATCATAGTTTTAACTAGTTTTATTTAAAACTTGGACACATCCTCTTATAGTGGAAGGTAATTATTAGGTAATATTTATTTTAGTTTCCTTTGGTATAAAAATATGATTGCTGTCGCATACTTGCATTATTTTTATTCCTTCCTTTGCCTTTATTATTTGTTTTCGTATGCTTTAGTAATAAATTCTAAAATCTATTATCATTATTTATTATAGACTTGGCAGCCATTTACATAATTGATTAGCGAAGCAGAGCTTTGGTAAGAATTAGATGTACTTCATTTTAGTGCTGTGGCAGATGTCGTTCTCAAAGATATTTCTCATCAGTCTTCTGTTTCAGTATGTAGCAACGGTACCGTAACATATAAAAATCCGCTAAACCTATCCGCTAATTAAAAGTATATGAATTACAATTTTAAGACAACGGCAAATCAGTTAAGGCGTGTGAGTCCTGAACTGGCATCGTATTTATAAACCGTACACATTGCGCACATTTTCTCATAATTATAACCCGTTGCAAATGAAATTTAAACACAATAATTTAGCGTTATTATTACCAGCGTAAAAATAATAAGTAGTTCGGTGGCATGCTAAATTTCGTTTGCTAGTATTGCGCTCAACGATCTCATTTATTCAAAATGTTTTCCTTTTCTCGATATCCTCGTTTCATTTTAATGACTAAAGTTGTCTACCTATTAATGGTTTATTTAAATACGATTATTATGCGTTGAAATTATTGATAATTTGAATATCTTTTGTAAGCAATTAGAAACAAATTGTATATTATTTAATATATATTGATATAGTAATGTTGTTTTAATACCTATTTGATACGCAAACGTAATATCACGGTCCTTAAAAATTCTGTTTAGAGGTCCGATATAGATTAGTGCTGTTTGAATGAATGTGTACATTAAACGCTGTCTTATGGGTATTATAAACAATTCACATTATGTAACAAAAGTTAACTTTTATTTTGACTCCCTAATAAGTCGCTACAAGAGACAACTGCTAGTCTCATATATATAATTGAAGTAAAACCCGATAGAAAATTAGTAAAAAGCAAAAATATTAGAAAACCCAACGCATTGTTCTACACACCTAAGAATGTATTTTTAGTTTACACCAATACTCAATACAAAGATTAGATAGATATTATTATTCTGATATTCAGATAGAAGATATGTTTGTTAAGTTTTTTATTATTTAGTTATTTCAAATGTATGTATAGTGCGCGGCAAAATCCATTGAACTTGAAGCAATCGGTTTCTCGAAGAAATGCTCAAACGGGATAATTTTCTTTTTTTTTTAATAAGCATTTTTGCATAAATTACTAGTTGGCTCAACTTTTGGTTTTCATGTAATTACTTTTTTTAATAACAACGTCCGTTTTTTTATTTTGATGAGTCAAAATTTTCGAACAAAAGTCAAATACAGATGTAATTAACAACAAAAAGCAAAGATAAATGCTGTTATATAAGAAATGAAATGATGCCCAGCATTTGAAATGTGTTTGACATTCCCACTTTCTCTAAATCTCCTCTCGATTTTATTCATTGTGAATTGGAGAATATTTCTATCTGGATTTGTGCAGTTAAAGTTAATGTCAAACTGTTTATTTTAAAAAAGTAGTATTGACCTGCCAGTGCTTCAAATTTGATGAATGAATTTATTCCATAATTCTGCTACATATAGTATACTTGAAAATTATTCCTAGTTGCTCAGTATATGGAGATTTCGATATTTCTTGTTTCTGTAATCAACTTTTTTTCAATAATATAAATTTTTTGAAAGACTTTTATACAAACATTCTTGAAATCTGGTGCGTAATGAAGGTAATGAACTGCCCATTTTACCAGGTACCTTAAACACTGATCACTGGACACTCGGAGAAAAGTAGGTTCCTTAAAAATATAATTTGAATTTTCGATGTATACTTGCTTTAAATACGGGGCGTCGTCAATATATCATGCATGTACCCATGTGGTTTGAAAAGAATGAGTTTCATTCAAGTTTGTATTTTTATTTGATTTAAGAATATCATCAGCTTGTTTAAGAACTGTTGCAAGACTAAACTGCAACGCACTTTTGAATAAAGTATATTAATGTAGTCGTAAAAGAACGTGCTTCACTGTCATAAATAAACGTAGCTAAAAAAGGAAATATTGCAAAATCAAAGTTGAAGTAGTATTAGGTTCGCATAGTTTGATAGTTTTCACACAAAGCGAGTATTTCTAATTTTATATGTTGTAAATGCAATTAAATCTCAGTGGCTTTGCATTTCTCATATGTATAATTAATTTTAGAATATGTACAAGTACGCGGATATATGTATACATCATAATGTTCTTCCGATTTTTTATTCACGAATATCTAGCTGAACGTGTAGAAACTTTTGGATTTGGCCGTGTACGTAAATTGTAAAAGATGGAACACCGTGCACATCCACAATTAAAATAGACCACTCACTATCTACTTTATCTTTGCATGGCACCGAGCGCACATATACGCAGTTGTTTACCCACGCCGATAGGTGCAGAAGTGCAGAACTAATGAGTGTAGGTTTCCAGATCTTGAACAACATAATCCCCGGCTTGGTGGTTGCCCGTTCGTTCGCTCTCTTGCATGCGGAGCACCTTTGCCGTTGTCGTTGCTGCTGCCGGGAGCGGCTACGAGTCGTGCTGGATACGCCCACGCGAGACCAACAAAGCGGTGGCACCTGTACACTTGACGATTGCCCTCACCTCCCCCCCATCATCGGACTCCCCTTTTATTGACGACGCGCAATCATCGCTCTCATATCGGATACACGTATCGCATTGTTTCGCTTGAGAATTATTCTGTTGTTGCCATGTTCAGAACACCACCCATCGACGAAATTACAATGTGTTTCAATTTTCAATTAGAGCTTAATTATGAATGATGAGTTAATGACGATTTGAAAGACTTTACAATTACCCTGTTCCTTTAGAAATAAATGGACACATCATTTTCCAGAAGAAAATGTAAAAAAGAATAACAAGCAGTGGAACACAGGTTCGCTATTCCAGAGGATACAATCGGATCTCCATATACTTCTAGAAACTTTAAAATCTTAACATACATTTATAGTAATGAAACGAATGCAAGCTTTCATAACCATAGTACAAGGCTATAAACTATAACTATGGTACAAGATGATAAACTAATTTAAGATTAGGTATGTGTGTTTGTCTAGTTCTCAATCATGTTTTCGTTATCAAGGTAAAAAGTTTTACAATGTTCTCCCCCCTTAAATTTCGAGTGCCAAAAAAAGAATCATGGCACTAGAGTTTTGTTTTAAATTAATCCGTTTTTTAATCTTTGTGTGCGAACATGTATACCTAACTACGGTAAAATTAAAAGTAATCGCAAGGCAAATAGGGTAAACTTAAGTAAATTGATAATAATTTTAATAAAACTAATGTGTCAAGAAGTGTTCAATGACTCCGGTAACAATGAAAATAATAATTTATTATATAAAAACAAATTAAATTTCTTCAGTTATCGTGGTGCAGTATATCCGACCAGTCGTGCAATGAAAAGCTTGAAGATATTAATGAACAGATCAAATTTTATTTATAAATAAATCTTTACAAAAGATTTTAAAATGTGCTTACATAAATTTCATTTTGTGCGTGTATTAGTGAAAAATCCTCTTTTTTAACCCAATGGCTTCCACATGTTTATTTGTTGATATCCAATATCTATTATGATTACAATATCGATATGTTTAGATAACGGATAATACATTTTTTATTATTTCCGTAACACAACATGTGCAGAAAATTAAGTCATTAAAAAAAGTCATCGGCTGCATAGAGTACTCTCTCTAGTAAGAAGGATCTTAAGTGTACATGAAGTAATTGCTTCACAGTTTCAGGTTTATGGTTTGTACCACAAAACTAAACAATTTGTAGTTGCAGTTTCATTAACATTACTCCGGAAAGCTAACTGAAACAAATTACGAGGGATGTTTCCAAGGTACTGGGAATTGTGCTCTAATTAAATTACGCAGAACTTCTAGGCAATGCTATTGGTAATAGACAAGTCTTGACATGTCTATGCAGCTATCCAGTGCAATATAGTTCAGCCTGAGTCAGGTGTTCGATTGATATAGACGCGTTCTCATAGCATTGTTTTTGTAACTATGAAAGACGCGGTTAAATCTCAGAGAGCAATAATTTTGTTTTTGTGGAAAGAGGGTGTGAAAACTTCAGAAATTATTCAGCGTTTGCAAGGAGTGTCTGGGGAGTCTGCAGAATCTAAAAGCGGTGTATATCGGTGGAACGATAGTTTTAAAACTTGTAGAACATCATTCACGCAGTGGTCGCCCTAGTACGTCGGTAAACTGAAAGAGTACAGGCGAATGACGTCAAATTAGTGTACTCTTAGGAATAGGTACACGACAAGTTCATGACATCTTACATGATTGTTGGAGAGTAAGCAAGGTTTCAGCCCGCTGGGTGCCAAGACTGTTGGGACAGGAACAGAAACTCAATAGGTTTAACGCTTGTCGTTAACTTCAAGAGCTGTTAGTGCGTTACTGTAATGAATTTCGACAACGGATAATAACCACTGACGAAACGTGGATTCCTTATTTCAGTCCTGAGACCAAAGGTAAATCCAAAGAGTGGCGTAAACTGGAAGAAGGTCCTCAACTAAAAGCGCGTGCAGTTCCGTCCGTTGGAAAGGTAATGCTTATTGTATTCTGGGATTATTTTTTGGATTATCTGCCGAAAGATACTACAATTAGCGCAGAATGTTATTTGAATTTATTATCCGTACCACTGCTGCAGGTGCTTGTTAGAAAATGGTCTGGAATGTTTTGAGCGATTTATGATGGGAATTGCTACCCACCAGATCTCGCACCCAGTGATTTTCATCTGTTCCCAGATTTGAGAAAACTTTTACGGGGTGTTCGATTTGAGTATTTAACTGACGTAAAATGCGTCATAAATAGGTGAACTGCGGAAACACCGAAAAAGATCTTTAAAGACGGCTTCAAAAATTAGTTTATCATAGATTATGTAGAAAAACTACATTGTAAGATGATGATGTACATGAAGATTGACAAAATAAAAAAATTATAGCTAAATTAATTAATAATAATGCATAATAATGCATTAACACATACAAACATACAATACACTTATTTTATATCTAAACCTCAAACCAAATATCTCAAAATACGGTGTTTTATGACAGAATACACGATAATTTAATTAATTGATTTACAAAATTGTTGATGTGATGGAGTCACTTTTTTTACTTTTACGGTTTGAATGTTTCTGCACTTGTATTTTCAACTGGAAGCGATGTGCTATACTAGAGCGAAGATATGTAAACAATAGTGGGCCAAGAACTGACCTTTGCGGTATTTAACGATGTCCAGAAGCTAGAATCGAACGCTACATCAGTTTATTTAGCTGAATATTAAAACACTGTTTGTGATTGAAATGTTTTCGTCACATCTTGTACGCTCATTTCAGTACATATTATGCAATGATTCCCAGATGCCAATCATCATAAAAAAGACTTCATAAAATAGTAAAGTTATATTTTAATAAACCTCATGTTGAAATTTATATGAAATAAACCAATACAGTACCTATATGTATGACGTCACAGCTATTTCCAAAATCATTATTTCTCACTCCGAAATTCTACCTACTCCTAACAAGCGTAATTCGTATTTAGCAGTGAATATACACCTCTTCTTGTATTTCTCACAAAATAATTTTTGTATTTACTCATGTCACTAGATCCTATAAAAGTTTATCTATGTTATATATTTAGTTTATTTATTATCACGAATATGTGGAAAATATTTTTATATGTATACTTTAATAGTTAACACTCAAAGTCATCAGTACTCAAACCTCCCACTATGCATATGTGACTATGACATGTTATATGTTTTATATAATCTTATAATTTTAGTTCATATAATAAAACAAACAACAGCTACTTAGCAGAATTAATTTAATCGTTGCAAAATTGTAACTACGTAAAGTTTGGTTCCAATGTTTTCTGTTGTGATGAGATAAGTAACAACATAAGATTTATTCACTTATTTACAACAGCTTCCCACAAATCTGTATAGAGTTTATTCCAACGTAAATAAAGCTAAAGGTATTTTAGGAAATCCAAGCAATTGGGGGTAGTGCAATGGAAATTTAGTAACCTGCAATTAGTAGCAAACTGAAAATTTGAATAGAATTAGGAACATTTTTTAAGTGCGGATACTGTGATTCATCCAATTTTCCTGATTTCTATATAATAATCCGGTAAACAGGCAATAGTATGACGGTAGTATGGGAACTACCAGTGTTTGGTCCAAATTTCGGAGAAATCCAGTAATATCGTTTAGCTGTTGAAAGTGAGCAAATTTATGCGTATTTGTGGAATCATGGAGAAAGAGCAATACCGGTCAGTGATTACTTTTTTCGGATGGAAAACGTATGTAGATATCAAATGAAAGTTGAATGCAGTTTATAAGGACCATGCATATTCGATGACTACCATGAGATATTGTCTGTAATGAGGAACAGAAACCAGAAAAAAAAAAGATTCCTTCTAGCGAAGAAAAAAATTTTCGGCCACCACCGTTCTCAACCATTCAACGGCAATTACGACAGCAAAACTTGTACAGTTACGAATTGGCATCTCACAGGTTTGTTTTGTAGAGTTCGGTAAATCCTACTATCTGAAGAGCTGAAGAGCAAGTAAAAATAACTAATCGATAATCATAAATCATACATTATTGTACATTTTGGCTTTTTTGACTAGCCTATACAGAGGAATTATTGCTCAACATTTATTTATTAAGAAAATCGAACAAGAATCTTGTGTAGATTCGTCGCTACTTTACACACAGCCTGTATGTTTACATATTCAAGTTAATTCGTTGAATATAGAAAACTGCGTTCTAACAAGTGAACAATAAATTTAATTTGGTATTAAACGTTATTAACATTCGTCATCATTGTAAAATATTTGGAATTTGATTTTGTACGTTTGATTAAGCTAAGTAGACGATTTATTTTAATGGAAATTTGGACTTCACACTACCGCTCAAGCATTTTTAGACATTATCACCTGAATCAATTATGTGATGGAGGAGAAAAAGGAGGACATCAGAAGAATAAAATGTCAAACAAGTTTTGATTATTTTTTTGCTACTGTAACAAACACGTGTTACAATCAACACATCGAATGCATGTATGCATGTATTTAGAATGTATTTAAAACCAATAAGTCGTCATTGTTACGATACACCGTCGTCAGCCCAGAAAGCATTTGGATATAAGTTGCCAGCGGCAGGTAACAATTTACCGTCACGGTTAAAAAGTTACATAGGCAATGATGTAAACAGAAGAGCCAAAAAAAAGTCATATCACACAGCCACTTTCGAAAAGTTAATTAGTAAATTATGAAATAAATAAACGAATCTCAAGTAAGAAGTAATCGTTTTCAAGTAATTTATAAATAGAGGTCGCTTTATAATTATGTACTGGACAATTTTAACGCGAACTTGGAATTTCAACCAGTCTAAATTCAACTTATTGGCGTATTAGCGGTTAGATGTAGATGACGAAAATCAACGGCACGTAAATATGTACATGTACACATGTCATCATCGTGGTTGCCGGTCATTCGTTCCAGGGGTCTTCTTATCTTGAAGGATCGTAGTTAGCTACGTCACGAGGCAAGTGCAAACTGTGCCCGGGTACCATTAAAATGGTAGACAAATGAGAGTCAAAAGCGGGCCCGGTGTTTCGCCGTGCTCGGAATCGAGTCGCCGAGGCCCGGTGCTTAGTCCATGTTGAACTCGTCTTTGGCGGCCTGCACCTGTCCTGCTGTTCGCCGTGACGGAGTAGCGACCGTTGCGACTATTGCGGTACGTACGCATGTCTCATTAATTAAAAGAGAACCGTATCACTAGGGAAATCTAAATACGAAAATAAGGACTTTCGGATATGTAATTGTTTCTGAGCGTAACGAAATAATAATGAAAACAGAAAAAGGGATACACGTAGGGGGTTATTCCTGCGGTGTGTGAGGATTTTTTAATTAAACATAATGATAACGCGACTGTTAATCCAATTATGCGCTCTCTTATTTATAACCTGTATCAGTTACTGTTACACTAACATTTTTAAATAGAACAAAAAATGTAATATTAGTAAAGATATTAACAGGAAAATGATTTTGAGTTATAGCTAGGAACAGATGAAGTACGCAGAGATTGTCAGAAATAAAAGCTTTTTTGATAAATAGAGTACCGTCTAGCCAAAGCTTTCTTGCTTTTGAGATTTTTGGTTAGGTAATAATATACAGATGATACACTCAGAAAAATTCATGTATTAGTTTAACAAAGTGTGTTTTGTTACTTTATTTTGATTGGTACGACAGCATTTTCAGTGATTGCAACAGAAAAACTGGTGCATATTCAACATAAAAATTAGGTTACCTTTTGAATGTTGTAATGGCAAGACGTTAAAATTTCATCAAATAGTGGAAACTGTTGAAATAACAAAAATTTCTATTAGAATGAAATGTGAGAAGTTAACACAACCTAACACCTAAATTACTTTTAAGTGAACAATAACGTGTCAATGTGCATCCCCCACTTGCATTGAGTACAGTTGTACGGTAATATTTCTGATGACGCCAGAGATGCGTATCGTAGATATCGGTGAGGAAGTGGATCGGTTATTCGGTTATCACTTCGTTTGTTAAGAAAGGTACAAAATAGATATCCTTGATATTTTCAGAAAATGGGGATTATAAGACCTAATTGAAAGAATTGAAGGTAAGTGATAAAACATATACATACATGCAGATATGGCGTATGAAGTGGTATTAGAAAAATAAAAATATTCTTTAAAATAGCTGATAATTATGCATTGCTATGACATTTACAGATTTCTAAGTAATGTTGACAACAATCGCTTCAAGGCCATTTAAATTTAAATTTTGAGATATACATTAATACAAATATACGGGGTGACTATATTTTCAGGAGCTCGAAATAGTGTGCTTTTGCAAATGAAGATTTTTCAAAACTTTCTTGTTTTGGGCCTGGTTAAAATTATTTCGAAATTAAATTGAGTTCGTGTCTACCTAGAGTTACATTTTTCAAATGGCATATAGGTGCTTCAGGGGCAACTGCATCGGTCGATATATGAAAGAGTCGATATTGAAAAATACTTGGCAATATATATTGAAACCTACATGTGTTCAACTAAAATAGATATTTTCAAGATCTAATCTAAGAGTTCCAGTTATACCGGAAGTAGTCAACTTTGTTATTTGAAACAGAGCACGCTATATATTATTACATTTTTGAATTCCTAGTTGAATTTTAGGTTTTGTTTGATAAAGCAACCTTGTTGGTATTTTTTGCCATATTTTAAATATTTGCATTTGAAAATATTTGACAAGTGCATGCGACTTTCATAGCTGTGAAGATGTTCAATGTGAAAAATTTTGCAAAACTGTTGACCGTATAGAGAAGGACTGGAATCCGATTGAATTACTTCGAAAACGGTATGCAGCGTATCCGATAATTATGATTAAACTTTTTAATTAGTAAAGTGTCAACACTTTTAAATATAACTACCTACATTACACATCTAATGTTGATTTTTTTCAAAGTATTTTGGAAATTGTTTGTAGCACAGCTTCCTGACAAAAAAAAATACTCAACAATGAGAATCTAGCTTATGTAGTTTTTCTTTTAATGTCGTCCAACTTTGGTATATCTAAGCTAGTCATGACCATTAGGAAAATTCATTCGGATTCTAATCCTACTCTTAAGATCAACAGTTTTTTAAAACTTCGTAGCATTTCAAGTATGAGGTTTGAAAGTAAGCATAGTGAGTTTAAATATAAATTATACGTTAACAAAAAAGAGTCAACTTTCTTTGCATCACAGAGTAATTTCTGAAAAATACTAAATATGACATTGTAAGTTCTCTTGATTTGTAGTATTTCGATTTTATTATAATACATTGGAGAACAAATTATCGATTTTGTCACGCAACCGAATGATTGAATGAATTACAATTATCTCTTGGATCAAGAAAGATTGTGCTCATTTCAAGAAAGGTTTGATTTGTGTGTATTGATATTAAAGATTTCTTTTTCAAGTTTTGGATTCATATTAAATACAATAGTTATTAAAACAGGTACGCTCTTTTCTTTTCTCTTGTTTCAAAAGTATGCAGCTTAATGAACATTATCAATCACATAATGCAATAACAACTAAAGACATAAAATGCATTAGTTACAATAAAATAATCAGCTATCAACCTTCAAATTTAGTTGTATTAAGTAGTGGCAATACTTACGTGTTTACATTCATGTGTGCTATATATTCATACATGTATTATTATAATCATTTATTATTATTATACATTCAGAAAATAAAAAACTTACTTCGCAGTTTCTTATTTTATTGTTTTGAAATTTATTTCAGGGATAACGAAAAATAACATTTTATATAAATTAACAAATATTAATTCAATTGAATATTGTGGTTGAACTAACAGTTATATTTTGTTAGCTGTACAAAAAAGAATGTCGATATTAGAACAATTTAGTTTAAACTCAATAAATTATTTATTTAAACCAACGTATGATTCTGTTTGCTTTAACTAAAACCTTGTTTAGTATTAACTCTTTTAGTTGCAACAAACAACTTTCTTCTAATCAATTGAAAAGGATTATCGTAATAAACGTGATGCATGTAAGTTCTTATCAGTTTAACATTTTTTTTTTGTATGCAAAGCGTTCTCTGGTTAACCAAGTTTTATTGTAATGGTAACAAGAATTGTGTAAGTCTAACCATTTTGTTCCTACTAAGAAAAATATTTGTTCGCCGTATTTAAACGCGAAATGTTGACGAATTAACCTTTATTTCTGTTAATTCAACACATGGATTTTTCTGAGTGTACCCATTTAGTCTTACCTAGATTTCATCGTTGAAGTAGAATCTAACAATCATGTTCTTTTCCTTGATATTAAAGTATTAAGAGATACTAATAATATCATGGAGCTTAATTTGTATCGAAAACCAACAAACATAGAAAGCTATCTACATCCCCATTTAAACCATCTCCCAAGATATAAGATCAGTTTTATTAAGATTTGAGGCACAGAGTTTTTCTTTTCAAAAAAATAATGTCAATGCAGCAGAAAAAAAATGTCAAGAAATTACCCCAGTAATATAATCTTCCATGAATTCTAATAACACGATCCCTTTTAGAAATCTTCAACATATCAATTGAGAATATTTTGAGTCGTTTTCTAGTCGTAATATTTCAATAAAAAGCAAAGTTGGTATTCTTGGTAATATCGACTTTATGAAGAATAAATTTAATTAATTTAATGTTTCTACAACATAGTTGTTTTCATAAAAAATAGCGGCAATGTTTTCTACACATTAAAAAATATATTTATTACAAAGTTTCGTTTAGCGTGCAAACTTGAACGTCACTCCGCTGCGGACAAACATCGAATCAGATTGATTCTCAATTTATTCTCATTAAGGTCGAGAATAACAACTTCGTTTTTTCCGTTTAATATACGTATGGTTTCTAAACGTATCCAAGTTTTAAACAACATGACTTAAAAATGGTCTTCTATCGAGCCAAAGGGGCAAATTCTTCTCTAAAATAAAGGATAAGGCTAAGCCTCTAAACAAAAGCAACGTTATCCACCACATTTAGTGTAAGAATTGTAATGGGTGCTGGGGCAAAATTCCCAAAAATTAGGAAACCATATAATTGTGTACACAGTATTGGCTATCTTGACTTTGATAATCCCAACATTCTGGATGTTAAAAAGAATACCGTCAAAGTTAATTTTTTAGAGATGTGCTATATTAATGTGTATAAATGCCATCAACTATCAGAGAGACGTAGAAAATCTAAGTAACATTGAGATAGATTTATTTACTTAATAACCACCACTCACTTATGTAATTCTACGACTCAGTTATTGTAATGTAACTTTGTAATTTACTTAGATTTCAATGATTTCAATGCCAGGTGAGAACGGGAAATGGATACGCCCTGTAACTTCTTTATTACTTTAGATATTTGAATTTTGGAGGGCTTATATTAGATTACGTTACGATATTTTGGAGAAATAATGAATATCTTGTTGTTTCCTTGTTGATCGGAAGTGTACTTCACTTTTGATTTTTAATTGGAAGGTCATGCTGAAGCCAGATTTATTTTTCATATATATCTTAAAAGTAAAACAAGGAAGTTGAGACTGTCATAAATTTTTGGTTTGGATTGTCAAATAACCTAAACATGAATTTTTTTCTGTTTGTAATTATTTTCCCTCACAATATGAGAGCATTGTTTCCTTAAAAACTCACTGTTTTCAAATGTAACTCAGGATGGATCTTATCAATTTATTTAAAAGCGATTTTTTTCTTAAATTATCGGGTCTAAAATTTTTGGAATTCGTCAGGAAATAAAGACAGCGTTAAAAAACTTAAATTCACATAATTTTATAAAGTGACAGCGACCATAGTTAATTAGAAATTTCTTTCTACCGAAGTAGCTTTTACGTATGTGAGGTTTATACGCTGTCGTGTCTTTGTTTCAGTCTAAACGATCAGTGGTCATGAACAATAATATCGCTTCGTATACACTTGGAGAAACAATTTACATGCTTTTGATCTACGTCCATGTTTTAGTTATTTTCTAAAACTAGAATAGCAGAAATCCAATTGACAATCAAGGAAATTCTCTAGTGATTAACGAAAATTTGGAAGCTTATCTAAATGGATGTGTTTACTTACATCATAAAATGAGTAAGAATGATTTTAAAAAATATAAGTATCTGTATATAATTATAATTTGCTCTATTATTTGTACGATGGGGGCGCAGCTAGAAGGTTGCAATTGTAAACATAAATACAAGGAAGACAACAATTTCATAAGTAACGTTATATTTACTGACAAGTCTTGATTTTTTAACAACGCTACGTTCAAGCTTCAAAATGTACGTTGTTGGTGACAAAATAATAGAATAAGCCCTGGGCGTTTTCAAGAACGATTGAAAGTAAAAGTTTGGACGGGCGTTCTAGGAAATCGAATTGTTGGGCCTACTTTGTTTCAAGAAACACGTACTGCAGCAGTTTATTTTGAATTTTCTATTTGTATTCAGATTATCCACATCATCAAATCCAAGATGATGTGGATAATCGACCACTGCAGCTGTACTGAAACATTGATTTCCAGCAAGACGGTGCTACTGGTCAATACGAGAACTCTCATAGTATTTGCACGGGATGTTTGGACACAACATTTTATTTATTTATCCTTTGGGGATATATTAAAGACCCTGTATACGTTAGCCTAGTTTTCACACTGCAAGAATTGGAACATAGAATTTCACGGGCTTTTGGAGCGGTAATCCTAAGGATGTTGGAAAGAGTTTGAATAGGCTTATCCACAATTAGATATTTTATTATGAGTTTGGTTACTAGTTACCTTAAAAGAGATGTGGATTTAAGATTTTCAACACACAAAAATTGCAGACGGAAATCTCTGATTGCATTTGAAAAAAGTGAATTTTTAGGAAAAACAATGTTTTGAAAATTTCAGGAAAAATCGCTACAAAAAAAAAAATGGATTTGCAATAAAGTGACAATTTAAAACAGAAAGAATTTATGAGAGTTAAATTTCTAAAAAAATTCTAGGGATGCCATCATGATACGTAGAATAAACTCTTGATTCGAAAAATGTAAAAAATACAGTGTTTCACTTAAAAATAAAAAGTGAAAGACATTTCTGGTAAGACCGGAAACGACTAGATTTCCAAAATTATTCCGAAAGTCTCACAACGTGACCTAGGTTAAACCGTGCAAAATTCAAACGTTTATATGATGTGATAATGTAATAAGCTACTTCAGCTTGTCATCAGGTGTAGTACAATTATCAAATATTCCATATCATATGATTTGTAGGAAAATAGCCTTTTATTTCGTTTTTGTTTGTTTGCTTTTTGCAAAGTTTATTTCATGCAAATTTAATTTATTCTATTTTTGTAGTTTTTGAATAAATTTAATTTTATATAATGTAAGCTGCTTCCATAATTCTACGTAAGACAATTACTTATTGTCATATTTTTCTTTGTAGCAAAAAAGTTGAAAAAGTCGCAAGAATCGTTGACAAATAGAATAATGGAATTAGTCAAATCTGGTATTTAGATCTCTTTACCCCTCCAATCCATTGAGTACACAACTGTAGCGACAAATAATTTGGAGAGTTTAAGGTTACGTAATATTCGGTACTTCTGCTTTTCGGCGATTTATATAATAATAAGTAAAACACTTGAGTATAGTGGCTTATTTATTTAGTAAAACTGGTGCTACAATAATTTTTTTTAATAAAATACGAGTGTTGTTAAATAAATAGGGCACTACACTCTAGCATGTCTTATTTATTATTAATTAAAGTAAGAAAAAAAATCCCGTACCAATTAAGATAATGTGTTCCTCAAGTTCCAAGTTTGGTTATCGTATCGTACATATAGTTTCCTTTTCAGAGCCTTAGTTATTACATTCGCATTGCCTAATATATGTATACACATCGTAAAAGATTTTTAACGGTTAGATACATGTATAACTAAAACATGTTATGTAAAGCTATATATTTAAATGATAAGGTCTTAAAACAACGGACACAGACATTGGCGAAGTGAAAGTAATTATTCATTTATTTCCAGCGGTAATCTGTCCTTTTTTTAGGGGCCGCGTGATAACGAAATGGTTTTTGTCGGTCGCGGAAGTAGCCTCTGTATTTCGCCATTAGTATGCGTCAGTAGGTTCTGAAAATAGTTAAAAAACAGCGTTTTAGATAAGACCGAAACAGTGTTGTAGGTACGTATGGAAGACCGATTAGTATTCGAGTATTGTCCTCTAGCGGAAGTGATGGATATATGCATGTCACTTGGACACCCTGACGACCAAAACATTATTTCCGGTGCCGCGTTAAAAATGAGTATCGGTTACTTAACGGAGACAACTTACGTCAATACATTAGGATAAATGTTTCCTTCCTTGCGCACATAATATAACCGGCAAAAAACCTATATAATACTGAACAAAGTTGAGGCACTTCCAGTAAAAATGTACTTCAAATAAAATATGCAGTACTTTTTTACTTCCATTATTTTCAAAATACAAATACCAGTACTTACTTTTACCAGTACTATGCCTAAATTGTACTTATATTTGTTAAAAAAAAACAAAAAAAAAGTAAAGTACTACAATATACTTTAAGTAACATTTTTACTCCAAGTATTTTGTCCCATAAAAAGTAATACAATCAGGAAAGCAAGTGATTTTGTTTTTCGGTATTTTTTGTATTTATCGTATGCATACTTTATTCTAGTATTATACATATGTCTGATGTTATAAATTCCATTCCTATACAAAATACGAGGGAAAGTCAGCAAGTAAGTCACAAAAAGCTATTATAAAAATAATTAGAGAAATAGTTAGGCAAAAACAAGTTTTATTTTTCAATAGAGTCTTCATCTACATTAATACACTTATCCCATCGCTTTGTCAATACCCCAATGCCTGCTGCATAGAAGTGTTTGGGCTGCCGTTTGAACCACGTGCGTACCTCTTGTTGAATATCGTTATCACCCTCGAAATGTTTACCGCCAAGATGCTTTTTGAGTGGACCAAACAGATGATAGTCGCTTGGGGCTAGATCGGGACTATAAGCCGGATATTCAAGAAGTTCCCACCCTAATTCTTCGAGAATTGAAGAATGGGTCAAGTGGGCCGAATGTGGCCTGGCATTATCGTGATGCAGCAATATTCCTCTCGTCAGTAGGCTTGGACGTTTTCGTCGAATTGCATTCCGAATCAACACCGAAACTCTACAATATGATTCAGCAGTTACGTTCTCATTTCTATTCGGGAAATGGGCTAGGAGCACTCCTTGAGAATCCCAGAACACGGTAAGCATAACCTTACCAGCTGAGTGCACAACCTTGAATTTCTTTGTTGACGGTGAAGAAGGATGTTCCCATTGCATTGAAGCATGGTTTGTTTCGGGTTGGTAGTGGTGCACCCATGACTCATCACCAGTAACAATCCTGTTAAGCATGTCCTCCTCTTCCTCTGTGTACCGAGAGGGGTGTTGTAAGGATAAGCCCATTCGAATCCTTCGGTGTTCCTCGGTCAGTTGTCTAGGTATCCACCGTAAGCAAACTTTTCGGAAATTCAAACGATCGTGCATCAGTTCGTAGGCTAAACCATGAGAACACCGTATTGCAGTTGCTACGCTGTCTATTGTTACTTGCCATCCGTCGAAATGTTGTATCTATCGCAATCTGAACGGGATGGCCACTTCTCTGATCGTCAACAACTTTTGAACGCCCTTGATAGAATTTTTCGACCCAGTTATACACGACTTTACGCGACAAACACTTTTCACCGTAAACAGGAGACAATTCCTTATGGGCATCTTTTTCCATTTTTTTTTTATTTTGAAAAGGAACCTCATTAGTGGCATTAGTTTCTTCAAAAGAAAACTATTATGAATTGTATATTATTACGTACTTTTGAACTCATGCCAACCTCCTTCAACATTCCCTATATGCTTAGTTTTTGAGATAATTGAGATAATTTGAGATTTTTTGGAAATTCCACTGTTTTTTTTTTAACGACTGATATCTTGCCTTGCACGTTAGAGTGATATTTTATTTCATTCGAATTAGTATTTCTTGGATTTTTTATCATGATATCAAGTAGCTTCTGCAACATGGCCGTAGAAATCTGCATGTTTGATTCAGGCCGTTTCATTTTTTGAACAATTTAATGGAGAAACTCTTCTATTTTTTTTATAAACATTCACCTGCGTCTCCAGATACTTTTTATTTTAAAACTTTTTCTCTAAATTATTCAGGAAGAAAATTATTTTCAACCACCCACACTTACTTAAACTTATCTAAATTAACATTTGAGAAATCATGTTTGTAGTATTATTTCGTTCTTGCATGTAACTTATTGTTATGTCAGCTGCAAATTATTCTGATGCCATCAAGTACACGCATAACACGGTAAGATAAATACGTTATTAATAAACGGCGGTGGAAATGATTGATATAGTATTAAGAGATCTATCAAATCTTTTGAAGCTTGCAATCAATGCAACATGATACATATACGACTGGATATTAACAGATACGTAGCACATAACCGCGCCGGAAAAATGCAATAGGCAGAACGCGCCGCTGGCGCTATACAACTGTTAATGATCCAATGATTAGCATAATAAAATTATTACCTATTTACTATTCGGGTGTTGCTTAAACGCGTCTGATTTATAAACATACTTAATTAACAACTGAACTAATAAGAAATATACCTGTGGTTTAAAATAAACGAATAAAGCTCCACCTTAGAGGAAGTGTTCACGGTTTCGCTCATTAATACATGAATTTGATCGGTATAGTAAAAAAGCGGAAACAAATTAGCGACTGATTTATTTTATTTATTTATTGCTTTCGAATGCTGTTTTATAGTTTCTGTGAATACGGATTGTATTTAAAAAGATTAAGTAAAAAAATAATAGGTGTACACAAGGTTTGGGCAGGCTTTCAATCAATATAGTTTTTAGAATTTGAGATAATAATAATAATAAATAATAAATTTTATATCCGAAACGCACAGTTTCAAATGAATCAGGCGAAAGTAACAAAATACGAAAAGAAAATACACACAAAAGAGATAAATAATGCATCTCAGTAACTGTACACATATTAGATGAAGTAACTAATAAAAGCATTAGGTGAATGAAAGGATTTCGATAGCAACCAAGATTTTATTGTCCTTTTAAATTTATGTAAATCTTAAACTTTCCAATTACTCCAAAGGTTCCACATTGCTAGTTTTTAAAATTACAGAAGCCTTCAGAATGTACAATTCAAACATGGATTAAATTTTCAAACCAATGAAATAGTTTTTACAAGATACTAGTTGGTTGACACCATGGGTACACCTTATTGCAGTCTTCCGCTTAAGAAAAACTTGATAAAGGAGCTAGGTCTCCATACAATGGCTGAAATTGGAATTCTAGAAAATAAACCATTTTTAAAGATTAGATGACCAAGATTAAGTGCCTTAGTTTTAAAATGTTATATTTCATTTTGATATTAATGACAACGCCAACAATCATCCCATTTTACCGAAGAAATATTAGATTTACCCTCTAACTTGGCTGTATTTGGATGATTAAAAATGGGGCCACTTTATTTTGTT
The DNA here is from genome assembly GCA_902654985.2 of Oryctes borbonicus. Classification (NCBI taxonomy): domain Eukaryota; kingdom Metazoa; phylum Arthropoda; class Insecta; order Coleoptera; family Scarabaeidae; genus Oryctes; species Oryctes borbonicus. Next base: position 14,853,705 of record LR736859.1, on the reverse strand, counting down.
GGCTTGTTTTTTTGTTGGCTTATTGGCTTATTGTTGGCTTAGCGGATATAATCCCTGGCAGGGGATCTCATGCACAATCTGATAAGCAGGATTGTCATGTGATCATCATGTGTGAACAAAAGGTGCTGATTCATCGAAAGAAATACTCCTGGGTGTATGCGTATGACCCCGAAGCAGCAGTCAACTGTGCGGATCTCTCAAGGCCCCCAACAAAGGTCCTTCGCGCTCGAAGCACTTCGAAAAACTGGGCATGAAGGAATCCAGGATTCAGAGAAACATAGAACAATCTATTCCGAATGGTGCGCAATCATTTGCTTTCCAGAAATCTTCGAGAAAATACAAACAACGAACACTCGACGCTGGATCATTCTATACTTTGACAAGCTCCCCCACATTGATGAAAACAGCTGATTTTTTGAGTACTCAAAACGTCGAATCGATGGGTTATCCGCCATTTAGTCCTGATTTCGACCCAGGCGACTTCTTATTGTACCCATGTGCGAGAGACAAACTGCGCTGACGGTTTTCGACGCCAGAAGAAATGGGTAATGCGTTCAAAGAAATGTTTCAGAGATACCTGATTGACTGTGGAAAAAGTTGGTTCCAGCGTATACAAAAATGTGTCGGCCATCATGTTCAATATTTTGAAAAACAATAAAAAGATTTCCAACAGTTAACATTTGTTCCTATCAGTTTTCTGCAATATATGAAAGTTAACCTTCGTAGTATCCAGAGCAATTATGTGAGAAGATCTGATTTTGTGTTTCGTATTCAAATTTATTCCTTCAATCTCAATGAATTTTATTATATTAGAAAGATTTATAAATCATATATTTTCTATGAGATAAGTGTATATCTGCTACAAATTACCTTTTGACTCCGTGATTTATAGTATAATAATCTTCCAGGATCATTTACGATCCTATGGTCGAGTATCTAAGACGATATTCCCGGCAATCATTTTATATCTCATTTTAATGAATGTATTATAATGAGTAGGTTGCTAGAATAATATTTTTTGAGAAGATATTTTTAATTTTGTAAAATATTTCACTTTCAAGTTATTAACTTCAATGCCATTAAAAAAGCTTGTATCTGCGTGTGTATGTGCGTCTGCAGCGCGTTAATTAGGGGTGAGCAAGCAACAAACTAATACGTTAGCAATCGCTTTATGGTGCATATTTATATAAAAATGTGTTTATAATTAAGAGTTGTGACTAGTTAGTTTATCTGTTACTACGTAAATTAACTCGATTTCAAAATCTAGAAAAATTTTTGCCGGCATTTTTATTGTATATGACGTAATTGTGTTTTTCATCAAATGCTATAGTTTTTTAATTTATAAAACGGCTGTAATTTATGTTAATTATGTTATTTATGTTATTATATAATTAATTAAACTTGTGTGGTGCGGAGATTGCCGATACTTATGTTTGTTTACTAAACAAGCACTTATTCGACTTCTCTTCTTACCAAAGCTGCAAAGTTATATATTCCGTATATCTATAGTTTGTTTAACTTCTTCTACCAAATGATTCCTTTTCAATTAAAGGTGTATGTTTAGCATACAAGAACTGTTAATCGCACAGCAGTTATGAAACTTAAAACACCTTTAACTTCGGTGATACATTGGAGCTTGTTTGTTGCAATCCATCTGAGACGTAGATACTTTGATAACACTAACCGAAAATGACAACATCCGAGGAAACAATAATAAATAAACACTAGTAACAGTTTGGCATAGTTTGTATTTTCCTGAAATACTCCTCGTTTATTTAGTATTCAAGCCTTTCTGGATATCCGACATCCTATCTTTATCAAAGCTGAAAATAGCTAGTGTATCGCACGGCTTTATTCTAGATCCGACGTGGCTGCTTTTAGAACTACTCTCTGCAAACATAATATAGTGGGGGGCTCAAATTTCTATTCAATAGGTACACAAAGTTTATTACTAATGACTAGCATTTCTTTACGGATTAAATTCTTGCACTTCCATTTGAAATTACAGTCCATAAAAATATGATAACAATAATAGAACGCAGTTATATTCTATTATATTATATTATATTATATTATATTATATTCTAGGTGGAAACTAGCATTGTAAACCATCATTCACTGTACTGGCAGAAGGCACTAAATTGTCTTTGATCTGGCTGGCTGGACGTGGAATATTAAGAACGAAATAATAGCCGACGACACGGTCAAGGAAGGTACTAAAGGACACTTCATAAGGCCAGAGCACGTGTGTGAAATCACAAGGGATTCTGCTAGAATGGAGATCTGGCACTGGTTAAATAAATAAAATGTAAAGAAATTGAAGTTGCCTGAGGTCAACTCCACACCAAAGCACTAAGAGGAAATGAAGACGCAAAATTTTCTGTTAACCTAATTAGACGCAGCAAAAAAGAAATCAATGACTGTTACAGGGTTGGTGACTGGATACTACCTCCTGAAAAGCATCTATATAATCCAAGCCAAGTAAGCGAACCTTGGTGTAGAAAATGCGTTTACAAGAGGAAACGTGTGTGCATGTAATTTGTACATGTGAGGAACAAAAGGTACTCAGGCAGAAGCATGCCGAGGAATATTCATTCGGGAACAATAAAGTGTTTGAAGATTTTATATAGTATTTCAGCATATAACATATTTTCCAAAAGTGATAAATCCAGGTTTACTGTAAAAATGTGTTATTCAATGGTTTTTCTATTAACTAATATTAGTAATAGAGAAATTCCATATACAGAAATATTATTTTTATACTATTTAATTATGTTGAAAATTACCGTTTTAAAAAAGTAGATAAAGCTATGCTGAATAAAACAACCTTTTTATTATTCCATTTATTCCATTAATATTAAGCTTCAAATAAATTGGGCGATTATGTACAAAATACTAATCACTATGGAAAAACAATTGTTGGCCGTCGCTACGTAGTTACTCATTTCAAACATTCCATAATGTCTAATGATTCATGAATTATAAACTGTACTTCTTAAATATTGTGCAACTGCTTAAATTTTATTCATCCAAGATCGAAATAAACAAAAATCTAAGGGTGATATGGTCATCGGGCTAATCATCTTCCTTTATTTATTAATTTTTGTGGAAACATTTTTTCCAAATATGCTAACGTAGCTACTGCTGTATTTATAGCCTTAAATAATCCAACTTTCCCATTTATGTATATATACATGTATAGTCATTTTGGAAGTTTCGATGGAAAATTTCTTCTTAAGCAAGCGAAAATAAGTTGTTATGTTTCTGGCTAATAATTATTTCGTGAATATACTCACTCTTTGAACCTGTGTTACAGACCAATATAAGCATGCTTTGACAAAAGCGTGAAAGTTTGTCACATAGCCAGACATACGAAATCAAGCCTTGTGCGTGAAAAATTGTAAGCTTTTTTTTTTTAATAAATTGGATATGATACAGTCAAGATGGTTGTTTGGTGATGATGCAAATGTCGTAATGGAAATCAAAATATGTTTTAGTTTAAACTTGTTATCTACCTTGGATTCAAGACTGTAACCATTCGTTTTCCCTACGAGAAAAATAAAATTAGGTTCTCTTCAAGGACCTAATTGGACATGGGTATCTGGAATAAATGGCTATCTATATAATTATTAGTGTGAATTTTCTTTCTAAATATTTGAAAATCAAAAGTACCATTATTGTTCATCAATAGTATTCCAATAAATGAGTCCACGACAAAATCAGATTGGGGTGGTTGATAAAATCAGAATCAATTACCCCAAAAACATCATCCTCGTAATAAATTTAAAGAAGTGGAGTGTCGAAGATTTAATTGCACTTTCAAATGGTTTTACCTTTCTATTGAATGCAATGCAGAAATACGGGAAAGATAATAGAATTTACGTAATTTGCTTAGCTCTCTTACAACTGCTTGAACCGCTACAAAACTGAATAACGACATTTTTAGCTTTTGCCGGATATATTTGTTTAACGTTTATTACATACCAAAACAGTGTATTCTTTTACCTAAGATATTTCAATGAAAATTACTCTAACGATTAACACACACTACAGTTATGTGAATTTTCAATACAAAATCGTTCCTACAACGTTGTTGCGATTATCTTCATAGGATTTGTTCTATGCAAAACAATGAGTTTATCACAATAAACAAATTAATTTATATGAAGAACTGTCAAAGTTTAACTTTTTATAATTATTTTTGAATGTTTAATAACGTATGTATGATATTTTGTTGAAAAATAACTCGCTCAAAGTAAAAAAAAAGAAAATTAACATAAAAACTGTAACTTTGCTGATAACTTTAACGACTTTGCGAATAACCAAATTGCTTTATTTGACCGTTTATCAATACCAAATTTTCCAAGTTTGTCCAAGATTAAATTTATGGTATATTTCATATAACATAACACAGACAAAATTGCTTTTTTTTCTATATCATACGCTGCTAATTTAATATTATCCTGATATTGATCGTAAAATCTATTGGTGAAATAGCCAACATTATAATTGTAAAATGTCCAAAAAATCTATACAAACAGCGACCAAAGATCAACACATTAACTGCCTTGACTTGTTCTAGCTATTTATACGGCACTAATTAAATATTCTTCTATCGGAGTAAGTGTGTGTATATGTTGACAAAACACAAGTGTTAAAATGTCACCGTAGCGGGTGTTCCCTAGTCCACGTGGATTCAATGTCAGTCGGACCTTGATCATATCAAGGTAAGTTTCATTAAGCGATCTTAAGAATATCTGCTATGTAACTAGTAACTGCGTATTACATATATTTCATCGCGCTTCTTGTTTACGTTCCTACGTAAAAAATGAGTTAATTGCACATACTTGCAGTTGAAGCAATTCCAACTGTTATACTATGATAGAAAGATTGCTCAAAGAAATGAGTAGATTTTTGTTATCCATGCGAATATATATGTACATACATAGCTGATACATTTGCTTATTTGTAAGTTTGCACGTACAAGTATCCCAACCTTCTGGAATTGAATTACGCCTATAGAGTAACCAGTACGAAGTTGAAATTTCGTGATAACATAATGGACGTCATGAAGTATTCTTCTAAAATATTTCCGTCTACACAGAGTGATCCATAAGTATCGAAAAATCTTATTTTAAATAGAATATATTATCGCATTTTTGGCTTCTCCTTCTAGAAATAAACCAGTATAACTTGAGTTTCAATTACTATTTTTAATAGACTTGGGAGATATGATGCAGATGTAAATGTACATTGGCTGTAATTAAAAATGCACCACTCTAAATAGTTGGAGTATTTCCTTAAAATTTTATAAACGCATTTCCGAAGGTCAACTTAAAATAGTTTATCATATTGCATTGGTCTAGTTTGTTTTCCAGCATTTACAAGAGCCAGATGTTCCGCATATATTAGCTGTACTAGAATGAGTATAATGCGTGGATGTTTCAAGCAATCTCAGACTAGAATGTACACCTTATAAACAATTAACCTCCTTCGAAGACGGCCGGCAGGGCATCATTAGTGCGTGTGGAGTTTCGTAGCCACCGGCCTTTATTGTAATTCGCTTTAATACCTGAGCATAAACGTGTTAGACGAACCTTATTAACTTTTCTTTTGTTGAATTGTCTTTCATTTACAGGTTTAGTTTATAAATACTATAATCGTTGTTGATGCTAATAAATATTTTTGGTGGTGCACTTTTAATTGCGGCCAGTGTACATATATCCACTTCCTTCAAAATACCCGAACCGCGAATATGTAGCGTAAACTTTTACGAGATCAGATTTAGTGGCTGTGGAGCTGCATTATTGAACACTAAACTTTGGCAAACTTCAATGTCAGATAAACAACACATAAGTTAGTCCGGGACGGCTGTTTCGAGGACACGAATGGTCCTCATCATCAACCGGTGACCGAATGAATTCATTCGGTTTACCATACTACGCCACAGTCCTTGCTATCATTATTCAATGCCAGAAACACTTTTTAAGTAGTATTCTGTATACAAAACATCTCTGACCCTTTTGTATTATGGTGCGTATGTCTATGATTTCTGAGTATTAATATACTTTGGTTACCATGATAATAGTAAAAAAGTGTACTAGCAAGAAGCCTTTATACACTACAACCTCAATAGATCTGTAACAAAATAATCTTGTGCGTGTTTGAGAGGCTGAAGGCTTTCAATGAGCCTTAGTACTACTCTAAGGTCTTCTTCCTCCAGTTCAGTAGGTGCAAGGAATGGCTTACAATGTTGGTGTTGTGTGTAACACATTTGCGCGGAATGTATTCTGCCGTCTCCAGATCTTCTTGGCAATGACAGATTTCATTTTAAACTTTTCCTAGATCGAATAGATGATATTTTAGGGCTGCATGACCTGTTAGAAATTCCGCCAGTAATCTAAGGTTCTCTTTGCTGAAGTTCTTGGTTTACTTCTTATCGATTACTCTGTATCTCCTGAAATATTTTTGAAAGATAGCCTGCTGTGTCTATTATATTTTTTAAAAACATTGGACCTTTTACCATCTACATATATATCGGGACAGCTGTATATGTTGTTATACATTCTGGAAGGTTTTTGGGGATATGGAATTTTCTTTATCGACCTTTATAAAATTGTGGTTAGGCAGAGAGTTTGGGCACCCTTTAAAACGAACTGGATATCCATTATTTTTCAAAATAGAGGAAAATGTTGTTATGAAAAGTTGTCTCAAATTAGCAGCTATACTCAAATATGAAATCATACCCTCCTATCTCACAAATAGAAGAAATTGATTTTTTTTTATTCAATTATTTGATAGTATTCATCTTATGAAGGGAAAAGTGGCAGCTTTGTGGAGAAATATGTATATTTTTCAACAGTAACAAGAAAAAATAAATAAACTTTACAACGACATTGAACTATAGCACAGACACAACTTTAAATTACGTTAAGTCAGTTATCACATTTCAGTGTAAGGTCGGTCTTTTTCCATGCAGATAATAGTTTTCTGCGAAATATCACTAATAGTGTTAATTATGAAGCGTTTGGATATTGATGCCTCATGGTTGGTAATAACGTTATTAAAATAGTCTTGATTGCGGAGGGTTGTTCTCGATAAACCGTGGATTTTACAAAACCCTACAAAAAAAAATCAAATTTTAAATGCCCACCTGTACACTATAGAAGATAAACTTCGTTTAATGGGTGTCAAGTTGGTTTTAAAAGGTGCTCAAACTCTCTGCATTACTACAATTTTATAAAGGTCCATAACAAAAAAAATATCCCACACGTTGTATATTTACTTACCGTCATTATATTGTGCAAAATGGCTTTAAGTCGTGTTTCTTTAAAAATATGACGTATTTGCATATATTTGTAATAACATCAAGCAAAACAAAATAATTTAAGTTACCACAAAAACAAACTCCTGTAATTTTAATTAAACTCTTGGAAACGAATGATATAAATAAGAGGTGGGAGGATTATGGAAACCATTTCTTAATAGGTATTTTTAGTTTTTAGTAGAATTTGTAAGATTATTGATGCTCTTCTCAAGGTTACATACACATACTAACTCGATAAAACCTTTAACGACAGCCTAGCTTCACACGTCGGTAACTTTCAAGGTTTTTTGACTGTACAAGTACGAAAAAAATATACAGCTTCGATACGTTTTATTCCTTTGCGCAGTAGTTATAGGAAAGTATTACGCTATGTAGAAATCATAAATTTCATCTTTTAGTAATAGCAACACGAACGGCAATCAGATACTTTATATAATAACACCCGTTTATTATATACTATAAATCAATGCACTAATTGCAGGTGTAATAAGTATAATTAAACGAATTTGCATAGTCATAGTCAACTACGAGAAATGAATATATTATATGCATTATAACATGATTAATTTAAAACACATTTTACTTTTCATATGAATATTTCATTTTACGTTTGCTCTCTACATATACATAAACATGGACATGGTGTGTCGCTATTGTGCTGTCTCTCTCAACGGTATTGATTAATTGGCTGATTGATCGATGGGTAGTGTTCACTTGTTAATCACTAGACTGAATTCTGAGACATTACATAACGTATTTTATAGTGACAATCAAAGAAAACACGATTGGCAGCAATTAAGGGTCACCGATTTGTTTTTAATCACCGTCCTAGTTTATATTCGTATTTAAGCTCGTGCTAACAGTAGATGCTAGGCTTCCTGCTAAATGTATAAGCTAGGAAACCTTATCTGAATATTACTGCAAATCGGGTAGAAAAATAGAATTATAATAACGAAAACTAAGTAAATAAACGGTATGTTAAGAGAGGATTATTGATTATAGGATATTATATTATGATTCGGCGGCATTCAAGAAAATTTCCTCGTCAAGACGAGGTAGCCGATTGGGTAGAGCTGTAGAACTTTTGCTGTAATTAATGAGTCCAAGGGTGTCGCGCTCCGATTTACGGCAGAAGCATATACATATATATATATAAATGGAGTCAGACTAAACTAGGAAAATCAACAAAAAGGACTTACACTGGACCAACACACTTGGAACAGGTGGCCAGTAATCACTGGCTCTGTTCAGCGACAGAAATCCTTTGCATACTCCAATAACAATGCCTGAGGCCGATTACATAAGGTGTCCCCTCTTGGTCCAAGGCTAGCGATGCCCATTTACAAAACCAAAAAATTGGAGCAACTTAAAACAAGTTCCTCAGAAACATCATAGGAGCTCCTTAGTTCATCCCAATTAATTAAAGTAAAAGTGATCTTAACATTCCTAGCTTTATATGATTATGCCAAATAACTAGCTAAGAACACATGGCAGTGAGCTGGTATTTTTGTTGTACGAGAGCCACAAGATTGTTCACCTTCTCGGAACCATGTTGCTCGAATAGATGGAGGGATTGATCTTGAAATATAAGTTAACCAATTAAAGACTGAACTCTCGTGTGTCTAGCTAATTGGTCTCGACTTAGATCGAGGAAAAGGGGTCAGACCGCCAGTTCTGTGACAGCCGATCTTAGATAATTTTTTATCAACTTTAATTTGCTGAATAGCATTTTGCAGGAGCAACAGTAGCTGGAATTGTTAAAAGAGTATGAAGACAGACACATATATTTGGCTTGTATCTTTTAGAGGTCAATTGCTCCAACGGACTCAGTTGGGCCTGAAAAATTTACTTAACGAACAGACGACAAATGGCTTATCTTCATTACAAAATGGGCGGTAGTCATGACTATATTGGCCATGATTATAACAGGTGGCGTATATTGCTAACCTACACGCTGGGTGAAACATAGCCTAAGAGTAGTCTCCGAAAGGTGAATTGTTCCTACAACGTTTTTACGCAGGCAAAATATGCAGGGCGAAAGATCACATCAGTCATCGTCTCTCGTTAAAGTATGACGTCCTATATTACGGTTCACAATATACGTTTGCTAAAGCGTGACGCACAAGACCATTTCTGATGTCGGGTCTCACTGCATATATTTTTGCCTGCGTAAGAAGGTTGTAGAAATAATTTCGTTTTCACAGACTACTCTTACGCTATGTTTCACCTAGTATATAGGTTAATAATTTACCTTATCATGAACAATATAGTCATGACCGCCTTGAAACTAGTCATGACTAATATAGTCATGACCAATATAGTCTTGACTACCGCCTGCAGTTGCGACTAGATTAGCTGGCTGCTGTAGTCATGACGAAATCATTCATCGAAAAAATGAGTCAAACATATAAAGTGGTCGACAAACGCCCATCTCTGCTATCTAATACTACACACAGAGGACGGACTATCTGAAATAAGCTTCTGCAGAGGAATGATTGATTTCATTTTGTTTTGTCGCTTTTTCTCTTTGTGGCCTCGCTTTGAGATCCATAGACCCTGAAACAATGTAGTGATTGCACCTTCCTCTCCTGAGGCCTGGTTAGGGGCGAACTGTGTTCCAAGTGGCCAGAGTTGTCATTGTGATCTGTAGGCACAGTATCTAAATAGAAAATACTTTTTCAAAAAGAAAATATTATATGCGTGTTAATGTTGCCTAATACAATAAGAAAACACGACATTTATCTATTATATTTTGCTGGAAACGTTCTTTGAACTGGTTTTACTATTCTTGTAAATTTCAATGCGTATGTGAAAAGGTAGTGTAAAAAATGTTACGGCAGCTGCCGCTACAGCGGTGTTAGTAACTACCGTTACCGAGAGCTAAATCAGCCCATACGCCCTTTTTTAGCACTTTTTAATTGCAAACCTCGCCAAGAACAAATGAACGCGTATTAATTGCGTACTCGTTACTGTAGGAATGTCGATTTGAAACCATTAACTCAGGCGAATATTTTTTGTATAACAGGTGTCTTTCAAGTTGCGTTCTCAACCCGCCTACGAACCAAACCGGTGCTGTCGATTTGCTCTTGGTTTGTTACAGTTACGTATAAAGCATGGACTTGCTACGGGGTAAATATAGTTAACGTTAATTAAATTCTCTACAAATACGACATTAATTCAATAAGTTGATTCAGGAAAGATGAGCAATTGACTTGCAACTTCCTGACGCAGTTTACACCAAACCAGTGAGTTATGTTATGCCAAAGAAATTAAATCTATAATAGTCTGTAAAATTATTCTCTCGTTTGCGTGCTCAAATAATTGCTTTAAGGTTATATGTAGTATTACGGTATAACAATTAAATCGTGGTCTTAAGCTCCCGTTGATATCTTGTAAAAGGTATTATAATTTGTTTTCTCCGTGTGCTAAAATGCATCTAGTGCTGCGACTAAATATATTCTATATTCCATATCATCCATAATAATTTATACATACGAATTTTAACAAATTCGAAATAAGTGCAATTTACCTACAAACTGTTATGGGATTCCTTGTATATTTTTGACGTTTACTAACATTTCCGGAGTAATATTTTGTGTAATATCCACGTTAAGCATTGCCTTAAGCAAATGATGCAGAAAGTTTCTTTCACGAACATTCCCATTTAGCAAAATAACTCGGCATGCTCATATTATATTTTTACTACTAAAAAAACGTAAAATAAATCTTCGTATCTTAAGTGTCGTTGAAACAGCGTGATTTCGCAGGAATTTCAAATTATCTTAATGATCTCACAAACTATGGAAGATAGGTGTGGGGAATATTGGAGAAAGATAACCAGAAACACTATAACACATTGGACGTTTAACTAAAAGAAAACAAATTCGTATAATTTGTAGTGGACAAAATTTTGTCTTGTACCGAACCTCTTTTTCCAAATTGCTCAGAAAATTATGTTCCGCCTACGCACTAGGTAAACACGCTGTATAAATTATGACCTTTGCCCCCTAGATCTCAGTGTTGGAAATTCAGAATTATTATTTTCAAAAAGAATTTAATGTTTTAGCTGGGACTTTTCTTCTTACCGGCAATAAAAGCTTAACAAACTCCGGTTCTTTGTATATAGGGTTAAAATAGCGCTATTTTTCAAAATAACCGGAACATTTTTAAAGAAAAGTTTCTTGAATTAAGAAAGGGATTACGAAATTTAGTTTGTTAATATTCTTTGCCAACCGCCCGTAATCCTTTTCGGGATAATATTCTGAAATGTTGTCAGTAAACAATTTCACCAAGAAATAATATGCAAAGTGTTCTATTTGAAAAACCAAAACAAACGTCCAATACTTGTTTAATTATTTTAGTATCGAATTCGGGAAGTTTGGAGGAAATGTAATTACTTTGGTGTTTTAAGTTACTTTGTAAGATTAGAAGTAAAAGTGGTTATTGGCTGTAACATAGGAGGACACCCGCTAAGTTCTACGTTACTTTTTTTCTGTAAAACAGCACTTAAATATAAAAGTCACATATCTAACATTATCTACGACCGCCTCTATTGAATGTTTGTGTTTCAGATTAGTTTAGCGAGTAAAAATTCAGCTTTATGAATAAGTCAGAGGTAGTAGCATTTTAGCACTCTACGTATAATTATTATTAGTGTATTATGCTCAAACGTTAATGCGAGAAACGTGTTTCGTTTCTATTTTTGTCCAAAAAGGCTGAATAAAAAATAACTGTTTTTTACGTGAAAATAGGAAGTGAACGGGATTTTTGCCATTAGTATCAATCAACTGGATATTATTATAATCGAGTGTGCTGCGAAGCAAGAAGCGGTCACGGGTCAACTGTGTTAATTCAATTACAGTTGGTCCAGCCACGGATAGCACATACATATACATACATACATATGGGTACAACTATGCATGGAGGTATGCGTTTATACATACAAACGTATACCTACATGCACGACAAATAAACAGTCAATAGTCGGCCACATCAATTCCTATTAGTAATATTTAGACAATTAGTATCCAGCGTACATGATAAATATCTTATTTGCAGGCAATGCTTTTAGCTTTATTTACATAAAATTAATCTAAAACAGATGTCCAGAAAGTATAAATTAAAAACAAAACAAATGAATATTGATGGTATACTGTATAAGGTAACAAACGACAATTGAGGAAATAGGGTTGAATATAAACTATGCGAAAATAAGATTACTTTCTTTAAATAAACCTACGTTATCAGTAGGGCTTGACTAAGCATCGGTATCTAAATTGTACTTAATCAAAGTTTGACAAACCTATACCTACTGTCTTTACCGAACAACACTGCATTTCTTTCAAAAGAGGGATGAATACCGTAAGGCTGACATGTCTATTGTATATTTCAAAAATTATCATCAATTCTTACCCATAAGAATCAATAAGGACAAGAAATGTCAATTTCTACATATAAATTTAGAAATTATTTACATAATACATAATTCTCCCTTTCTATGTGTGTTAAGTATGTAAACTTTCTTCTACTCCGGCTCCAACTTCCAACAGTCTAAATTTCGATAGACGCTTTGAAATCCAATAGTCAAAATCGTTCTACTAGATCGTTTAATATAAATTTAAGTTTAATTCTTAATTTTAAGTGGCCTTATATCTGTCAAATTTATCAATTTCGATCTGTTCGTTTGTGTATTTTCTTTATGGTGTGATTGGGCAAAGTGAATTTCGAGTTAATAGATGCCTTTGAAAATAGTTGGTGTCTCTTATTACCATACTTATCTATGTTTTACTATTTTTTTTTAAATAAATTTTAACATTTAAATCATTATTACCTAGAAATACTAACAATAATAACACTAAAGCAGCGAAATCTAAATAAATTATGCAGTTTGTAAGCCATGCAAAATATAATCCGAGATAGAAGTAAAATGTAGTAAATGGACGCATGAGGATGGTATAATACAGTGTGTACAGAGGTATTTATCTATGTTAAGACAATGCGATTGTTTTGGATTTAGTACATTTATTTCTCGATATAATTCCCTTGTACACCTAAGTCCAACGATGTTTCAACTTTTTGAAGCCATCCAAATAACAGGATTAGTCGAACTTTGCAAAATAGGTTTTTGTTTTGGTAATTACTTCGTCATTTGAAATGACCTACTTTCTGCTAATCCATTTTTTAGAAAAAAAGAAGAAGTTACAGGGGACCAAATTTGGCGATTATGGTGGATGGGGTGTCGATTCGTACCGTAACTGGACTAGCTGTAGTTATTAGCGAATTTTTTTCTTCGGTAGACGGGGCCTTTTTCTTTTTAGTTCAGCGTCAAATTGGTCCAATAAATCAGTATAGTTTTGTCCCGTGACTTTCGTCAATCAATTAAGGTTATGGTTTGGGAATCCCGGGGATAGTCGCCATAACTTTTTTCGGCTGATGGAATTGTTGTCGCCTTCTTTGGTGAGCTTTCACCGGGAAAAGCCCATTTGTCGATTGATTCTTAGTCTATGGCGTGTAGTGATGTATCCATGTCTCATTTACAATCACATAATGCCACAAAAACTTATTGATATTGCGCTTAAACATGTCTAAACATTGCTCTGAAGTTATTGATCAATCGTTAGCTGCAGCATGCATTTTCTCGATAGCTTTTTCATACTTAATATTTATGAAGGATGCTTTGCACACGTTGAATTAAAATGTTTTCCATGTTAATAGTTTATCCAATCTTCACCCGGCCGTCTGCTAACACGATATCATGAACCTCATAAATATATCGTCTGTAGTCACTTCAATGAGAGACATACACGTGCCAATGCGCACATTGCATATCACCCATATTGAAGACAATGCTTTCAGTGTTTTTAATAAGATATCAGTTGCAATCAAGAGCTGTAAAACATTGCGGTCATCTGACCTCCATCAATACATCTGTTAGAGAATTGTTTCACTTAAAATAATATATTTTTTCTCGATATGATTCTATTTCTTTTTTTGTCTACGCTTGCTTAGCTTAACCTAGTGTTATTTTTGTTTTATTTTTTCTCTTAATTGTGTCTTTTGTTATTATATAAGTACTTTTTGTTTGGATTTACATCTATTACTTAATAACATGCTTTTTTTTTGTTCATATCACACATTATTCTAGCACGATTTAACGTTTATATACGCACTATGCGTTGTATAAAAAAACTTACTGACTTATTTGGCCGCTCGTCATCCATGACGAATGTTCGGCCATTAAATTCACTGTTAAACGAAAACTCGACGTTTTGCCCGCAATCATATGGGGCTTCTTCAGGAGAGGGAAAGGTGGCAGGCACGGTAACTCAACGTGTAAACCATGCCAGAGGCGAAACTAACTAAGCGAGAAGCAGTTGATCACGGTAACTCAACATGTGAACGATGTCAAGGGCGAAACGGAGAGTTTTCGTTTAACAGACACGACATGACAAGGTCCAAACCCGGAATATGTTTAGTTTTAAGTAACTCTGGGCGTGGAAGCCTACGTTTTTAATTCTAAACGTTTCTGTTAAATTGAATTTTAGTTTGTTTAAATTTATTTTTAATACCTTCAAACATATAAGTGGTTTCAAATAATTAAAGTTTTAAAACTAAATTTTATTTAAAACAGAAAATTCAATTTACAATAAGCTACAATTTGCAACTTGTACGTCTCATGAACTTAATTATGTTCTTGTCTGCATTATTAGCAACTGTAATTATACTATCGGTGGTTGAAGTCTATTCAGCACTTCTAATAGTGAGAAATATGTAGCTAGGAAGAGAAAAGAATCTTTGTGTCCTTGTATTCTAAGGTTATATGTAATTATAAATACATAGTGACTGCCATGTAAAAAGAACTCATACCGGTCATAACAACATAAAACTATTTTGGAGAGTGGTTGTTGAAAAACAATATTGTACTTTAATATTGTTTTCACCATGAATTACCATCTAAATCTACGTAATTTATGCTAGCACTACATTGTATTATTATTTAGGATGAACATCCGGTAAACTTTTCATTTCGTATGTGCTACATTTTATTCTGATTTCATGTCTTTAACGTACCTTACAACTTGTTAAATTGCAAACCTTTAGCTGGGATATCACCCTTATAGTGCTAGACACTTGCGGAGTTATTTTCCTCTTGAAAAGTTCTGCATGTTTCGCTTAATTACAACAATAACTCAACATTGGTTTCAACTGTTAATTGGGGTCAAACGTCTGTAGAAACAAATTTGTCGAAACGCTTCGGCATCGACACACGGAGAGAACGTCATCTAAGATATACATGTTCCACGTATGCCTTAGTCTATTGGGCGCATCGTGTATGTTCGTCTGAGTGTAAATGTGCAGAGCATACGTGTACGTACCACGAACACTACTCAAGCAATTTATGAGTGCGCGTTCCATTCATCTACTCCACAAAAAATAACCTGTTCCGTCAGAATTACTCAACTAAAACACAATTAACTAAGAATATGAATCGGTTAGAAAAACTTAATTGCTTTATTTATAATATAATTTGTTTTAATGCCGTCTCAGTGATTTATGACAATTGCTGAGGGACTCCTTTTATTTTTCTCCTTTCATTCATCAGGGGGCCTCTTTCCTTTTACTCCATATTTACCTTTATTTTATTAACATAATCGAATAATTAACTGCCGGTGTTGTACGTCGTAGCTGGCTTTATTCAATTTAAATAGCGTGATGATAGAAAACTAATTGTTCTTCTGTAAAGTGTACTTATTCAAACGCTACGATCCGCTAGTGTGTTTCGAGTAGTAATAGTCTGCTAAGCAAATTACCTGATGCACATAGTAAAGGATACAATTCCTATGCAATACAATTTTAATTAGCCTTATTATAAATTACTGACACTGTACCTACTACCCGCTAATACTTTAATTTGAGTCCGTCACCTTACAAATATATATCGGTGTTACAAAAATCTAAGAATCACGAGCGCTGTTGCGTTGCATTGCGTTGTTCTTCTACCGTGGTATTCTTTCAGATTCTACAGTTTCATCGAAATTAGAATTTTCTGCTTGCCAAAAGAGGTACCTAGGCATGGTACATGAAGGTGCTGGAATAGGTGTAGCCATTAATGGGCCTAACAACAAAGTAGTAAACATGCCTTTCATTGGTCCTAATTCCTTTTGTAGTTACTAAAAGGGCCACATAAAATGGGAGGACAATCAAAAAGCCTCTATTGGGAAGATCTTCCAGGATAAAAATAGGTGAAAGCACTCATTTGCCTTTCCATATTCTAAATAAATAAATCTATCTCCAGTCAACGATAATTCCAGGGAAACATAAGACGTTGAATCGCGAACACGTAAGTCCTATTACAGGCTGTGCTATTGTATTGTTAAAAACAGGAAATGTAGTTGGTTGAAAATTTAATTTGTGAGAATGTCCATTTGAAATGTGATTCGCATTGGTCGTGATTTATGTTTGACAAATGCTATCGATAACAAAAGAGCGAAGTGAGGCCAAGACAATCTGCCCTTGTTAGTTCTAATCGCCTTTGAAAGTAGACATATTTGACCAAGTGATTAATTTTCAAAGTAATTTCAAGTGTTAGAACTTTATCTTGGGACCATGCGAAACTCAAGTTAGATCATTCAAAAGAACGTGGGGTTTTGTTCCGTGGGCACTAACATAGAGAGGAAGCGTAAACTTCAAGTTTTAAGATTAGTTTTTTCTTTCCTCAATTTATTTTTGTAAAACCTTACAATTTGCATTCTACTTTATTTTAAACCGTCGAAAAGGTGGTAAGACAATAATTTAATTTTATAACTGATGCATCCTCAGTTATCAGTTTCGTGGGCACATCGAGATATATATGCTACTCACTTTTACTTGCGGTAGAGATCCAATGATGCTAAGCGCGTTTAATATGCGCATTAGCTTAATAGGCAGGTAAGGTGTGAAAATACGTGCATTGGTATTATAAAATATGACGTAGAAACTGGTCTACCTTTTAATACATCTACCTATGTGACAGCACAAGAAAAAATTATTACACAATATATCGATTAAATTAATTGTGCGGGGCTATTACTCATTGGAAATGCATTTTAATTTTTTCCTGCGCTTCGTTTACAAATAAAGAGTGGTACGCATTCCGAAACGATCCCGACTTGTACGTGTGTTCATTGTTTTAAGTTTTGTAATGTTTGGTGAAGTACAATAAAAATGGCATCGGTGTCGTCCCCGTGCCTTTTGTCACATGATCACCATAAAATAATAGACGCTGACTCATGACCGAGATATATGGAATTTAACACATCCCACTCGGTCTCAATGATTTTATTAGAAGTTTTAGAGTAGGCGATGCAAACAGTCTTACGTAATTTACATTTTCTCGATGAAAACACATAACGACATCAAAAAGGTCTCACTTGATAAGTAACCGGTAAAGATGTGTTATACACATAAAATACTGCATTAATTGATGTGTTGCATTTTGGCTGTACGATATGTGTAAAAGTATTGCATCTATATATATATAGAAATTAACAGCCACCTCTACAGATGCGAATAGAGCTAGCGAAGGTAGCAAGGTTCGACTGGTGGCATCACACTAAATCCTCTTTGACGGTGATAAATTTCAATACAGCAGCGATAAGAAATGAGAAAGTTAATGATGGCCAGAAAGAACCGAAGTGTCATATAAATATTTCAAGTATACCACTAGAGAAAAGGTAGAAAGTGACTTTGAATATGTGGCTTCAGATTCAGAGGTGGTTGAAGTAAATGAAGAAAATGAGCATTTTTTAAATCTCAGACGTCATTTGGCACAGATCCATTTTCTCTTCGGGTTCATAATCAGTCTGTGTAGTGTTCCATTTGAAAAAAGATTATAAATTTAGTAATAACACAATTATTTGGTTTCCTATTTTAAACATACTCAGAGACGTTCCGGCTCTACTTAAATTTAATTAAAATTAGGTGATATAGGACTGTCAGTTTCTTTTGGAAGCCATCCGTATATGCAGAGTCTATCTCTAAGTCGAAAGGAAACTGATGCTAACTAGTTGATTCAGCGGACACTTGATATAAATTCGATGCAATTGCGCATGCAGTAACGGTAGTCAATTTCTTAATTATTTCCATAATTCATAATTTTAAAGGAAGTATTAGATTCGAAATGCCTGTTTCAGCCCCTTATAATACGTGGATGCTAACTAACTCTATTGGATGATTTTTAGTATTATCAATCTAACAGCTAAACTGAAACACTTCACTATTACCTCTTTCCACAAACACTTTACTGAAACTATACGCACGTTTCGATAGCTAAGCTATCATCTTCAGCAGCAATACTGAACAGTCTTGCTGTTAGTGTCAGTGAAATGTTTGTGGTAAGGGGGTATTAGTGAAGTGTTTCAGTGTTTCAGTGCCACAGTATTTGAGTACGTGATTTAGTACTAACAGCTAAACATTATAGTGCATTTCAATATCAAAAAATAGAAGATATTTGTAAGAATATAAAAGTTCTCATAGACGAAATCAAAGGTTTTAAGTTTGTTAATCATCGTTTCCTTTGTGCGGCAGTGTATACGTGATTCTGTTTCATTTACGTCAAATTAGCATAACATTAAGCTCAAACAACCAAACCGCAGACGATAAGTGAACATATGCAATAGTGTAATGCAGAAGCATTTATTTGAGTTATTATTGTTGACTATTTACCGTAGCTAATAATAGAATTATGCTAATACACTATTAGAAAAATAATATTAATAGAAACATTGGTTTTAATTGTAATATTTATCTTACTATCCGAGACTGTTTCAAGCGATTTTTAATACAAGTAAATTTACGTACATCAAGAAAATGTCCTTTTCTCCATTTTCCTGTTCCGTTACCGTATGCTTTGCCCTTGCGTGTGTTTGATTGTTAACATTATAGAAATAAGAAAAAATTCTTGCTTTTTAGAAAGAGAAAATAGGAAAACTTCAGTTCGCAATAGGTAAAGAGATTGGAGCTGAATCGGTAAGAGCATTTTACATATGGCTATTATTGCATAACTTTTGGTTTCTGTGTGTTGCACATATATATGTAGCATAATATAGACTACATAGCTGCAATTGGCAATTTCAAGTGGTTAGTGCTTGTTCATGTATTTCTATTCACATGCATTAACTCATTTAACTTAATAATATCACTATCTATAAAACTTATCAAATGTATTTAG
Source organism: Oryctes borbonicus (assembly GCA_902654985.2). Lineage (NCBI taxonomy): Eukaryota > Metazoa > Arthropoda > Insecta > Coleoptera > Scarabaeidae > Oryctes > Oryctes borbonicus. Next base: position 14,834,170 of record LR736859.1, on the reverse strand, counting down.
TATTTGTACAAGTATTTCCACCTCCTGAACTCAAAATTGAAAAGGGAGCCATTTTGTTCTTGCCGTGCTTTTAAAAATGATACGTGACGTGTGTGAATACGCAATCCCTTCTGAGTATAGATTGGAATCATTATAGCAGCTACTTTAACTGTAACTGAGAAATGGAGATTGAATTTAAGTAGAATCAAACGCAATAAGAAAATTAAAATTTCTTGTCTAAGGGAAAATTATCAAAATTTAATTATATGTGTAGAAATCAAAAACTTATTGAGAAGATTGACTCCAGTACTATTTCTCACATTGGATGATGCAATGTGTGCATGATAAAACGTTAACAGTTTCTCGGACTTAACTTAATCTACTCAAGGCATACGCTAGAGAACCCAAATTAATCCTAAGTTGAGACGCACGATCCTTCAAAGTCAATCACTCCTCAGTGGAATAGCCTAGAAGCTTGGACAGGACACCGCAGGAAGCATTCTAGGCTTTAGTCGTGTCAACAGCGACTTGCTAACTACACTGTGGACAGAATGGAAGGACAGCATGAATGTTTTGGTACCATTAACCTATTATTACGATACCACATGGACGCAGTACTTGTCAAACAATTCTTACCATTCGCACAAGACTTATCTCTGTTAGTGTCTGCAAGTTGATATAAGTTTCCCGCAATATGTTGTAGAAATCGCTGGTAAATAATAAGAGTGCGCCCAAAATAAAACTCATTCGTTGCACCACACCAGCAATCGATGATAAGGCATCACGTGTACCACTCCTAATCAAAGGTCGAGCTGTCAGTTAGATATAAGGACAGACAACACAATGCAGAACTCCATCTCCATATCGAGAAATCTTATGATTTACGTTATCAGATCCCTGAAAGAAATCGAATTACAAACCGTGAAGTGATTTTGCCTCGTCCAAACATCGATAGACAATATGATCCTGAAAAATTGTGTTATCAGTTGACTGCGCTTTAACAAATCCAAATTGACTTTTGCACATTCATTGCTCTAAAACAACAACGTTTTATATATTATTAGCGATAGGGGATTAGAAATGTACTGTGTAACATATCCCATCTAAACCAGCGATGCCTTCCCAGAAATTTCTATTATATTAAGTATTTCCGTAATTTTGTAACAAGACTATTATTTGGTTTTATTTCACCATTAATAATACCCCATGCACAGTTTATCATTATAATTCCTCTTTGCTTCTCTAAGCAACTTACTATAATTACTTTTATTATTTCTACAAACCGCCAAAATTTAAAAAAATTGGTAGCAATGAAGAGTTTTTAAAGGAACACATCTATTTTGACCCATCATTTAGAAATGTGGGAGTTGGTCATTATATTAAATATAACATTCCACTATCAGTAGGATTTATTTTAGGCGATTGTTTAAAATAGAAATTTGTAAAAGCGGTACGACTATTTTTTGACATAATTCTATACTTTCTTAAGCTCCAAAATACTGTTTCCTTTAGCTTTAATTATAATAGTAATTGCAAATTTGCCAAAGATGCCACTTGGTTAATCCTGTCTCTCTACTTTTCCTTCAGAAAATACTTAACTGCACCTTTTATCTCCTCATCGTCACTGAAACGGCCACGGAGATCCTTTTTCAAATTTTTCGAGAAATCATGTATCACTTACAAAATAGCATGAATCAGACGTGATAACGATTTTTATGGCAAATATGACTCCAAATGATATAAACAAACTTTTCGATATATCACCTGAAACTTCAAGAAATTGAGTGAAATTTAAATCACCATCTTAGCGTGTGAGGTGTTTAAGATATCGGGCGTTAAAGAAACAGCGGCATTTCGCAAAATTCTCAAAGTATAAATTATCTCGAAAGTTAAGATAGGTATAGGGAATATTAACGAAAGTTGACAAGAATTGAAGGGAGGTAAAACCGTAATAATATACTGGATGTTCTATTAAAAGAAGCAAACTTTTATCGTGCACAGCTGAAATTAAATACTCTGTATACATGGATATAATTTTATGTTATGCAGAATTTGTCTCCGAATATTTTTTGTTTGAAAGCCTTTTCTCTAAATAACACAGGAAGGAAATTATCGTCCGTTCACGCACTGCATGGTCACGGTGTATAGCAAGCAAGACGGAGTGATAATTGTGTAAGGTTTTATATCCACGATTTTCTTTTACATGTAATCCAGGAAATATCAAGTTTATATCTTAATGAAGCTAGAGCAAGTGACCCAGATCTAGATAGGAGAAAAAAGAAGCAAACCTACGCAGTGTCAACACTAATCTCATTAAAATCATTTCGTAATTCTTAAACCGTTAACGAAAAACGTTTAAAATTCCTGACTACCTTGATTGGACCTTGGACACTCCCAGACTTACATACATATACACATGTTGGTGTTTGTTTATTTCTCTATTGGCTAAAGTTATTGAAATTAAACATATATCTGACGATTATGAATAGTTTATTGCTATGCAAGAAAAATCAAAAATAACCACAGACATCGCAGACACTAATACACTTACATTTGTAACATTATTTATTATTGTACAGGAAAATTATGTTGTGCAACTGGTAGACGTTATGTAAGTGTTTATTCTTAGAAGTAGAATTGATAGTTACTTGCAAAGTGTTTTTTCTCGTTGGCTAATCGTGCAAAAATGTTATAATAAACAACTGAAAAATATTGTGGTCGAATGAAAATACTATTAGTCATCGGAAAAAATTAATACTCGTCATTACAGCCATTTGAGGCACCTGTATTGTGTTATAAGCAACTTGTTTTACTGTGGAATTTTTGTTGAATATCTTCTAACATCTATTCTTATCACTAGGAAAGTTCCAGCTGCTTTAGGATTTATCACAACACGTAATAGTATTTTCCAACACCTCATCTTATTTTGTACCTTAGTATGTGATTATATTTTTCACTATACATATCAGTTATAATCAATAGCAACTAAACAACATTTTAATATTAAATTAAACAATCACAGACAAATTCAACGATTCCGTACCTAGATGCTTTATACAATACTTTAAGTTAAGAAATATTACGCAACAATAAAAGTTTCGGTAATCTGTTCTTGAGGTTATGCAATATTGGCTAGGAAAACGCGCCAAATTGTTTCCTATGACGCCGAGTTGATCCAAACCGCCCGGGGCTAGGCACCATAATCATAACCACCAATTACTAAATTGTCAAATGTTAATTCTAGAAGCAAAAATTGTCCTTGTTATTTATCTTGCGTTTTTCATATTTCCGTTGAATCTGTTTGATAATTGTTGTTATTTCTTTATCGTATCGAACTGTATTACAATTAATTAATTATGATACCTTGTCAACTCTTGATGTACGATATCAGTCGCTTCGTACCTTAGAGGTAGGACCCTTACCGTCAGCTTGGGCGATGCTCTCTGAAAGAGAGATTTGATCCAGCGTTCTGCAGGGCTCTTTTCTGGACCTTGAACTTTTTTTAGTCAACATTTCTGATCTTCCCTTCCTTCTGAGGGTTCAGCCGATGGCACAGTTATTTACACCGCTCCAAAGGATTTCTTGGTTCGGAAATTGCAAGCAACGGTTGACATGATGTTCAATTGAAATTTAAAATGGCAATATTTTTATTAATGGCGTCCCTAATATTAGATCAGCGATCAAACGAAGCTACACATTGATGACGTCTATCTTCGATCAGTCATAAACTATGGAGCAGTGTCCTGGTGCACAACCTATAAAACCAGAATGAGGAGGTTTGGCGCCCTTCAAAGCAAAATGTGGAGAACTATAACCGGACCCTCTCGGTTTATGAGGAATTTCAGCTTCAGGCCCATCTCAACATCGCAAGCTCATTATATCAATAACCCTTTCTTCGCCAAGGTAGTGAAAATCCTTCACGAACGACCTACTCCAAGAAACAGAGTCACCCGCGAAGCTGATAAGATATCTTTAGATGACGAAATGACGGTACACCTAAAATCAAACTTAGATTGACTAAGGGATAAGTCATGAAGTTATGATAAAAGAGCGACCAAGTCGAGTCGAGTAGAAGGGAGTAGAGTCTAGATACATAATGTAATTATTTTTCAGTTTTCTTATCTTATTAATTTTACAATGGGTAAACGAATGAACCATCTAGGTAATGTTAATCTTCGGTAGATTTGGCAAAAATTACCACAAAGTGGAACATAACGGAAATATTTGAGCTTTGTGCTAGGCAACGCAACGAACTGCTCAAATTATTGGTTACTAGTGTAAACAAGATAATTGCTGGCAGATTTGCAAAGTATTAATATTGATTCAATAATTTTGCATGGTTGATGCCAAATCCATTCTAAAGATAACAACCTATAAGGCCGGAATAATAGATATATTGCTTATGCGAAGGGGGCATCAGCCGTCCAGAAGTTATTGCTACGCCTGCGCTAAAGCTCCTAGACGATGACCTACGGAGCCCGTTATGAACATGAACAGCTCAACTTTGAGAGTTAGTAGCGCTGATGTTCAAATGTGGTACTCTGAAACCGATAGCTGAGTGAGCTATATTTTATTCTAGAAAATTAGTAGAAAATTAGAATTAGTATGCAAGCTATTAAGATATTAAGTCAATATAGAATATAATGTGCAATGCATTTATTTCTACTGATTGGTAAACTAAATAAGCTATTATATTCGAATAACTATAAAGCTAATTTAAATTATATGTACATAATTGTGTTTATGAGGCATACACATAAATAATTCATTACTTATTACATTTCTCCGGCTGCATATAAATATGAAAATATTTTATTATAAAGAGATAGATTTAATGCCCGCTTACATAAATAAACCACTAAACTCTTAGATATAGCACGTTCACATACGTTGTCTGTACGTACCTACATACATACATATGTATGTATATCTTCCCTCGCAATCAATCTAATGTTCAATTATTATATAACAGTCTTAAGTGGTTATTCACGGTCCAGGCTACTGAAGTGACTCTGAGAATCTAATTAAATTAAATGACAAGTCGTCTGTAATGTACTCCGCGCGCTAACAGAAATCTATTTTGAGATTGAAATCGTCTATGTATGGTCTATATGATAATATCGTACCATTGATAATTTTCGATTGGCTCACTCTATGTTTTATCTTCACTCTGAAAACGTCAAACCTGTTTCGAAAGTACTACCACACATATTCAAGCGGTATGGGAGTATTTCTTATAGCCATTGATTTATCGTCAACGAAGAATGGAAATAAGAGCAAATTAATTGAACGGTAGACATACATGAAAAGGTTGTGTGCAGCCAATATTATTAATGTTCCTCCTTCAGAGAAAATGAGAGATTCCAGATAATATTATATTTAGTGTTGCAAAGATTATATACTATCCTATTAATTGAACATGTTATAGATATAGTTAATTACCTTATAAAATTATAGGATGTAGAACACAAGACATGTGTTGTATCAAGTAGCCATTTGTTTCAAACACACTGAGGAATATTTTTGGTGAAGTTAAATATAAATATATTAAGCTCAAATATATTTTGTAATTAAATGTGGGACAAGAACAAAATTTATTTAAATTTAATGATAACAACTTTGTTATTAACAATGTAAATTCACTTAAATCAAATACGTCTTATGCGTCAACAGTGTTTTTCTGCTATTAAAATCAAATTATCTTTTTCTTAAGAGAGGTGGAGGTGGCATTAACAGTTCCTCTGATAATGCACTTAATGTGGATAGTAAAATTGGCTTCTTTTCATTCTGAGACTGAAATAACGGTCAGTTAAATGCATTTACATAAATATCATGTATTATCTACTACCAATATATAGAGGATGTTCAAATATAAATCAACGCTTCATTGCTAACTTTATTACTAGCGTGTTTCTAATACTGATTGCAGTGGCAGAGACAAAAACTGGACAGTATATTGATTCATGCATCAATTTTTCCCATACTGAGAAAAATATTATGTTCAGTCAACAGGTTTTGTGTTGATTGTATGATCTCTCAACAATTCTGAAACAATCTCTTCCACTCGTTGTAATGCCTAAATTGTTATGGTTGGATTGCGATTACCGTAATGCATCAATATAATAAGAATATTTCACTGAAGAAGACTTTCTACCTGAACAAGTCAACCGATCCAATCCTGCGGGTATTCTTAACCAGGAGCGTTCATCGCAATCGGTGAACACAGCTATGGCGAAACTTACACCTTCTCTTAACCTTTCCGAAATATCGCAGCACATCTTATATGAAGAAAAAAGCCGTAGCGGTTTCAGAGGAGCACATGTCATTCCTGGACGCATACGTCCGTTTCTAAATGTGGCACTAAGAAAAAAGTTAACCACCAGAAAAAAATTAATATTAAGTCCAATATTGACAGATGCACCTGTTAGACGTTAATTGGAAATGAATGCGAGACTTAGAGAGGAGAAAGGGACAAAAAGGTTCAAAAAGCGAAACGGAGGAGGTCAATTCGTCGACGAAGTACAAATGCCGCACTTAATAAGCCAAAGAAACGAAATGTTCAAGTGTCGTCTTCAGAATCTTAAGAAGAGGACTAACGACACACATTATTGAAGAAGAGGAGGAAGAAGACTGCTTTAGCGTGTTTTGACAAATTACGGAATCAAGACTAAATTAATAACATATTATGTGTAAAAATTGGGCTCGCTGTAAATGCATTAATGGAAACGTTACTTTTGTTTGTAAATATTATAATTCCGATGATGAAAACAGTATATATAGGCAATTGAAATTTTTGTATAGTAAGTAAATTCAGTTATATAACAACTTTTCCCATTGCAGTAATAACTTGCTCCATTGAAGGGTAAATTGTTACAATTTTCTGTTTTTACTTATCTTGTTTTATTTTGTAAAGGGTAATTAAATAAGTTGCCAAAAAAGAGGCTAATCTTGTACATACATTTATTCTTTAATGATCAAAATATATTTTTTAACAAAGAGTGAACTTTGTTTTTAACCTAACCTGTTCATGGGTAAATTTGAAACTGATCTTAAGAATACTTTCACCTATTTTCCTTGCCTCTGGCACCGGCAAATGTTCAATACTGATTTCTTAAAACAGCTGAAATTTTCCTTATGTTAAATTTACCCACAAAGAGGTAACAGGACTCCTTTCTTCGATATGTTGATAATACAAGTTAGAAATAGACGTATATAGAAAACCTACTGGTAATAATAGATAGAATTCTAATTATTCATGGAAACATAAACTTTCGGCTATTAGCGTTTTGCTAGGTATATGGTTTTTCATCAAAACTGACTCAACTTCAACGGATTCTCTGAATATGTTGACCGCAATATTGTTAGGAATCATGAGAATAGATGAGTTAAAAATATAAGTATACGCAAGAAGCCTTTTAAGCAATCCTATAGACCAATGAATAAAACAGGAATTTATAGTTTGATCAAGTATATATTGGGTAAACAAAACAGTTAATCAGAGTCAAGTATAAAAAGCATCTGGTTCGTATTAAATTGATAAGGTTTGGCAAATCTAGTGTTGCCCCACGTATACTGATCATTTAAAGTTAGTTAAGAATCTACGCAGCGATGTACAATTAAATTGTTGTGAAGGCATGGAAATTTACAAAAACATCCTTACCAATTCCCTGAATAACTTCAGAAAGCGTGTAGGTAGGTTGGTTTTTCTCTTGGATTTTACTACTTACTTCATAGAAAATTCTAGGTTTGTTTATAAATAAATTAACGATCTAATGACGTAAAATTCGCAAACTTTGTTGTATCATTATATTACAGCAGGATGTTGTTTTGGTAGCCATTAGAAAATTGTTAAAGGAAGGGCACACACTATAAGGTGTCTTCCTTACAAAATACATCGCTGAGTGATATTAGTAATAACAGTAGTATGCTTTTATTATCCAAATTATTATCCATTTAATAAAAGAAATCTCACCGCCTATTAGCCGTCTTGGACAGAGTATACGTCGAAGGTCGTCGCGTGTCTTTAGGTCTCGAGAGTGGAACAATGAAGTTGATACGTGGCACAAGAAAATTCTTTCGTTCTAATACAAAAGGGCAATCGATGTAATTTCTGAGAAATTTCGGAGAGCATTTTCACAGATACAGAAGTTCACAGGTATATGAAGTATAGTAACTTCATCAATGTTCAGTTTAAGCTTAAAACCATTCATACCATTCCACTAGCATATTAAGACTTTCAAGTTTCCTTGGGTCATAAATTAAAGATATTTCAGAGAAAATGTTAATATCATCTGCATAAGCAAGAGTAGAAATGTCGATTTTTAGTTGCGGATCATTAATGTAAAGTACAAACAGCAACATCTTCAGATTCGATTCCTGGGAAACGTCGGAGGTAAGAACAGTCATTGGAGAAATAACCATTATAAGTTAAAGAGCTTTTGTTTGAGAAACTTTAATCTACCTCTGTTTGTCTGTAAATACCCTATCTACGTCCAAAAGTATTAAGATGGCGCTACCCTCGTATACGTATTTAGTTTTGAATTTAAAAATACGTACCAATTATGCCGTAAGTATTACCGCCCATTTCGTTTAGTGAGTAAATAAACGTCTTGGTAATTTTAAACATAAATCACATCACACGGAGTATTAGTCAACAGTAATAGATGTAGAAACGTTCGCCATTACCATGTATTACGAAGAATATAATCATAAGCTTATAGAGATTATTACTGCGTGTAAGAAGATTTCAATTACACACGTACTTGTTTGTGTAGCGGTAAATATATCAATTGTAATTGGGAGAAACGCTGCAAAAATAAGAAAACTTCGATTTTTGCCTGCCAGGGTTTGTGTACAACTTATATAGAGATTAGTTTTTACACTTTTTATCTTCCTAGAGCTACTGGTTTCTAACAGCATATTTCGGGATATTATCAAATGGGTTTTCTTCAAAGGATAGTGAAATCAACAGTGTTACTATGGAACATTTATAAGTGTCTTTACTCCAACTAAGGTTTTTTCGAGTAGAATTTCGAATTGATAGTTTGAATACAGGTAGTTCTAACGATACTGTGTAATTGCGCTTGAGGAGGTGATATTTACTAAATGTGTACACACTCAACACAAATACTGCACATGATCTTACTTTGCTTAAGTTTTATTTTAGTTTTCTGCATACTTACTACGCTAGAATTACTCTGGTCAACAATTAAATAATTAACATGCTTAGATGAGAGCATCTACTAGTCAAAAATGCTCTAACCACTGAAAATGTGGCAATGAATTGCTATATTGCTCTCTACAGAACTGAGCTAACGCTATTAAGGCCTACACGTATGAATTTGGTCCTATACGCAAATGTGTACACAACCCAAAGCAACAACCACGTTACTTTACGGTGGGTCCCAAGTCACAACGAGATTTAAGAAAAGGAAAAGAGATAAGCTGGTCAAACAAGTAACGAACATGCCTTCCATTGGTCCTAAGACCAGCCAAAGACAGCAAAAATAGTCAGAATTTCTGATAGGTCATGTAGCCCTGGAATATCACTTATTCAAACTAGGAGAAACTGAAGATCAAATCTGTCGTCTATGCCAAGAAGATCTGACGGCAAAACTCATTCTATGCAAATGTGTTGCTAGCAGTCGCACACGATACCAACATTTCATTAGACCAAATCTTGCATCTACTGAACTGAAGGAAAAATACCCTAGAGTAGCACTAAAGCTCATTAAAAGCTTCCATGTATTCTAACACACACATTACCTCGTGAAGAAAGGAAAATCGTCTAAAGAAATTTTTGAGGACACGTCGTCAACCACTTATATACCATTGTCAAAAAAATTGACTCACCTATTTCAGCAAGGGCGAGAGCTGTGAAGATGCGCAGGGCAAAAATCCAAAAATTAGACCTGGCTGACCGACGAATAAAATTGTGGCAGGTAAAGAACGGGTCGGAGAAATTTCGCACGAACAGTTGAACATGAAAGTAATTAGGGTGCGCAAGATATCGAAAATGCTGTTGCCGCTCAACAAGCAACAACTACAGGAGAGCTGTAAAAATTTCTTGGAATTAGCTGGAAACGGTTTCAATGAAATTTATGTCTGAATTATAACTCTAGATGAGACTTGGATTTAACCGTAGTCGAAACAATGGTTTATGCTGCGGATTAAAAAATGAGTGGGACTGCCCAAATTCAAGGTGGAAAAGTCGGTTTCCAAGCTTGGGTCGGCGAATGTGCTTTACTGATTAGTTATCGGCCAAATGGAACTACGATGAATGGTCAATATTACGTAAATTTATTAGCTCGGGTTCGTGAGGTAGTCTTAGAGAAGTGCAGGTCAACGTACCAGTTCACAAGGCGCGAATTTTGAGGCCCGCCTTAATCCTTTCGGTTAATGTGTTTTCAAATGAGGACAACCTGTTCTGAATATTTTCCTATGTAACTCGAATTGTTTTAGTCATTCTATCACATTGTCCGAATTTGTGAACATCGTATTCTTTCAATTGAGTATATATGCTGCCATTCAAAATCTAATAAAAAAGATATTCATTCAGTTCAAATATATCAAAATGTTTCAAAAAGATCGTGGTTGCATTATAGTAACAGTACAGTTTTTTTTCTTCAGCGGTTTTAATTCGCGACCACAAGGGTTAGAAGATAAGGGCTTTGCGTAGATCGACCTCCAACTTTATAGTCCAGAATTTAATCCTAAGCTAGTAGTTTCTATTTTCGAAACTGAAAAAGAAGCTTCCTGGCTGGGGATTTGAAGATGAGAACAAAATGAAGGGGCAGAAAGAAAGAAAAATAGTAATCGAGAGAAAGTGACAAGCTTTATTTCGGTTTTCTTTCTGTAGGTAATGGAGGTAGAATTTCACGTAAATGAAATTTGCTCAGCTTTACTGTTAGTTAGGAAGTTGACTACATAAGAATTGCTATGACTCATCTGATTAGATTACAGTGTCCACGTTAGTACTATGAGTAATACGTAAAATCATACACCTTTATCAATATTATTGAATAAGCACTAATATTTCTCAGCATTATTGTTTAACATTAGAAAACCACTGTGTACCTAAAATAGTTTATTGTACACTAAAATGATTTCAGTAAATAGTAGAAATATGTCACTTTATTCTGTGAACACAGATCACGCTGCTAAAACTAAATATGTACGCAATACAATACACACCCGAAATAAGTAATGTCGGAGACGTGGGTTGATGTACACCCGCAGCGGAGAGATAGTTACCGGGTATTTGTCGAAGATGCAATGGCAAACAGTGCTAAGTGTGAAAATTAACTGGAGAAACACTTGTGTATGTTCCGTGTGCGTACGTATCTACGAACATACGCCCGTTCATATGTGTATGTACTTGGAATTCCAACAGAGTAAACATACAGTGGCAACACCTGTCTTACATACAAATGTCAACACGTATGTATCGAAATATTTCGATAATGGTAGGACAGATGCGTCACACCATTGTACAAAAACGGCACAAAAAAGGAATGAAGAAGATGGAAACGAAAGGACCATAATTATTTATCCACTCATATGTGCGATACAAACAGTACATATGCATCCTGCATTTACAAAGTAAAGGAACATGTGGAATTATTATTACGTAGTTAGATGTCAAATCGCACTATTACCAGACAGAGAAAAACATTTTTTTTGCACAATCAAATCATTAACTAAAGCGTTATTGCGTGTATTTTTATTTACTCCAAAGTTAAAAGTAGCAATTTATTATTTTATATCCATTCCATATTAATTAAAAGGAAATCTCGCAATTAGTGTAGCTATCAGTTACAAAGGTGTTCATACACGGACAATTGAAATTGCCCAATTATTGGTAATCAATCACTGTGACGTTCTGGAAAATTTTTTACTAGTCTTCACCAACAATAAGAACTATATACAGTGTCCGCGGAAAGCTCTGCGCCATATGGGGACGTTTTTTGTTTTTTGAGTTTTGAAGTAACTGTGTTTGTAGTTTGTCTGCGCATCATCAGAAACCATAATATTTGGAAACTTTGGAATCCCAAAAATTTTATTATTTCACTAAATATGAACAAATGTCTTAAAAAAATTGTTTGCATCAATATCTAAATATAGAAATTCCAAATCCGAAGTGTGATTTAAAAATGCCAACTTTTGTTTTTTACGCACTATACATTTTTTAATTTGTTTTGTTCATTTGTTTGATCAGCTAGAAATTGAGAGCTCGCCTTAAGAAAAAGAAAATTTAAATTACTTTTTATTAAGGAAATGTATTTTCCCAAATCAAATCATCTTGCATAGAAAATTAATGGGCTATTTTCGTCTTTTCGTAACCGAGAAACTTACTATTGGAGTCATACTAAGTTGAAAACTTAGAAAATATCTCTGGCTTTTTGTGATCCAAAAAAATCGTCCAAAAGTGTTGTTTTCTTGTTCTCCTTAACAAAACAATTTTTCTTATTTAATTCTGAATTTATTTAATTGTAAGAATAGACAACCATTTTTTTGAGATTGTAGGAAAGCTTTTGTCAGAAAAAGATTTCTGAAGCAAAATCTTCTTTCATCATAAAAAATCAAAGGTATCTTCTAACTTGTCAATTCAGTATGATTTTACTATTAACATTTTTAGATAGGACAATACGCAAATAGTCCAAGAGCTTCCACAAGTTTTTCTATGCAAAACTAAGAAGGTTTATTTTCCCAAATAAACCTTCTTAATAAACAATAAATGAACCAATTTCCAACTTGTACTAATGAAGACATTCTATATTTCTCAACTGGAGAAATATAGAATGTGTATTTTTAAGAAAATGTAAGAAAAAGCAGTAGTTGAAGTTTAGATTTGGAATCTCTAGGCAGATGCAAACAACTTTTTCTTATGACATTTGTTCGTATTTGGTAAAATAATGACATTTTTGGACATTTTAAATTTTCAAATAAAATTTCCAGCTTGCGGCGTGACAAATATTTTGGAACATTTTTTATTTTCTAATGATGCGCATACAAGCTACAAACACAGTTGCCTTAAAATTAAGAAATAAAAAAAGTGTCCGTATGGTGCAGACTTTCCCGTGGACTTATTGTGGATTTATAAAAAACATATTCTTTATATAAGTGTTTGTTTCATCTGAAATACAATTTACACCAAACTTTCGGAATAAACTACTCAGTTGCTGTTTTTGTAATCTCTGAGGCAGAATTAGTTTAAACCCTATTAATATTTTCGTTAATATTCTCATAGTTGCATTGACTGTAACTAATGTTTTTTCACATTCCGTCGGTGATCGTATTGTTGTGTTAATATCTTTATTTAAATATTAAACATTCAACAAAACTCAATTGTTTTCGCCTACTCTGTCATTAATCATCTTCTATAACACATAACTCTTCCCTTCTTCGAAATTCTTTATAACAGTTTTGTAATAAGTGGCATTCTGGCATATAAAGGTGTGTGATTGTAGTTCGTCTAACGTGATGCGAAAATCATTGTGTTTTACGGGGTACTAAAAAAATTCTCATATGTCTATGGGGCTGTTTGTGGGTTTTGGAACAAGTAAAAACTTTTACAGAGAATAGTTTTTTTCGTAAAACTGTAATAATTTTTTTTGTAACACATCCGTAACATAACGTATGTAGCTACGTCATTAGGTAACACAAACAAACTTACGAAATATTGCAGAAATGTGCATGATGCTGATCGATTTGTTGATCTATTAGATCTGGAAATAATCGTTAAGCTATTCATTGATCTAAAAATTGCCCCTTTACAAGCAGCTTAAGACGAATTGCTTTTCCCACTTCTTCTTACTTGTTTCACGGCTAGATAAGAAGTATTACAAATATGATTTACCTGAAACTATTCCGACATGATGCAGAAACGGTGGCGAGTACATCAAACTCATACGAAGACATGTAAGACAAAACTGAATTACATGAATCAAATTTTGTAACGATGTCGGTAACAATCTTTTAAAATCAAGTTAGAATAAAAAACTTGATGTCCTACCGAAAGCTCGAAGAAATATTCAACCGAATAAAATTTGGGCGTTAAAAAAACTATGGCATTTTGCAAAAATCTTATCTCAATTATCTCAAAAACTACCGACGCTAAATGTATTAGAAAAGTCGAAAAAGGTTGACATCAATTGATGAGAGGTACCTTTAGAAGCAGTAATATATTGCATGTTTCCCTTAATAAACTAAACTTGTATCGTGTCCAGTGAAAATTCAACATCCCATATACTATAATTTTATGGACATCCCCTAGAATTAACGGATTGTATAAAAGTAGTATAAAGAGCAAATCTAGGTTAACTTTTCCTATAACATCGAGCTACAATGATATCGCTTCTTACTGGAAAATTCCTAATTCTAAATGATTTAACGTGCTGAACACGAAGATCACTTCGAAAAAAGTTATTTGGCTCTCGTAGCAGAGATATACGCGTCATCATTCCTCAAACTCAATCTCTTTGTAAAAGCCGTGGCCAAGAATGCACCTGTATGAAAAATTCGCCCGGCCTAGCAAAGCCAAAATTAAAGAGTTTTTGTAGCGCATCAAATTAAACAGCTCTTCAGAGAATCTAACTAAGTAACTCCTTCAGAGTAAAGGAATACAGGCTTCGGATGGCTTTTGTCAAATCGCAAAGAAAACAATAACGAACTGATCGAGGACATGTTAGCTTTGTTTCATGAATTCTGTCCTTGAACATCCACTTATTTCACTTCTACTTTCTAATTTCTTCCCTAATAACTGCGTGCAAGATAGTGATGAACTCGGTGGACGCTTTCATCAAGACATTGGCAAATAGTGAAACAATACCACGCTAAATGGTCCACGTCAATGCTGGCTGATTATTGTTGGATGCTCACCAGAGATACATCTCTTGTGGGTTGCAAATGACATTGCAAAAGAAAGCAAAAGGCTCAAGGAGACTAAAATATTCTTAACATGTAATATAATATTCACAAATATAATGTTTCTCTCAAAATGTGTACTTATTACAAGGAAACGTTAGCCAATTCAGTATTTTCTTAGCTATAATCGTGTTCAGCACATTGAATTCGATAAGAAATGACTATTTAATCCCGGAAGCGAAATTTTGTTTATTAATTTGACAAAGTTTATGCTTTGCATGGCCCTCCGTTGAGAATAAAGAGAACTAAATGGCATACCATTATTAATTTATGGTAATATTAAAGCACCTGCTGTAAAAGATAAATTTTCCAATTTCTACGATTCTCACAAATATCACGTTAATGTTGTAATCCAATTATCGTATGTTACAGGTATGATAACTGGTGAAAATCCTGTTTATGCCGAAATCGTTATAAGTGCTTGGCATCTTTGAATGCTGAAAGTAGTTACATAAATAACGTTGTCTGCCATCAAGAGAAGAAATAAATTCAATTTAACCTATTAGCGAGATGTGACCACAGTTTACTAGGTCACAGAAAGCGGCAAAAGGTCAAGGCTACTGCAAGGTTAACTAGGCACTACCAAGAAACTATTTCGGAAAACATTTCCTTGTCTCACATATTTAATCCAAGTGCACATGTGCATATTATGCAGATAGGTTTTGACATATTATACGTATAGGTACGTGTATTTGATGTAATTAACCATAGCATGTAACAACATATACGAACATAAGTATTTAATATGTATGTGTACATAACGTTGAAGATTTTGGAATCGAACATTAGCAAGTGGCTTAGCTTTGCAAGTAAACATTGAAGAACTAAGCATTGAGAAAGCTATTACAAGTACATTTCAATCTAAGGGAATTTGATAACAATTTATATTTATCGACCAGCTGAGAATATCAAGCAGAATAGATTTGTATAATGTTCTTAATAGAAGTACTTTATAATCATAACAAAAATAAACCGTCATGTAGATTTTGTTAATGTTGAATATTTGTTGGCGTTTTCTTTCGCTTTTCGCTTACGTAGTTTCTTTTGTGGCACTAGCACTAGCACATGCGTGTTATCCCTTGCCATGGCTTCAAACTGATGGCAAAAAAGTAACTGTCTCGCGATTTGTTTCTGTTATCAATGCAGTTAGGTTGAGTTAACCGCTATATAAGTAGATTTTCTATTTTAACTCAACTTGTCGGATTTACTTAATATAATCTATAAATATAGAGATGGCTTTAAAAGGAACATTGAATAATGATGACTGATATAATTATTATTCCATCGTTAGTCACGATATGACTGTGAATGGGATCTTGGTTTCACTAATTAATGTTTGCATGTTTTGAAGGATAGTTTCTAATTAATATTGCATTTATTACGATTTTTATGGCCACTTTAACAAAATTAAGAGGAGCATGTTGACAGATGTATTAAGTAATGTTCAAGAAATACAAACTTCTCGTCAATATCGTAGATATGGAAACTATGTTGCCAAGGAATGGAGTACAAATCTACAGGCAGCAAACACGGAAGAACTCCATTGTAAAGCTGTAAGAGCAATGGCAGATGCGGAAAATTGGTTTGTTGCAAATAAACTAAAAGTAAACAACAATAAAACTCAAAATCCTCCATTTTCTTCTTCTACTTAGTAACCAGCCCTCAGCAGTAAAGTTACTAGGTATTACCATTGATTCGTGCGCAAAATGGAGCCAGCATATAGGTGGCCTGGTGTACAATCTGTAATGTGGATAAAGCTGTAAATCGCGCTTAAAAGTCAGAGATTACAGTTCCATCTCCATTTATTATGTCCGTCATAAATTATGTAGGTATATCAGAATAAAGTCGCATTTCCAGCATCACAAGAACGAAATGTGAACTAAGGGTTCCATATCACAGATTAACATACTTCCAAAAGGCGATTGATTACTGGGGATGTGAACTCTACAATAAGTTACCAGATGAATTTGCGAGTCTTTGTCTTTGGCTAGCTTCAAGAATAGAGCGAGGAAAATGCTCATTGAGAAAGATTTTATGTTCCTCTTTATCTAAAATCTAGTCTGTTTTGTCTCTTATTAGTTTTATATTGAATGATTAATATTAGTTTATTTTTTTGCGGATTGATGTTCGGACAAAGAAGTAAAATTGACAATATATTATATTTATTTGGTAACAACGTACGGAACTTAAAAAATACTGGCGGCAGTTTCATTCTGGTCGTATTTATGTATTTATGGAAAGACATTTTACTGTTACTAATTGAATTTTTGAAGTTATGGTCTGGAATTGCCAATATTGTTTAATGTTTACGCTGAAATTGTATGGATTTCTTATTCCTTATGATATTATTCACAATAAATCAGTTTGATTAGTAGTAGCTTATTTATAGTTTCAAATTTACATGTTTCGAACGCTTGTTTTGTGAGCGAATCGAATGAATTAATAAAAGACTGGCGTCGAATAATATGTAGGATTACCAGTACCATTACGCACAATGAGATTTAATTCTTAATAACAATTGAATATTTATGTTGTGACTTACCAGCTACCTGCATAATAATCAGTTGGGAATCCCCGGTCGTCAGAGTGGTACGTGAGACTTTGTCGACGACATTTGTAACTATCCCGCTTCTTTAATAAGAATACATTGTTTGTTTCACATAATCTATTGCAGCAGGAATTTAGCAAAAATTGTAATTCACGCACTTCTTTGATCCTCGTTTCCACATCCATCTACTTTATGTAACAACGCTACTACGAATTGTCGATCAATGTACGTTTTAAAGTTTTATATTAACTTGCGTAAATGTGCGATGCAATTTTTATTGGATATATAAAATGTTTTAAAGTCAGAAACAATGTGTGAAAAATAGTGTATGTAAATATGTGTAATTTTGTGTTTTCTAAGAAATCAAATGGCTTTCATCTTTAAAACCGCATTATTTTTCTATTTCGGTATTGGCTACTGAATATTATTTAATTCTATGTGAAATGACCACATCATTTATGTATAAATGGCAATTACTTTGGTGTCATAGTGAGTTGGGAAATGTTTAAAACAATGCTTTATCAAAAACATTTGCTGGGTTGCAACTTCGTTCAATATTAAGAATAATATACAATAGATTTGTGAAGCGCCATAACTTGACAAATAAGGTAGTTAATAGCTCGTAAGTTACGTAAATAAAGCAAAGAAACAAAGAACATTCAATCAATTATAGCATATCATAAATAAATTTGATTTACCTAGATACCACCAAAATGTAGCTATTAACAAATACTTCCTCTTTGAAGAACTTCATTCAAATTAACCTTAAATTGATTTTCCATTGATCCTTTTTTTCGTTTTTTTTTTCGTTGCCTGTTTGAGGATGATTCTCAAAGAAATTGCCTCTAATTTTCAAATTTGTCGGTTTTTGTTACTATTTTAGCTTGTTATTATAATGTGTTTATGTATTTTTCTTTAAAGCATACGAGTAACTTGTGTGTGATAATAAAAGATTTACAACACTATCTCGTTTTCCGATAATTTTGTTACGGAAAATTTCAAGTAGTTAGGTTTTGATTTAAGCTCACGGCCCCGCGGTGATATTAGGCACCGAGGCGATATTTAGATACTTTAATGACAGACTTTTTAACAGATGCATCGTTATCATCAAAATTTCAGTTAGTTGTTGTCTAACAAAAAACTAAAAGTGAAAAATTTGAATATCGAATCTACACCATCATTTGCCACAGTAAAATGTTATGTAATGTAATGCTTTTATTGACTTTCACAAAAAGTGCTGACAACGTCAAATTTCATTAAAAATAAGATAAAATCAATTAGCACGGACAACACTATATAAAGTCACATTTAGAACAACAAAGCAATTAGGAATTCCCGGCGGAATCGGCAGTAAAATATTCCTGGTAGGTGTAGTAGTATTTAGAAATTAAATACTTTTTGACTGTGCTCTTGAAGTATTTAGGTCAACAATATTTTTCAAAGTTACTGGTAGTGTAGAATACATCTTTTCAAATGAATATAAAGGTGATTTTTCAAATAGAGATGTCTTATGCGGTTGAATGTATAAGTCTTCCCTGCGGGAAGAATGTTTTACCCAAAAATCGAGTACGCCAGCACATGGTACACCATCAGCAGCAATTCCGTACTTAAACTGCTTTTTAATTGTACAATTGCGTAAAAGGTTGAGTTTAGTCTTTTGCAGATATTGTTGATTTGATCATCGAAAGACAGGTTATGATCAATGTCTATTCCGAGCAGTTTGACACTGTTTGAAAAGCTAAAGCCGAGACCAACGCCAAATCGAGGAAAAGCCGGTCGTTGCTGATTGAAGTGCACAAATACCGTTTTGTCGCGATTCATAATAAATCTGTACTTACAGCACCAGGCAGAAAACTCGTCTACAGCACCGGCTATCTTAAATTCCAGCTTGGTCAAGGACGTAGCGGATACAGCAACGGAGGTATCATCCGCATATGCTACAACATGCGCAGAGGTGAAACACTCTGGCAAATCATTCGCGAATATGAGAAAAATTAGGGGACCCAGAAGCGAACCTTGGGCTACGTGTAATTGGTAATTGGTGGTAATTGATTCTAATGGTGAAACTGTACCAGACACGACTACTCCCATCGTCCGGCCCGTCAGAAAGGAAGAAAACCAGTCTAGTATCTTTCCCCTGATACCTACCGCGCACAATTTCTCCCGCACAAAATTCAAGTCCAAACTATCGAATGCCTGTGATAAATCGAAGAAAATTCCAGCTACATAATTGCCCTCGTCGCCTTCTCTATAGATAAATTGCAAAAACTCGATTGAAGCCGTTTCGGTAGACCTCGATTTAAAAAACCGTGTTGGACACTCGTGAAAGCTTTAAACTTCTCCCGAAAGTCGATTACTCTATTGTATAGGATAGATTCCAACACCTTCGAGAATACAGTCAGTATTGTTATGGGGCGATAGTGCAACAATGGATGAATCGTGTTTTCTGAAAATTGGAATGGTCTTACCCAACTTTAACTGTGAGGAAAAATCTCCCGAAGCTACCGATTTATTAATTATTATAGTTAATGGTTCGATTAACACATCCCCAACATATTTGATGGTTTTCGTGTGTATGTCATCCATACTGGTACTATGGTTATTTTTTAATGACCTTATCGCACTTGCGGGTAATTGGACAAAAAGTAATAGAATTTTATAGGAACGGTGATAGCGTACAATTTTCGGGTTCAACAGTACCCAGGTTTTGAGTGACATTTAAATATGGAAAGTTGGTAAAACATTTGCAAAAGATAGTACCCACCTGTGAAGGATCAGATACTACCATATTGTCTACGTTAATAGATATATGATAAAATACAATGAGTTAAAAATATACAAGAAATCCCCAAACAGATTATACACACTTTCCACGTCGTCAAGAGATCCAACCCAATACACCATGCTAAACTGGAAATGTAATTGTTGGAGATTCACCTCACCAATGTGCTCGTTGTTCGAGCCACCGGCCATTCCCTTAAAACTCAGATTAGGCAGCTGAATTTAGACTTTAGAATTTGCTTGACGATCAACGCTTGGGCCAAAATTCGCAACCACTACCGAGGACGTCGGAAAAATTCACCAAATGGTGCTAAACAATTGTGGAATTAAGGTTACAGAGCTAACAAGAGCTATGGGCATCTCGGAAGAACGTGCTTGTCATATATTGACTGAAGATTTGACATGAAAGAAACAATCGCGCGTTAGGTATCGCGCCTGCAAAAACGCATTTGAACGCATTTCCTAAGCCTTATTGAAGCTGTTTATGCGAAATATGTCGAAATTTTGGTGTTGATTAATAGCGGGAGGTGAATCTTGGATTCACTGATACAGTCCTGAAGCCAAGGCACACTCAATGTTTTGTTCCACTAAGACGATGCACTGCCTTACATTTCAGTGGTCGCCACTCCAAAAATTCACAAATGAGGGTTCGAGTTGATAGACCACCCATCCAATTCACCCCTGCAGCTTCGCTCGAAGGATAGACATCTGAATTGAATGAAGAGGCCATCATACTAGTGAACACCTATTTTGCAGAACAACTATTTGAACCGAGTGAGCATTGCTGAGAAATGTCTATAAATTTATGTTAAGAAATAATACTGAACTTGACAAAAAGATCTGTGTTAGGCTGAAAACCTTTCAGACTATCTTCGTGGTGACAGTTGGTGTAAATATGGTCACGTAACTTCTGTAAGTTGCTTATTGAATACCATATTTTAAAAAAAATGAGTATATGAGATATATTGTCAATCTGTCACTAGATGCGTATTAACCGATCCACTATTCATTATATAAATCAATGTTGTTATTTTCTTTTGACACACGCATGCATGTGTTTATATAATAAATAAAATTATCCATCTACCTATTTGTAACTTAAGTTTCTATGCAATAAAATTGTCAGGTAAATCTCTAGGTTCACATGTTACAATTTAATTTCGTGGGTAATATGCTCTTGCACATAGACCAAATACAATTGATTATGCATATGTATTAGGTATATCGCTTGTATATACGTCATATTAAGCACATTTCTTTCAAGTACATAAATAGTTCGTAGTGAATTTCACCTCGGTTATAATACAAAATTTCCCGTCTGAAAATGTTAATTGTGTCAATTGAGGATATTCTCATTTTCCGGCAAGGCTTCCTACAATGCCTTTCGTACAATAATATTTCCGTAATTCGCGACATCATCTGTTGCCTTATTTACGTATATCTAGGAAAAGATGCAGACAGACAGACGTTTGGGTACAAGAGATGTATAAATACTTACATACACTGTTGCTGGAAATATTCTATCTAAACGTGCGCATGCTCTGTACGTAGGCTAAATTAAATTTAGTGATTATTTTGCATTCAATATAAGCAGTAAATATGGTTGTAAATGTAATCACCCCATAAAAATTTGAATGCAATTATTCGCAAATACATTCTGTAGTGAATTTAGTACAGTACGTATCTATAATATTTATTTAAACTATCCTACTCACGCAGGAAAGATAACAGGTAACAGAAGGAAGAACAGAAAGATTACACCAGATGATTAGCAAATATTGCATAGGGCAGCTCACAAGGCTGTCGTTTCTAACAAAAATTCTTTTTTGTCGCGTTCTATTAGAACAAATATTACTAAGGAATTAATGATGATCAAAGACCGAAAATTTACCAAATATATCCAAAGTTCTTTCGTAAGTTAGCACAAAACAGTAAACCCTTAGTTTTCGGACTGGATCCGCGTCGTTGTAGTTTCTGCGAATGTCCACAATTTTATGGGACATCTTCAGGGTTGTTAGTGTACTTGACTGGCAACTATTGCTATATGCTAGCGCAGACCCAACTACACGTATAACACTCGCGCCTTGTACACTTTGTTTCATTCATGTACACACTACCGCATAAATACGGAAAGTGGTAGACACCAAGGACTTCCATATGCAGTCTTTGATAGGAAAGTAGTCTGCGAGGTTAGAATGGGGTTTGAAGATGGTTTTTATGTCGTTTCTCAAGAGAATCTTGCTGACTTGATGATAGGGTAGATATGCTTGTTTAAGGAAATTAGGGTTAGTTGAGGGGCGTTACTGTGGAGAATGGTTAGTTTAGCGGTTAATAATAGTTTGCCTTTCCTGGAAAAATTATTGCGGATAACAGTTTCGGCGATGTGATTCATTTCTTCAGGAGGCGAATTAGGTTCATATATGGAAATGGCTCCTTGAAAAAGAAAATTGATAATACTGCGATTCTGAGCGATTCGATGATGGTGGGAGAGATCATTGAGATATCGATCCATGTGCGTGAATCTTTGGCAAACAGGCAACGGTTCATGGTGTACCATATAGAATCATGATGAGAATTCAAAGATGGTACAAACTTCTTTAAAAATTCGTGTCTATGAGATCAGATGACAAAATCGTCAACATATTGAACTAACACTTCGACTTGATGTTGTGGGATGATAGAGCTTCTTCCGCAAATGCTTCTATAAAAAATCTATGACGACAGGAGACAAAGAAGATCCCGTAGATGTACCTGGGACTTACTTAT
The DNA here is from genome assembly GCA_902654985.2 of Oryctes borbonicus. Lineage (NCBI taxonomy): Eukaryota > Metazoa > Arthropoda > Insecta > Coleoptera > Scarabaeidae > Oryctes > Oryctes borbonicus. The sequence goes on along the minus strand of LR736859.1, from coordinate 14,811,171 downwards.
AGTATTTGCCATGAAATTGGAAATAGGTATTGGAGATAAAAAAAACTCTCTAATAATAGGTACTGTATTCGGTATGGACATTTTGGTGGTTAAGCATTCGCCATCAAAACCGACAAGTAAATCGTTAGCATCTTCTATCAACTCTTTCAGTCATTTGACGATATGTTGGGAATATTGGATGAAAGATCCGCTGTGTCTAGGAGAAGGTTTTATAATGTTAGAAGTAAGAAAGTAAGGACATATTAGGTTTGTGAATTTTAGAATGATTATAGCTTGAAGAATCACTAGGGAGAAGTGACCTCTAGATACTAGTAGGAATAGGTGACATTTTAATGGAATTAATGATGCAATGCTCAATTAGGAACGCAGGACCACGTTTAAGAAATCGATAGGTTGTCCCACGTTCTTTTAAATGGCAGAACAAGAATTAATTTTGGACTTGAAATACAATGCCATGGCACTTGGAATTACTTAAAAAATAACTACTTGACGAAATATGTATATACGTCTTCTCTCAAACGCAAACATTGTCTTGGCATCTGTTCGCTTCCTTGTCACCGATTACTTCTGTTAAATATAAATCACGGCCAGCTACGATACACATTTCACATTTAAAATACCTTATATTCTTACGATTTAATTTTCTTCAACAGTATAATATGCTACTAGAGTTCACGATCTAGCGTCTAAGGAACTGGTATTATCGAAGTTGGCAACCACATTTCCTACGGGATTTGTTTACATATGATAGTGATACTTAATTTGCGAAATTATGGTAACAATAAAATGGATCTCGCTCTCTACGTACTCTTAGGAAATAGTTACATTCATCAAAACCCGGGAAATAAGAGAGGGGAGCCAGGTGTCTCTTCAGATACCGACAAAAGTTATGAAGACCATTTTCCAATAGTTTCTATCATAACATAAATAGTTTCCTTCGCGACAAATACCTTGTCATGTTATAAAAAAGACATATTAAATTACTACCAATTAGAGTGATTACTTTTTTCTTACAAATAACAAAAATCTCTCCGTCTATCGCAATAGTTTTTATCCTCGTCATTTTTATGCATAAAGAAGAGCCTGTGCTAAAGATTTTTAGAGAACAATAGAGCTCGTGGCTTTTTGTAGATAACTATCCATATACGTAGTAAATCTTTTGTTGATATCAAATTTTCTCTAATGGAATGTCACCTTCTTTAGGATAAGAGCATTTGTATACATTAAATTAGCCAAGACAAAATTATAAAAACTCAAACTTAACTTACTTAACTTATGTCCTATGAGTTGAATTGTAAACATGAAAATTAGTTGTTAAATTAAGAGGAACGAATGAAATGGAAGAATTTTTAAATTTAGTAGGTAATTTTGAAGATTGCGTTGTTTGTACTTAGCAAATTGTTACTTGAACTATACGAGCTGCTTCTACGGGAAACGCTAAATTGCCACTGCCCTCAAAATTTCCATGTAATGTTGGTGAAGTGATTTTGTGCAATTTACAATTCTTTGACTCTGGACCATTATGGTGTATTTATCATACAAATTCTGAAGAAAAACTTGCGTTCAATCACGTTTTCATTGCCAATTGAGAGGAATTATTGGTTAGATTTGCATATTAGGCGCAATAAATGGAAGATGAAAGATGGACGCGTACATCCATATGGCACTACAACTTCTTGTAATTCAAAAAAAAATCAAAACCTGTTTGGTTCTTCAATTAGTACAATAAAATATGCAATACGATCAATAACCAATTTTATCGTACAACGGCTGAGTGATTTAATGGCATGCGAAAGAGCTTTCTTCTGATTATGACGGTATAAGCAGCAGAGGAATCGTGTCTGTGTAGGGATGGTGGCAGTTTCTTTAGCGAGTGTGGTACAGCTCTTAAGTCATCATCTGCGTATTGAGAGATAATTCATTGTACCTTATCCTTTGCAGCGAACAAGTGAAAATAACAAAACACCACAAAAACTCTTTGGGCCCCGCACACCATAAAGAGAAATGTGCAGTAGCTGTGGAGAAGCTCTAATTCGGAATCGAAGCGATCTCAACTTACTTGACTGAGTTGTTGTCTGCATGTTTAGGCGGTATTCCGCTTTACCCGTTACTGCATTACTATTGGTTTGGTAAAAGTATCTGGTATCTTATTGTCATCAATGCCAATATATACTGGTATTTAGGTGGGAGTAGACTTGTTACCGCTCAAAATATTAGACTATCAGCTGGAACTGTGCAATTGACTTGTGTGGGTTTGTTTGGTGGCACCTCCACTGTTATATCGGTGAATTGTATAACTTTAATGTTATTTCAGTAAAATATGATTAGTATGGTTGTATTAGTATTTGCGAGACCTACATTTTCTTTATTGTTGGTCTTCGGACTGATATGTAGTCGCCGTCACCTACTGGGTGAAGAATTAGGGAGACGTATTTGTAGGCAATAACCTATTTCATTTTGTAAGAATTCTAGTTAGTGGGTTTTATCTTCATAAGAGCTATTTTGCGATATTGCACAGGGTGTAACTATTCCTTCTCTTACTACAGGAAGGAATAAGAATGCATAAAGATGTTGGGGCCAAATCTTTTGCTGAGCAAAGGAAAGAGAAAGCGACTGAAGATGCAACCATAGATATTTTTACTGATAGTTAGCCATAATGAAAACTAATACGTATGAATTTAAGTAAATCAACATCCACATAAAAGAAGCTGAGAACATTCATTTCGCATTCACCAGTACAGTAAAGAAAACGCTATCTTTCAGCAAACGGTATCACATAATAGTGATAGATAATTTACGGATGACTGCCTTACAATATCGTTTATATAAAGTTAACCCAAGACCTTCAACTATTCTAATTCAATTTTACAATAAATCTATTCAGGTCGAAGTAATTGCAGATATCAATGCTGTGTCCCAGTTTGATAATAATTATAAGAAAAAAACGACAAGACATTCAGATTGCTTCTCGCAAATTTCGAATAACGTTTGAAACTATACAAAAGCTTTTTGTTCTAAAAGGTTTCTTTACCTCAGCAAAGTTTAATTGTAAAATATCAATGATTAAAGTTAATTCCATACATTCATATATGCGTGCCTAATTGGCGTTAGTTAGTCTTGATATGATGCTTTAAACATTTTTATATTTAATTAAACGAAATTTTACTGACAATAGTTGGAAGCAGATTATCCCATTCTTAATGATGATTAACGACCGCATTTTAGATGTAGGTTGTAGGAGTAGGTGTCACTTCTAAAAGTTGATACGATACAAAGAGTATCGAAAATATTTCTCAACACTACCTTAATCAAACATTTATTGGTGCGTTGTTATATAACCCCGCAATAAGTTACCTAACAGTCTTACGTAACGAATTACGACAGGTCACACATCGCCGGCTGGTGTTGTTGCTTCTAAACTTTCTGACGGTGCTGTACAAACAGATATGTACACAGACGCGGACGAGCGGTAGCGTTTTAACGAATTTAGCGCATTTACGAATGACGTATAGGGCAAAGTGTGCTTTCACTGTTGTTTGTTGTATGTATGTATATGTATACCAACATACATCGCGACGTATTCATCCCACATAGCTTTAAAGAAGATGTACCGTGCTCTCGTCTCATTCATGCTCAACGGTAGAGAGCGATCTCATGCATATGTATTACACGGACCGGCAGTAGTGAGTGTGGATAGTAATATATTCATATATTCACTAATATGCGATATTGATTTCATTATGGTAATCTCAGATCATTATCTTGACACTTGAGTTTGTCTTTATTCGAATGTTGTGGTAATGAACTCTTGATGGACAGTTTTGAATTAATTTTTAACAGCTTTACGTGTGTATGGGTGCATGTTTGCGTGTGTGCGTTTCTACTCATCTCATCTTATATCACCAAAGCAAATTCATTCATGCACTATACCGGATTTTATAATTACCTTGATGCGTTCGCTCTTGCAGTATAAATAGTAGAACCGGCATTATTTAGCTTCCAATACTAATGCCATAGTTTGCATGTATTTACTAAACCTAATTTGTGCGTAATAGGACAGAAATAAATTGTAATGTTGTAATGGAAATTTGGTGGCTGAAAGAGACTTTTATATACAATGTCATTCTAGGACTGGCGCGCTTTATCGTAAAACTGCTCAGCTCCCAGTTAACTCGGCTGATACCATTTGTTACTTTAACTTATTGCACGTGCCCAAGTTAATTTGAAAATTAATTTCTTGAAATAAAAAGGACAATAGTTTTAGTTAATCTTTCTTTCTTGTTTAAATTAGTAGACTTTATCAATTAATGAATTCACTTTAATAACAAAATAACAATTACCAATATGAAAAGTCAGAATACTTTCTCTATTGGACATGGTTTTATGCTTAAGAAGTAACAAACGTAACAACTGATAACATTTTTTTTTTCATGTAAAGCACTGAGAAACAATAAACCTGTAATATTAAATATTTTAGTAGCTAGATAACCCCAAATTTGGACTTCTAGCTGGCCATTTTAGAGGTCCAAACCGCCCATGAGGAAAGTGAGTGTTCTGTAATTTCTCGCGTACTACAAAGCGGAGGTGAAAAATTATTCTGCCGTTTATTGGAATTCATTGTATAGCTGAGAGAAATGTGTTAGTTAACAGCAGGAGGTATTTTTGATTATTTGATGATTATAAAAAATGACCCAACAGTATGACTTGCAAGTATTCTCGCCCGCACGTTCACTTTTTGCGGCCACTGCGTGTATGTTTATTTAAAGAAATAAGGGTTTACTTTTGACCATATAGTGTTGTGTCTGTTGACATCCTCATCAGGGAAATGATTTAGATTTAGGACATTTGGATTTTCATTCGTTCTATTTATCCAGTATTCGCTGAATTCCATTCAGGGAAAATGGTCTCCCTTACAGTTACTGAAAGTTATGCAGCTTTCAGCTTTTAATCGTTCTTCTTTCAAAGCTTTTAGAAATGCGGAACTGGTGCGATTTTGTCACACTACTGGACGGCTCTTCTTCAATTGACAAGTATGTTTTCTTTAAGCACTTCAATCAGAACACGTTTTTTCGTCTGCTTTCCTTACTGTGTTCTAAATTTACGCATACATAAGTTATAAGATTGTCAAAATACTTTTCTGGTAGGGGATCGGACTGCAAAATTGTCACGTAACCGTCTGCTCGATAAACCTTGAATACAATACGTCACAATTTTTATCTCTTTTTCCATGGTGTAGATAGACATTTTTGCGTTGTAATCTTTTTTAGAAATGTAAAACTATACGACACTTCTGACTTACTGTTAGTTAACAGGCACCTACCAGATGATAAGTTCAACTTAAAATGAGCTATAATTGTCTGTATTTAATCCAACAACCCAAATAGATTATCTAAATTCTGTTAAAACGAGAGAATAAATTATGCCGCCAATGACACCTGTATTTCTAACTAGTAACCGTCTTAAAACTTGTTAAATCTTGTAGAACATGCTGTAAACTACAGGTGTGCCAAAAATTATCCAAAAAACTAAAGTGGAAAAACCGCTAAAACGAGATGAAGTTTTTACCATGCTATTATGAGGTATTCAGCACAATTGCTGTCTGGCCTGCACACTGCCTTCAAAAGCTATATAAATGCTATTATAAGGCATCTATAAAAAAAGTTACTGCATAATATGGATTAGTCATACATAGTGAAGCGATACCACAGTTCCATTTTTTTTAATTTATTGCACGCACAGACTATATGGAAATTTTATATAAATAAGGTATGGAGAAATCACTTAAATTTTTTCGTTTTTCAACCAGAAAGTGTTTTTTTAAAGGAATATATTTACTGATTCACATAATAAAAAAAAAAAAAAATTTAAATATTGACCGCACCCGCTATTTCAAATGAGCAAAACAATGAAAATGATGCTTGGTCATATTTTTAGAACATTATTTACAAATAGAATTACATTTTAGCTCACTCTCCACTATAACAGCTAACGTCTAATTGTTTTTCTTAACACTCTTCGTTCAGTAGTTTTTACACTTTTAGACCAATAATTCATAAAAAAAAGGTGAGTCGGGAGAAACAAACCAAATTCCAGGAGCATATCATACATGTGAAAATAATCTAAAAAGTTCTTATTCCATTTTCATTTGTTTTCAAGGTACAACCAAACAAAATTTCAATTAATTTTAAAAATTTACATTAACGTTTTTTTTAATCATAGCGTTCTTTTAATGGTAAATAATCTAAAATACCACCATTGACCTCTACATATTTTATGCTTCGTCTGCGAAAAGCGCTTGGTGCTCTCCTGATTGCTTCATGTCTTTCTTTAATATCGACTGCAGTATTTCTAATATGTCGAATTAGTGCATCCCGATTCTAGGCTTTTATCTTATAAACTTTATTTTTGAACCGGCTTCATAAGGAATAGTCTAGTGGCGTGATTCAGAAGCGAAGAAACTTTTAATGTAGAACGTACTTGACTTTTTGTTTTACATGTGTAGTCGATCGAAGGATATTTTTCTTTTATTTAGGATGCATTAACTCGAAAACAAGCGAAAATTTTGACTATTTACGAGAACGTTTTAATTACGCTGTGACAAATGAAAATCGGATAAGAACATGTACTACAGTTCTGCAGTTTGGTCCGTTCCTTCCGACTCATCCTGTATATTCAACATATTTACTTTACTTTACGTTTGGTACAGCATACACAGAAAAAAAGACGTTAAAACACCTCGTTGAAAATGCCAGCGGAAAAAGTTATAGGATCCGTGATGTAGCAATTAGTGAAATCATATTGTACGAAGCAAGAGTGGCCTAAAACTTGCAACGTTTACTACAATAAAGTTACATATTTTTCAATAATTGCGCAAGTGTACGTACCGTACTTATTGAAATGCTAGAGAAACGAATTTTAGCAGTTACTACATTAGGTTACATAAATTACAACAATTTTGAATTAAAACAATCTACATTGATGTTGTTACTTAACTAAAATGATAACGTGATACTTATTCACCTCAGTTCAATTCCTGTAAGATAGTCCACAAATTCTGTAGAGTTACAGTTTTTTTCGTAAATGTGTATTTTTGTTTCAACATATTTCTAAGGAACGTCTACTTCACAACGACTGCTTACACAAAATAAAATGCGCCGTTTACGAACCACGAATAATTCAATAACAATGTATTTGCCTGGGAAAATAATATTTTGGTGAGGGCACTAAACTGTACCGCTTACCAAGTAATATATACCCATAACATATTTTTTTTTCTCTGTCAGTTAGCAATCAGTTAGCAATGTCTGTGCGCACAAGAAGGATATATTCTAACTCTAAGTATCAAATATTTTATTCGTGTCTGGTCAGGAGGCTGTCCATTTAAGATGCATTTTGTTCAGAAATGAAGACTAATGCTTTGATAATTTAAGATGCCCTCTAACCTGTCTAATATTTGTTTTTTGAAGGTACAAAATACGCCAAAATATACCCGTAACTTGTAGCATGAGTTAAAAGACAACTGATGCGAGGATCATAGAATCACATCTTACTGTATCATCATATTCCCTACAACGAAGTGATTACAAATTCACCAACAACACTCTTGCTCATTATCTTCAATAGCCATACTTGAAAGATTCTTCGAGTAACTTTGCATTTGAAAATTATATTCTTTTATTTTAGCGGATCACCTTTCCCTATTAACGGCTACTTATTATTCTACATGTATGCGGAGTTATTGTAGTAACTTTCTCTTTTTGCCCTCCTTCTATAAATTGAAAAAGTAATTCCTAAATTGTAGTAATACAATATGTTTCGCGTTTTTTAAATTTCGTTGATAATTCCAGTAATAAAGCATATGTTCGCATGCATTATGCTAAGAGATATGCCACTGGTTACGGTGAATAGTTATTGGTATGAATATCTTAAATTGTATTTACATTCTTTTGAACTAAAAATCTAAATGTACTGAAATGAAAAAAAGGTAATATGGTAAACGGAGTTTGGAGCTGTTAGATAAGAAGTACATCTCCAATCTCCAATCCAAATAACAAATGTATGATGTAGTAGTTACAGAACAAACAAAAGAATAATGACTGAGTTTATTCTCCCCAATTCCATATCGCAATCCTGTTTGTACCTGAAAAATTGATTTACAGTATGGAAATAAGCGATTCTAAGTAATTCCATTCACTACGCAGATAATATATTACAAATTGTACATGGACCGATTTCAGTTACGCGCTTAAGTTATCTAGAACAAGTCCAGGGAATACTAGTTATAAAAAGCAGCATTACATAACACTATAAATAACATACGAAGCAGTTGAGAATTATGTTGGAATAGTTAGAAGTAACACGTAAATATATCTTTGGTGTGTCTCTGTATGAGAACAAGAAAGGGGAAAGGATTGGTTTCTGCTTCACAGCTGAGGGATTCAAAACTCTGTTCAAAGAAAGAAGTCTGAGGCAAATAAATTATATTATACATATACACGGGCATTCTGGTCGCGGTTACAAGTTTATTAAGGAGTACCAACGTCGACAGCCGGCCAACCGTAATAAATAAAATATCCCAATTCCGATGTTGATTTACTGAACCACGTGTGGGAGGGATGCGGGTGTTTAGTTAGTACGTGTGCATGGCGTAAATATGTGTATATTTGTGAGTATATGTAAGACGAAGATACCTGGTGCCGTTTTGCGTGGGTTAGACTACAATTATTTCGGTCACATTGTTCTTATTTACTTTTTTCACCACCTCAGTATTTTAGGGTGTGTTTATTACGGCGTGTCAGACGTCGGTATGAGAATCAATTTTTACAGACTGCTGGTCGGAGAACAACACGTGTATGTATTAATTTTTGATGATTCGTTATTTACGACGAATAAGAATTAGCTGCGCAGATTTAGTGAAGCAACAACCCTTAGACTTCAAACCAGTTTTACAAATGCACATGCAAAGTTATTGTACTCGTTTTATGTTCATTAAATCTTCGGGTGTTTTGAAGATGTTTTGATTTTAATAATTAACACAAAAACGAAATATGCTAGTTTTATATCAGAGATTCTTGTTAATTTCCACAACTTATCACTATTAGTAGTGTATTGCGTTTTGAGTTTTTTTGCTAAACGTGATGAGCTTTGTTAATACGTCTTTTAACCTAGTGTGCTTTCAAATGACATGAGGCTGCGTTAAGATCACAAAAAAAAATTGCTTGTCGTGCCTGGCTCTGTTCCAAATTTCAAGAATAACCGTTGCCTAAGTTTTTGGCCACTTTGTTTATTTATAAAATAGAAATAGAGTGCAATATATCTTTTCATTATGTAAATTCATCTTGGAAGACCGCCCTTACTAATCAACAATTTTTAAAAACGTATTCATAATAATTGCGGATATATTTAAGCCACTCAAAACGATTATTTAGAGATTTAAATGAATAACTGCTAAATAACTGTTTAATAAAGTTAACATTATTAATTTCGGAAATCCTGGTTATTTCACTTGATTTTCAGATAATATAATTAATTAAAACATGTATTACCTTCAAGTAAAACAGCCAAATCACTTGTATAACATTTATTCTTTTCTTCACTAGACTCACAAAATACACAAAACGCTTGGAATCTCTAAAAATGTATTGAATATCTTCTAAATAACACCTGTTAGCCGGACAAGACCGACTAATACTGTAATTTATTCAAAAACAATACCATACACTTCAATTATTTAAAACGACTGTATCCATCTCGTAACAAAACTATGTTTAAACTACAACTGTTTACATCGTCCTCTACGTTTAAAACTCTATTCGTAGGTTATGCAAAAACAAAAATTGAACATAAAATTTTACAATCAAGTGCCCAGGGACCCGGTCCGAGCTAAAAATAATTGGAACAGAACGTAAAATATGGTAGAAGGAAATCATTTCTCCATAAAACGGGTGTTCCGAAAACAAATGACACCACAGCTGTGTGGTCCATTGAGCGATTACAATTACACGGAGAGCAAGCAAAGTACACCCCAATATTCGGAGGGGTACCGACCGGGCAGGAGGACAAAATCGAAAGCAACCATAAAATATGAGGAAATTCGAAAAATATCACGTACCTTCATGAACAAACAGATTTCGGTATCGGCATTATTCCATCTCTCTTTGATAGTAGTGAGAAAGTTTTTAAACAAGCATGCACCTAATCGCAAAATTAACTATTAGCAATTAACTACATCAAAACAGCATTTCATAACATGCTTATTAACTGCATTTACTACTAATATACTCAAAGAAAGGTTAATACAAAAAGAAAATTAAAGTGATTTTTATAAGCATTATTACAATTACGTTATGATACTTGCTATTTAGTATATTTATATATTTTTTATAATACATATTACAATGAATAGAATTACCAGATTAATATTTTGACTTAACATTCCTTAGAAAATACATATTAACGGAAACAAATTATGAAACCTGAAATATTTTAGAAACGATTCAAATTAATAAAGTAAAACGTACTATGGTAATAGTTGAAGCACAATATAAAACTCATTTAAAAGCATTATCTTAACTTATATTTCATGAGTTTATACATTTTTCATTAATTTTTCTTTAAATTCCTGCAACAAAAATTTGAGATTTTAAACAAATATTAGCTATGTAATTAGAATGAACCTGGATAAATAAAACATGTTTACTACAGATCACCAAACATTTATCGATGAAAGATGTTTTCATAATAGATAAAAGTAACGGTAAGGGAAATGGTCTTATTTTATGCAACTATGTATAGAATTTCGATGCAACAAGTCGCGAACCCGGTAGTGGTCAAGAAAGAACTGCTTAAGCTATTGTGGATATAAGCGGGCGTACAGATCATTCAGGTAGAAAGTCATTTCTCGTATGGTAATATTTTGAAAAATATCTACATAAAATTTGTGTTGTGCAAGAACTCAAGCCGATTGATCACGTAGCGAGAGCGTAATACTGCACTTGGTTTTGAAAATTACATAAATGACGGTAGTATCCTTGACCAATCTTTGTTCTCAGATGTAGCTTGGTTCCACCTTAACGGTTTTATTAACAAACAAGCCATACGTATATGGTCCAGTGAAAGCTCTTATGTTATGCTATTGCATTCTGAAAAGCTTGGTGTTTGGATAGCAGCTTCACACAAAAGAATTATTGGCCCAATGTTTTTTATGAGGCAGAAAGATATCGTAGTAACTTACTGCAACCTTTTCTAAATCGGTTGCATGATGGTGAACTAAAGGATGGATACTTTCAATAAACCAATGTCACAGGTCATAAAGCACTACATGAATACTTAGCAAATTTCCCTCCAAGTTTTCCGGATCTAACTGTTTTAGATTATTTTATTTTTCTACTCCTAAGAAATACACACCACTCACAATATAAGAACATACCGAAGCAATTCAAAAATTTGTGACATGATAATGGCTTCGTTAGGGCATTTAGTATAATTGCTTGCTACATTCCTCTTTTACTTTTACTAGGAAATAAAACGTTTATTCTACCAGCTTTATGATTGACTTAAGTAATTTTTTTGGCGAACAGAAACAAATGCGGTAAGGCCCGGTTTAGAAAATTTAACTTACTAGTTGCGTCATTAAAATAAAACGCACGAAAACAACTTTTAACAAAATTTTAAATACACGTATAACCTTCAATAAATAGTAGAAGTACTAATAAACAAGACAGTACGAAGAAGAATGAAAAGCTTCGAAATGTAATACATAATCCTTTCGAAGTATATTATATTACAGCTGCGTTCTTCTGGAATGTACGGAATTGCACAGAAACGCTATATGAGGCGTCCTCCTTTTGCAAAATAACTATGCGGTTATGAATTAAACGTTTGCAAGTGATTAGAAAATGCACCGGCCCAACTGAAAATGAAGTGATTACAATGTAACGAACGATCTGAACTTATTCAGCATCAGCAATTGCACCGTGAACGAATATTTATAAATGGAAGGCGCAGCTATAATCAGTATCAAAGTGATTATAACCGTATTCTTCTGCTAATTACATCAAATCGTGATTCATGAATACTGACAAATATTGAAAATTCCATTTGCTTGATTTATACGATGTAATTAAATGTACTTTATCAATCAAAATTCATCAGACACCGGTAGGATTGGAACCTACGTCTCACGTTTTCATGACGTGTGCGCTGACCACTGCTATGAACCACGCGACTTCGTGGTGTAAAAATCTTACTGATGTCTAATCAATTTTGATTGATTAGCTTAAATATCCTTTTTCTAATGTTTAATCGCAGCTAATTTGGATAATTGTACCTTTCAAAAAATATTCTGAAAATATAAACATTTTCTTATTTTAAAAATAGCATAATGCATACCGTGCAGCGATGCAACTGAAAGATTCTACGCTATTCAATGACCTTTGACGTTAAAATTTAATAAAAACATCTAATTTTTTCGAAATTGCTTCAGGAAGATATTCCATTAAATATACGATGAGAAGAGAATGCGCAGAAGACAAATTATTTATCCATTCCACCGACGTTGATTGGACTTATGTGTATCTCTTAACACCCTCGTTACTTAGATCGAGGACTAAGGTTCGGAGACACTGAGAAAGAGGGCTAAAAATCGGCTAAACGCACTATACGTGACAACTACGTTGGATGCTCTAAATTGCAGTATATACTCAAAGATTTAATCTAATTTATGACAATCGATTCATATTAAATCTAGAAACGTTTTCAATAAGAATATATGGAGATATTATTAATTTACGCCATACCGGCACCCAATACAACTAAAGAACACAAACACAAACGATTTGATACGATTTTTATATTTTTAACCGTGATTTCTGCATTGTTGTGATACAATGAGATCCAAAGCTTTGTGTTCGACCCCATTGCCACAAAAAATGTATCCATTGAGTCTCGCAGCATCAGGTTTTCTCGCACCAAGACGACTATAAATACATTTTGGTATAGCTGCGTATTGTGAAGTGACATATATCTACGAAAAAATGTCACTCGACTACTGTGAATCTAAGCATATTCTAGTACATATTTTCCTCCACACATGTATGCATAGAGAGTTGAGAATAATATTCTTATTACAATTTATACATTACGAAATTGTATATAATTTTTGTTTTACAAACACCCCACATTGATGCATTTAAGTGAATTGCTTAGTACAGTGTACGTTTACATTTGTGTTTATGTACAGTACAACTGTTTAGCAAGATTTGCATTAGCATTTACGTATATTTCAAAAACTCATATAACTAGACAAATAAAATGAATCTTCACAAAGCTTTAACCGTTAGCTTCGAGACTAATATTCTGCAGTGACCCATATCGAAATTAAGAAAGAGACCTTTGTAAGTCGAATAATTCATTCTATTCAATTTATTATACTTTGCTTTCTTGATTCCACTAAATTCATTAATGTTTGATAGATCGCATTGCAGTTGAACGTGGATTTTGGTACAATATCTATTACTACCAAAAGTTTTAATAATAATATTTTGGAACCAAATTTTGTACACAACCAGTGTTATAACCGTTAGAAGAATTCGTACATTTGTTTTTCACCTTTTTTTAAGTTTAGATGGTAGATGGATAGGTAGATAGAACCTTTTTAACAAATACAACTGCACAGTACGAAATGAGAGCAAGTGAAAAATTCTAGAGTCGGTGCAAAAGAATTGCATCGGTGTAAGTATATATCATTCTGTTCTGCAGTATGTGACACTTTCGTGCTTTAGTTTTTCTGTTCAATTAATCATAAAATCAGCGCCGATGGGCGATGACGTAAACGAGAGGACGCGCAAAATGATTCGACTTCCTCGTGTGTTTCCGTTTCGTAGTACAATGTACACAATATGCAGGGAAAATACACGAGGGAATCGAATCGCTGTCTGCACCCTCCCGCTTACGTCATCACTCGCCGCTGCTACATAAAATTCTATTATAATTGACAAATACACCGAATAAAGTTTTATAGGACTCGAAGAAAGTTGTGTTTGCGCATAAATTCTTTTGAATTTTTCATTAAATGTATCCGAGTTCGAACGTGTTTGCATTTCCGTCAGTTACTAGTGGCAAATGCAATATGTACTTGTCATTCTAATATTCCAAGTCATGTAACCACTCTTTAATTCTTTTAACATTATTATTTACTTGGTTTACAATGCATCTGCTTCTTCTTAAATAAATAAACAAATGTTATTGTTAATGACTTGCATTTTTCTTTGCAATATATGTAAATGTGAATTCTAAAGACTACACTTTAGACTACGATACCGAAAGAGGGTGTACTCATGCTACAGTTAAAATACGTTTGAAAAATGTTGGGATCTTTATATTTTTAAAATAAAAACAATTTATACTAAGAATTACAACACGTTTATTTAATCTAACAAAATATATAGTTAAGGTCTACAGTAGAATATGTGACAGCAACACTTAAATTCTTAAATCCAACTATAACTGCTAGGGTAATCACATATTCTGTTAGATTAAGTAAACGTGATATAATTCTTAATGTAAACTGTTTTCATTTTTAAAGTGCATGGGCTGCTGTTCCAACTTTTTTCTATGTATTGATCATACATTTATATAGCATGGAAAAATGTTTTCAATCAGGAGGAATAATCTTACTACATACAGAGATATATTTCAATCTGTTTGTAGTAAAGAAGGACCCGACACTTTGACCATTATGCATAAATTTCACTTTGTTTGAGCAAGTTTTATCTCACTTGTTTTAACTACAGTCTTTTATCTCCCAACTCTAGTGATTTGATGTAGACGTTATAAGATGCGAGTAAATGATGGATTCGTTTTATTAAAAGTAAATAACTAAAATTTATTCTTTTGCACATATATCCCTTTTCCCACCCCTGTGGCAATTAGTCCTTATATGATGCAATAAGTACTAGGTTACCATTTAATTTATTTGTCAATCAGTTTACAGTACTTAAGTTTCTAACGGAACGCCCATGTTCACTTATTTTTGATTTATATTTATTTATTGTTACCCATCAGAGTTGACTTCATGTACATATTTTACTGAATGTAATTGTTTTAGGAATGTATTATTATTTTATTCACTCCCACATATAAGTAGTGCATATTTCTGTTGACATATTATTTTTTGGTTCATCTGATTTGTAATGCGGTGTGATTGGTGCGAAATGACGAGAACGATGATATTCTGAAGGAGAAGGCGCGAAATGAAGACGATATCATCCCCAACACCGATATCAGAGAAAAAGTCTACGCTAAGTTACCAAGACGAGCGAACGTGCGACCAGCGTCCCAAGAAAACGTCGGTAACAAACCGTAACCGCCCAGAAAAATAGGTAACGGGTAATTATCCTCCGTAGTGAATATATATTAAAGTTTTGTTATGGCCGAGGATGCTACGAAAGAAAGTAAAAATAAATTTACGTAATATTGCAGTCGCTAGGTGCGCCACATAGAAAAGGGGCTAACTATAGCCTTAATGGTGGTTAAAGTGCGTGTCGCAAGTGTCATAAAATGTGTTAAGAAGCTGATCACCATCGCAAGCCAGGATCACCATTTTCACCCAAGGAGGCAACATCAGAAATAATCGTTAGAAGTCAAATCGCACGTTATTTTTTATTTGCATTTTCCTTATGTAATCATGCTTATTTCTTGATTATTTGATACTGAAAATTTGAGTCATTTGATATAATTAATATTTGGTCCTTTTGGTAGCTCCATTTTGGCACATCAAATCTTATTTTGACAGTTTAGTTGCTTATTTTCAAGGTATTCTTAAATGTAGTTTGTCTAGTTCTGAATATTGTTAGTAATAAAACTTTGTTTGTGTTAACATTCCTTGTACTTTCGTACTTTCCGAAACTGGCACCTTCATCTAGAATGCTGATTCTTATTCTGGCTTGAGCAATTCAGAAACATCGTCGCTTCAAGTGATCAGCATAATTAAAAGTCCAAATATTTTAGATGTGTTCACTGATATTAGTGCACTGTTTTTAGACCTTTTCCTATCCATATTTTTTGAAGTACAAATTAATGCATTTCTTTGCGCAACATCGTGCGTATGTATGTATATAAAATGCTACCGAGGGATGCAAAGAAATTAGACCGCCTCATTTATAGGGAAGCAGGAAGAAAAACGAGATACCGGAAGTAGGACACGTGCGGTTTTCGCACACTCGTTTCGTACCGAGGTAGCGAAATTTAAATTTGAATAGGTCATTATGCGCGGCATTTTGCACGTTTTGTGGTGGAGTAGGTATCTTTTCCATTATGTATACACATATGTATATATTCTGTGTATATATTTTTTGTGTGATTCCTCTTTTTCCCTCACGTGCAGTGCAAAACGAGGTTTTAATTTACATGATGTGGTAATTTCATGATGGATTTCGAGGAAACCTGATTTTTTCCTTTAGTATCGGTCGATGTGGTGGAGCTCAGAAAAGAAGTATCAAATTATACGACGCGTGCCAAGACCGGTGTCTCTTTTCCTTCGAATAAATTAAGAATTACATCATTATTTGCATCGTCAGCAGGATGTAGTATATAAAAAGCTTCCGCACGTTTTAAAACTTCAAATAATTTTGTTCCACAAATTGGTATGATGTATAAAATAAAAATCGTATTATAAAATTATACATTCTTAGAAAAATTGTTACATATTAGGGTTAGGAAAATTTGCTTCTAATAAATTTTATATTTTGCCTTCCACGGGCCATAAGTATGAGCAAACCTAACTTTGAGCTAAAATGTTTTTTTCCAAAATCTTTATATTAATTTATGAATTCACAGAGTTACAAGATAAAAGCTAGGCCACTAAAAATCTGATTTTCTTTAAAAAGCTCTGCATGAATATGGGAGCTTAACACGACCCTGCTATATTTCTGCAGATCACCATGGTTTTCAGGTGGCAACATCTTACCCCGTACATTTGAGCTACGTCGAAAAATTCATACTTTTCTACAAGGAAGATCATGAAAACTGCATGTACTTCGGTGAACTTTTGTCGAAAGTAGCGTATTTGAGCGATATATTTGACAAAAACTGAATGCCTTGAATCTAGAGATGGACAAAATGAAGAAAACTCGTGCTTTGTCGACTCTCGGGGAAACCGGAGGCGTTGTTGGAGAGTCGACAAAATACGAGTCTGTCTAATCGCTTTGAAGATAGAGCGGTTTCCCCTATCTTCCCTATCACTATCCCTATTCCCTATCTGTCTCTGCAAGGCAATAACATGCACATTTTGAAGCTGTTGGAGAAAACTATGGTATTTAGGAAAAAGCTATAGTTGTTAATAAGAAAAATCAATAAGGGTGGCGGTCAATATTGTTTCCCTGATTTGTACAAATACAAGGAACACAATGTCGAGAAATTTGCGTAGATCTGAGATCCTTTCCGTGCTCAACTTCTATCAGAATCCACTTCGCAGGAATAAGACAGTCTAATTGTACTTTCTTGTGACAACACTGCTTCTTTTGATTTAGTGGAGTTTCGGATATCCATCAAAAATTAATGTCGAACTCTGAGTTTAAAAGTTGTAAGGATCCTAATTTCCTTTGCAATAATCTATTTATGCGAAGCGATTTAATAAAAATCAAATAGCCCTCAAAAATCGATGATATTATTTGTATTTAATTCTTTTTTATTGTAATTATATTTTATTTGTATTTAAAAGTACATAGTATAAGAAATGGGTGATATTAAATGTAATAATATAAATTGTACTCTACCTGAGTTTAATAATTTATTGCTTAATTTCTACAGTTGGTGTTCCATCTCTGATATTTTAGATTCTTTCGTTCGTAGAATCTAAAATATCAGAGATGGAAAGAATTAATAAATTTATTGAGAAAGCTCATAACACAGAGGACCTCATGGTGTTTGTTCAGACTTAAATTTCATACAGTCTTAGTTGCTACACTAGTGTTCTATTTAGGTAATAGATCGTGTTATATAACATTAAAGGACATAAAAGATTTTAATACCTGAAACAACAAATAATACTTTAAGAGCTTTTGCAATGAAAAGTAGTACATGGATTGGTTTAGTAAAAAAAGTGTGTTGATTTCCGATGAAAATATTATTCATCAATATCGTAATAGTTACTGCGATCCCATCGAGATTAAACACAATTAGAAAATTGCCGAACGTGATTGCAATTTTCCTCAAACTGCCAAATTCTAAGCTATGCAGTGGGAATTGTTTCCGAAATTCTAGTATTTCGCACTTAGCCAATAGATACAAGTACCGATTTAATCACAACTGAACACCACGGAAGACGGAAGTTATTTGCTGTAGCCGAGGGTTACATTGATATCTTCTCGATGAAGCGGAAGGTCGAAAGATCATTTTGTAGACAAAATATAAAAAATATTTACTGAATTCGGAACATGTTCTGGAAATTCGCGAATTTTCAAAACAGGTTCCGATAAAATTGTTCAAATTGCTGAAGTTGCTATCCACAATAAATAAAGTGAGAAAAATATCAGAAATTTATTTTTTATGTCATTGTTATCGACATAGATTGAAAGTGGTCATCTTCAGGCTAGTCGTCATTGAAGTGTGTTAAAAAATAAAACGAGAACATTGTTATCAACAATGCGAAAGTTAAAATATAAAATTGCGTAAAAGCAAGAAAGATTAAAAATTTTCATTGAAGTTTGTACAAAAGGGAAAAGAAGCGGCAAACAATATGTTCACAATGCTGTTTGCTGGCCGTGTGTCACACGACCAACAAACTTCCGTCAGTACGCCTTTACTGAAAAATGTAGAAGGTTAAAACATCAATGACCATTAGCCCGAAGATGACCGTCGAACGTCGAAATTGATAATGCTAGTATAAAAAAATAAATTCCTGGTGGTGAAATATAGTCTGTGGTCTATAGGTCTACCCCAACATCTCAAACTTACAGAAGGCAGCCTTTATTACTAGTATGCCGAAGACTGCTTGGTAAGTATTGGGATCTTAAGCCTCAAATTACCTTCATATACAGAAATAATTAGACCCATGATCACCTCTTTAGTTTGGTGACCAAAGACAACTCAGAAGGCTGTGCAATAGTCCTGTTCCACAGGAGTAAATAGGTTTATATCCACATTGAGAAGCAGGTTATATTGAGTGCTTTTACTCTTAGTAGACTAAAAGGATCTTAGAGGGCATCTCAGAATCCTTAAAGATTCCAATATAAACTATCTGATGCACATTGCAAAGGACATGATTCCTATGTAATACGATTTTGATCTTATAAGGAAAATAAGCTACCCAAAAAAGCAGCAAATATGCCCTCCGTTGATTCTAACCCCTTTCATGGTCTCTAAGAGAATCACATAAAACAATCAGTTAAATCGTGGGAGAATAATTAAGGACCCTCGCACTGGAAAAGTGTTCCAGAGTAAAAACAGAGGAAAGCGCTCAAACTCGCCAAAAACAGCAAAAATAACGTTATTGTTCAACAAAACAAACAAAGAACCTTAGATTACTGGCAGGAATTTTGACAGGTCGTGCAATCTTAAAATATCAATTGCTTAAACTGGGAAAAGCATTCAAACTAGGAGAAGCTCAAGATCAAATCTATGTTATGCCAAGAAGATCCGCAGAACATAGTATATATAATGTGCTGCCCGCAATCGCACGTAACACCAACACCTCAGCAGGCAACTTCGTGCATCTACTGATCTGAGAGAAGAACATACTGCAATAGTATTAAGGTTTATCGAAAGCCTTCAACCATTTAACATACACAAAAAGTCTATTAAGGTCGTAAAAATGGCTTGTCTTTCTTTTTTCAAATGTATTTAGAGTAGAATATTTCCTTCCAAAGTAAATCTAATCAATACAATTGCAGTTAAAACAATACAATATTGAAACAAATGGTATACTCCATTGTTTTAACTTTCATTTGAATGAATTTACAAGAAACAAAATATTAACTGTATCGCTAACAGTCTCTTTCACAATAAATAGCGAAATAAATGCTTAACTGAACGATCAGTGTTGATGTTAAAACTAAAAGATATCACTTGCTATTTTCTGTAAAAGAGTAATGGATATTGATCTTCGTAAATTATAGAGCGAGCTTTCTGCAAAAACAGCTTTAATAATACCGTGCGCAGATAATACGTGTATAACACGATTACGTTTAAATG
The DNA here is from genome assembly GCA_902654985.2 of Oryctes borbonicus. Classification (NCBI taxonomy): domain Eukaryota; kingdom Metazoa; phylum Arthropoda; class Insecta; order Coleoptera; family Scarabaeidae; genus Oryctes; species Oryctes borbonicus. The sequence continues at coordinate 14,790,981 of LR736859.1, read as the reverse complement.
ATCTAGTAGCAATTAAAAATGCAGCTAAAAAAGGTTTAACCGCATTACTTTCTTGATTTAAATGGACAAACATTATGCAATTACAACCATAATATTCAATATTTATTAGCTAACGTATCAAGTGGTTTCAAGCATTTGGTGCGGTTGATAATTATTTCGATACTTGAAGCATAACTTCAAAAAATCGGCTTTATCTAACGGCTTCCTGTTTTTTTTTTTAATTCATTTTGCTTTCCAATTAACCGCAGATCAGGTCTTGTTAAAATTAATTAAAATTTTATTCAAGCGCCGTGTACAAAAATCATTCTGGTTTATCTAGAATGTTTATGCTTGCAATGACATACTATACGTCTAGCGTTTATCTTAACCATCAACGCATTAATCATTAGACACCTCTATCAACATAGTTGCTAATTAGCGATTAAAGCCAAATTGTGCTATTCTGATTAATTGCATAGCGTAGAGGTCGATATAGCGGCTGCTATTGACGTCTATTGTACTTTCACTCCTCTAAATAAACCTGCTTATTGGTAAATTCAGAATTCGTGTATACCTGTTTGCTAACCTAATAAATTGTAACTAAAATAACAGTCCTGCAGATTTCTATTCGATAAATATCTGAAGAAAGCTAAAATGCGTTAATTAATTAAAGGAGTTCGTTAAACCTCTACTATGATGCAGAAACTGCAGAGATAATACAATGAATAGTTAATTATGTAACTATACAAGTTAAAATAATATAGACATATTTTAATTCTATTAAAGTATGTATGTATTTATTTATTTATTTAAAACAAATAAATTTATAACAAAATAATGTAGCTATACTAATCGTGTATGTGTAATCTATATATGCAATTGAAGAACATTTATATATTAACTTTGAGACAATTAATCTGCATCTTGTTTATGAAGGATACTCTGTACTAAAAAAGAATGACGTGTCCAAGCTCAGCAAGTGATTTAGTTATATTAATTTGTTAGTTCAAAAACAATAATAACGAGATCAGCATATTGATAAAGTATCTCATGAGTAAATAAGAATGTCTCCCCGTATATATATATATAGCAGGATTGTTTAGAATACCATTCATGCCAAAATAGTGGTAGTGAACTCAGTGAATATCACTCACTTGAAAACAAACGGACTGTTGCGTCAAGAACAGGAATTACACAACATTTTGTGCGAGTTGATAACAAGAAGCATGGACGATGCAAGTTTTGAAATGGATGCCGATATAAGATATAAGGAATTCTTGAATATGCACCACCCTCACACATCTCGTGAATTGAAATCAGACTCGGCATTTAATAAATTAGCTGACTCTATGGAATTGAGAGCTATTGTCCACGATATGGATCTACGTAGATGTGCAATAGAAGCCTCTGATGTAACTCATTTTGTCGATTTTATGGCACTTCGAGAGTATCTATAGAATAGTTTTGACAACGATCATTATGGGACTAGTACAGACTATCGTACATAATTTCGTAAATGAGGTAACACCATACCGCAAAGTTCTGACCAAGTTCATGCAGTGATACAGTCTGTGTGACCAACAACTCACAGCTACACAATTCTACCAACAATTTCTGTCGCAGGTAAACTTGTTTCTGCTCTATATATTGTTTTAAAGAAAGCAGAGAGACGATTTGGTCGCCGTGTTCACGAATCGTTAATTAATTCTCCCAAAGTAATCGTAACAGCATCATTGTCTTCTGGCAACATAACAACTTAACTATTCACAAACTGGTTTATAGATATATTTTAGCAAAATACAGGTGAGCACATCATAGTACTGTTAGATTCATGAGCAGGTCTGTGCATTGTTACGCCTTTCACAGAAACGATTCAACATTGGGTATTTCTAGTTTCCGAGATTAGAAAGGTTCTGCAAAAGCATTTTCGGATTAAGCAATAATTAAACAAGTCGCAGAAGGATTGCATTAAAATAAATCTACACCGCCACAAGTTAAAAAAACATGGACAAATAAAGGCAGCATAAGTCGCATACATGCATTGGCAATATTTGAGAGAAAATCGGTTTGAAAATGTAAGAACAGCAGCTCTTGAAACAAATGTTCCTAGTTCTCGGCAAACGGCAAATGGAGAGTCAAAAACAGTGCATAAGTTGCCGTGTTGCAGCAAAAGAAATTCAATTGATGGAAGAACAGAAACAGAATGGACCACAATTTTGGTAAAATATAATCTTTTCTGATGAAAAAACTTTTCAATCAACAAGTAATGGTACGATAGATGCTTATAGACCTCAAAATACCCGATTTGAGGAGCGATGCTCAATAAATACTGATACTTAATTAATAGTGATAGACCTATGAAGGTTCTCAATTAACGAATGGAATTGGATCTGTTATCACAATACCGGAATGTGTTGGAGGATTGTAGAAAGATTAAATTCAATAAGTTTATATTAAGATCTTAGAAAATGCAATACCCGCTATTTTTCAACATGGAGCAAATGGGGGATCAATTAAGTATTAACTTGTTGGGGGTGAGAGTGTTGTGGGCTTGAGGGATAAGGCTTCTGCCATGCAGCATTCAGGTGATGCTTGTATCTCAAGACCGACATCGTGGCGTATACCGGGCCTTCAAGAGGTGCCCCTGTTTAAAACTGAAAATGCCGGATCTAGACTTGCCAGTCGACAAACAGGCTCCTTGTCCTGCTGTCGTGGCTAAGGGCTTGCACAGGGACTAACGGTGCCGGTGGTCTGTTCTAGTTAATTAAGCTAGCAGCTGCTGATGTACCATACACCTGCTCGTCTTATAGATGGTCTTGTGTGAGGAACCATAGCTTAACCGCCCGCGTCGAGAGGAAACAACCTCAATAAAAACCCCAAAGCCATAAACGGCAGAACAGCTTACGCCAAAGACGTTTTGTCTCACTGGGCATGGCCAAGTGAGACAATCTTGGTCGCGAGTAAGCGAACTCCGGATACCTGCCGACCTCGGGTTTCAACAAGGCTTACCGCCCGAAAGGGGTAAGAGGATACGGGAGCACTGTCCCGGTTGACCTGTAGATCTTCCCTGTTCGTGGGACCAACATGGAACCTAAACAACAACATTTTAAAGAGTCAGATGCCACTCCAAGTACATCAGAGGAAGAAATGCTTCTTCTACTAAGTCCTACAGCAAATGCAGAGGAAAATCTTATTACCTCCACTTCTTGTGACAGTGACACATCCAAATCTACCTGTGTACAATTAGAGGAGTCTATCACAAAGTTCCGAATAGCGGTAGATAAGAAGCGGCTCAGTAGTGCCGCGAGAAAAAGAATGAAGGGCTCAATCCTGAAGAAACCCGAGGGAAAGCCTTTCAACCGATGGAGAAGGAGCAAAAAAGGCAGAAGAGGCCTAGATCAGAAGGCTCAATCCCGAAAGGTTCTGACAAGAAGCGAAGGACTGCTGACAGGGCCAAATTTGAAGTGGGACTAAGGTTCCACGGGAGCAAACAACTTCGGGTCCTATTTTCAAGGACGCCCTTCAGCGGTATAAAGTGGGTATACTCCACCACGATTACCTAGAGGTCAAGCCTCTCAACGGACCAATTGAAGGCCATAGAAGAGGCGATACTCCAAAAGATCGTCGACACCGAAGGAGAAGCCGTGAAGCTTGTTTGTATTTTCTAGTTTATATCAAAAAATCACTTGACATTTAATTTTTCTTTCAAAAAATGATTAATAAAGTAATGTTTACGCAAAGCAATATTAGAAAACGTCGACAACGTAAAAGTTAAGTTATGTGAGCTTAACTGTATATGTGTTAAAAATATAATTCAATTAAAATGGTTTTATTATTATATATGTAATATATGTATATATATGTACATATACTACATGACTACACTAGATAGGCACGTTACTACTGGTACACCATTACTTTACATTTTGCAAGAATTTATTCCTTTTAAATAAATGTTGTATATATTTAGCACAATTTTAAATACTATTTCGTGTAATATAATCGAAATTTTAGATTATTTTATAGTGCGTCGGGTTCGGGATAAATTTATGATTTTTGAATTACAATGTAGGGCAATTTGTATATACATCATAGAGCAATTATTGGCAGAAACTTTCTTCTCCGGGGACAGTTTCTAAAAGTTGCTTTTTCTGAATTTATACGCGATCTGGTCTTTTCTCGTTAGCTTCATTTCCTGTAATTATTCTACGTTATTCTAAGTATAATCTTGATCTTAACTCCACAAGGAACAATTCTTTCTTCGAACTAAAGTCTCTTGTTGTTGGAGGATTTAAAAACAGAAAAATATCTGAAACATACTACTTACTGTTAATAATCCAATATAAATCTTCTTGTATATTGTATAATTTGGTTTGTTCTAGGGTTTTCCATCAACAATATTTATTTAGTTAAAAAAGAATGTACGGGTTACTTCATGGAAATTGTAAATGAATCAAAATATTTAATGCGGATAGTTGAGCATTAGTTGAGCTTTCACGGCTGTTGTCTACTATAGTATAATCTTCTGAGTGAAGCTGTGTCGTTAAATTTACATTTGACGTTTTGCTGTTTCTTCAGAAAGGCTCTAAAGATTGTCGGTTTTTCTTCTGAGGAAGTTTGCGGTATGATCAGAAGATTATTCAACTACACGGTATCACTCGGAAAATTATTTTACACGTCTGCTCTGCTAATTTGATATCTAGACTAGGAAGAACCTTTAAAAAATATGTTAAATGGGATATTGCCGACTAAGAAAAAATCGGGGAAGATGTAAGTTTGAACAGATGAACAAATTTATACTGCAATTGCAAACACTGTTTAGAAATGGGGAGCAATGGGAAAAACTTCTCTGTCGTAAGAATTAGATGTTATGTAGCTGAATCAAACAGCAAGATAAATAACGCACTTATGTTTCAAATTATCGGGTGTTAACATTTAATCCTATAATTGAATGACAAAAAAGACAATTTAATTTTCTAAGGTTAAATTAACATATACAAACATGAAGGTTCAATATATCTGCTAAATTTGTCTCTTGTCTACTCGTAATCACACTTTCAACTTACTAAGGACGTGTTTGTAGGTTTTAAGATACCTATTTCGCTCTTTTTTTCTAAGAAAATTAAATGACGAAAGAAAATAATTGATTTTTAACAATCTTATTACAAGAATACTTAGCAAAGTTGTTTTAGCGAAATATGGCTGTCAGTGGTTCATTTTTAAAAATATTAATGATTTAGCCGACGAGTGTGCTTGACAAGTCATAACAAGATCAATATCCATCACGTTTGTATACGTGTACCCAGGGGTGTTTTCGCTTTCGTATTTTTTTATCTTTTTCCTATTTTGCTATCCTGGTCATCCGCACACGTATGTTCGAGAGCATCAAGTTCGCGGCAGGGAGCCATACAAACTCATTCTTCCATCAAAGGCCATCCCAAAGATTTTCACGGAACGCTGTTTTTGACCCAATAATCCATAAAAAGTGAACCCCAGGTAGCGTCCTATCTCGTTCAGCAGGTAAATCTTAATATCGATAATTTTTAACATTTATAATGCGGTTAGCGTTCAAAGTGAATGATTAGTAGAATTTCTGAGATTTGGTGCGACAAATTTCAGGTATTTTAAATGGCCTAGAGATTCTAGGAATTTCGTAAAATTCTTTTTTTTTATTACAAGATGGTGGGGGTTCTTATTTACAGTGTGTTTATGCTCGATCCGAAAAATTACGAGTGTTAGAACGGAAGCTGTAATAACCACATATTTTCTTTTAAAGTTAAGAACTTTGTAATACTATGTATCTAAATTCATTCATTATTGTATTTATATATTATATATTATTATATTATTTAACATGTGCTAACACTTACATGTACATTTGAAATATTCTCGCTTAATAACATAATTACGTTTTATCAGGTGACCAAAGAAGTTCGTGAGGTTTTTATATACATCAGATTGCCATTAATATTTCTTAGGTCGTTGGACGGTAGCACAGGTGTGTTACTTCCCATTAGTATTAATTCTTCTTTCAGTGGATACACACACCTTTGGTTGTTTGATTGTTTAATTCATATCTTAAACTAATTTGAAATGGCAACGAAAAAAACTTTAATTCAAGATTCTTTACACTGTGAGTACAAACTTGGCATCAAAACTGTACCGCATACGAAGATAATGCTGTAAGTGATCAAGCAGTTCAGAAGTGGGTCAAAAAGCTTTATTTGGGAGATTTCAGCTTGATTAATAAAACACGCTCTGGAAGACCGAAGATCATTAACAGCGAGGATATTCAACGGCTTGTGGAGGCAAATTCCAGTACAACGTGCTTAGAGATTGCGGAAAGGTTCAATGCGAGTGATGAAATCATTTGTTTGCATCTTCTTCAGTTAGGAAGGGCGTGAAAATTAAGCAAATATGCTCCACATGAATCTTCAAACGATAACAATGTAGCCATCTTAACGTTTGATCGGCAAACACGCAACAAATGAACTTTTTCTTGATCCGTTATTAACTTGCGACGAAAAGTGGACCTTCTACTCAAATTCTAAGCGTTCGTATCATTGGTTGTCGTGAACTAATCCAATACCATAAACTCCCAAGGTTGCACCCAAAAAAAGATTTTATTGTGTATTTGGAGGACAGTAGCCGTAATTGTCCATTATGAGTTTTGGAAAAAGCGTCAAGCCATCACTGCCAACTTTTATTATGAACAGTTTCAATGAGAACAAGCAGCACTCATCCAGAAATAGTCTTCTTTGATCAATTTAAAGAAAGTTCTATTCTTACAGGACAACGCCAGACTCGGGAAATAATTTTCGAACTTAGGTGGGAAACATTACCACACCCTCCTTGTTCTCCTAATATTACGCTAAGCGGTTATCACCTTTTTTCGTCTTTTCACAATTGTGTAAAGCATAGGCAGTTCCAAACTTGAGTTGATGTATTAAACGCGCTCCGTCATTTTTTTTATTCAAAATCTACAGTACCAACAACAATACCAACATATAAAAATTGGTGTCATGTTGGCAAAAAGTCGATGACTGTGATGATAGTTATGGATGAATAGTAGTGTAGCATTGTTTCTTAATAAATATTTATTTTACTAACGAACTTATTCTGTTACCTGAATTTTTTCAACTACGGGCTTCCGTAGATAATCTAAAAGCAAAGAAAATGCTAGTAATGTTAATATAGAGAAGTATTTACACACACAGTGATGCTTACCGCTAATTTTTATGTGTACTTTTGCATTTGTTATTTGTAATGAGAAAAATACATTTCAGTACAGTGCACAGCTCAATTACTAACAACATGTACTGCGCTTTCATCGCTTCATTCCAACACAGACATAGCGGCAAGTCTACTAGTGTATAAATTATTTGTTGTTTTATGAAAGAAGAAGAAAACAGATTATATTTTTATTCAGGGAATTTGCAAATATTTTCTTGCTCCTTGTAGCGATTGTCAACCAAAACTTAATAGCTACCTATTTAAGAGAAACGAATGATGTGGTGGATATATGTAGGTGGTACCGCCGGTGTCATGCGATGTATAATTTATGAAATGTTTTGTTCTTTAGACATGTACATTGCTATTAAATTCGTTTTAGTTGTTAGTATATATTGGCTTTTACTGGTGAATTGTGAAAATCCATGATTTCCTTGGTCTTTCCGATGTAATTAAATCTTAGAGAAATATCAACCCCGGCAAGTACTCGAAGGACATATTTCGTTTGCCGGACGGGCGTGCTAACCACTACATCGCAGGCTTTTATGGTACATTATAATGTATCCACAGGCATATATGAGATTTGGGTATGAGATGTGATTCGCTCCTGGCATGAAGCCCTGTGATTTGTTAGCATGCTTGTGCAGCAAACGGAAGACGTTAGGTTTGAGTGCCTACCGCTGATGATATTTTTCAAAAATTTAACCGATCGTGTTTTCCAAACAAAAGATATTTACGGTCGGAGATCCGAAAGTATCCTCTAGATACTCGGATGTCGATTCGATAGCGGGGAGATATTTTCTCAGTGTCGGAAATACTAAAAAAAATTACGAATCTTCACGTTTCATCGACGAAAGCCAAAGTATGTCAATTGATATTATAACTTTTCAAAAAAAGATTGCTTTGGAACTCATTTTCGATGATTTCATTCGATAAATGCTCTTCATAAAACTAAAACAATGCTATCATAAAGAAGGAAAAACCCCTTTGTGTTTTAGTATATTCACGTCACTTGTTCTGGCTAAGTTAATCGTCATGGGAATTAATATTTTCCAGTACGGAAAATAGTACAGCATAAATGAATTTTTTTGGATTCGTTGAAGTAGGATCCAACGAATTAGTCACCTCTTTGTCGGACAAAACTGATTTGTCCAGCCAAACAGACTTGATGCGCCGGCAATCGACGAAGTTGGCGAGGTGGACTGGCAAATATAATAATAAAGCGTCGGGCTGGGCCGGGCCTCTAAACATCTAAAAATGAAGATTAGAACAAATACAGCAGTCTGTGTTATAATTTTATTTACATTTGCATTTCTTAGTGTTCAAGACCGACAGAGGATGAATGTATGTTTCGCCCGCATACTACGTAGATTGCAGATGAAACCGAGCCATTTTCATACTTTGATTTAGAGAATTTTAAGCAACGATATGAAGAAACATGAACTGGAAGATGGTAATATAGATCGATTATAAGAGGAAGGCCGTTGAGTTTTGGAGATCGGGCAAACAAATGAGACGATCGCAATTCATATTTAAAAAAGTAAGAAAGCTTTGGCAATTACATATGTAGGTAGGAAAAGTATTTAGAAGAGAATTATTGCGAGTTAGATAAAGAAATCGAAGGAGGATAACCAAATTTGTAGGACGATCATATAGGCAAGAAACCCTTGCCAAAGATTTCAGTACCCGTCAAGCAGTACGCTGAAATGTGCGGAGCTGATAATTTATTTCTATATTCCTGGTATAAAAACGATTACATAGCACTAAACAGGATCGTTCCATTCATCCAGTAAAATATGCTTTTTCACATTACGATAAAGAGACGTCACCTCTACGTTCAATCTGTGGCAATTCTCCTTTTATAAAATGTGCGCTGTATAATAACTATTTCTGTTTTCAACATTTCTTTGATGATGATCACGAGATAGCTTCCATCGTTCTATTACGTGTCTTCCAGAATATTTTACATTCGCCATCTTAACTTTAATTGTGCAACTGCAAACCTTGTGAACAAAATGTATCTTAAAAATGATCATATATCGATACCTTTTTGTCGAATATATTCTGAGCTTTCATTTTAAGTCTATAGTAACGTCATTTGTAAAAACATGATGAAGATTAGTCGTTTATAGAATGTTATGTCCGCAAGGGGGTAGGGGAATAGTGATAGGGATGTCAAAAAAAATCTCATCTTTTTTTTATTCATGTTAGCAGTGTAAACTGCAAAAATTCAAAAATTGTCGAAATTTCATCCTCTAAATGTGAGGTTCCCCCAAAACGGAAAGCGGGGTTCTACAACACTCGAAGTTTGCTAAGTTTCAATCTGATCGGTGAATGACACCTCAGGGTGTTCTCTGTTTATATTATCTTGGACTACATTCGATTCCATTAAGAAACAATTTCTTTCGTGTACTTCTCTTTTTCAAGGAAATCGTGCTCCTTTAGGGGGTCTCATATTTTAATTAAGATCCATCTTTAATGTTTGATTTGTGATTAAAATTGGTATTTTACAGTATAATAAATAATATGCTTAAGGAGTACATATGGTACAACTTCAATTTGATATAGTAAGCCACGAAATATCGCACCGTCATGGGAACAAGAATTAGTAACTATCAATTGTACTAATTGTAACTATTTCAAATGTAAACACTGTTAACACTGAAAAAAGGCTTCATAAACACTTTACATTTGTACTGTATGCTGTATTATTGTGCTCACTGTCCGTAATCTGTAATAAAATGGTATTAAGATATAGTGAAAATCAAATAACGATTGTTAGATAATTTCACGTATGACTTTCAGCTATTTGTTGACAGGCTTAGCATAAACACAGAACTATTTCCTTCTACGTCCAGCTAATAAAAACATTACAGCAAGGTAATCTCATCTATCCAAGACTGTAATTTGACTGGATTCGGTAGTAGCACACCTCAAATATTCTAGGAGTGGCGGCAGAATATTTTAAGAAGTTAAAAATATGTGTTTTCGTTACATAATGTTCGTTAAATAATATGTTTTGTATTGTTATAGATTTACCTACTTACTTATTTAAAATATGCGTGAGATAATATATTTTCGCTCAATTTACCAAAGCTAATATTGAAAGTTTTTGCGAATACTACCAGTATTTACTTACGAGTGATACAATGAAACTCTAATGAATTGTATTAAATTCACGAAAATTTCGGTTTATATAAACAATTTTGTAACAGCGCGTATCCTATGTACATTTGGTATTAGGTGCAACATCTAATATATCTATGCGCGCATTTCGTCAATTGTTTGTAAGAGGTCTGATAAGAACATTACGAATTGAAAGTTTATTCGAATTTGTTAGTTAAAATTGCTAAAAGGATAGAAATGTACTATAGTTTTAGCAGCTTTTCAATTAGTGGCGCAAAAGTTTTAACTAACAAATTTGAAGAAACTTTCAGTATGCAGTTTCTATTCCATTAGTAATGTTTTTAGCAGAATCCTCCTTGTTAACACCTGACATTACACATAAGGAGCAGTAAGTGTACTTCGTGTTTTTGTATTAAAACTGAAAATGTTTACATATTAAAAGGCATATTCAATGTTGATAGAAAATTGAGTTGTTCTTATCTATGTATAAGGCTAGAAAATGGCTTTAAGTTGTTATTTAAGCAATGAATGTATGTAAATAGTTGTCCTTCTATATCTAAAATTCTAGATGTTAGAGATTCTTCTAGTTTCCCAACAAAAAGTGGAATCAATGAGTTTGCTCCTTGATGGCATAATGCAAATATAAAGGGATGGTCAATTTTGAAGCAGCTGCGGCTTCAGCTCCTTCCTCGTTCTCCTTAGTGGAGGCCTGGATTACTATATTGCTGGCGGCTCATGAGAATCTAGAATGTTTGAAAAGTCGGCACAATCGAAAAACATTATACCCATTCCTAACTCCGTTAAAGGAGCGTTCAATTCCATAATCGTTTTAATTTTGAATTTAGGCATTGAAATTGGAATAAATTTCGATTTAAGTCGTTTGAATTTTTCGTAAATAATTCTTTTCCAACGCTTAAATGCCAGTTTTATATCGAAACAGAATAATCATCAAGTACAGGTTTCGATTTTTAACTTAATATTTGCGCATCCAAATCATCATCCCGGTTGATATGCATTATATTGTATTTCACTGTATCGGTATCATTTAAATAGAATTTTTATTTTTTTTAAATTTGAGTCGAATTTGTTAATCCATTCGTTTTTAAAATACCAGCACAAGACGTGTTAAATCGTTTAAGTCAGCTGCTTGTAGAAGATTATTGATTTTATTATTGTTAATCTTCACAGCAAGTTATACCGAATCTGAAGCGAAAGCCACATTTTCCGGCCAAATAGTGTTTCTTCGCAATCGCATCAAATTCATCTTTCAGGATGCGCTCATTGCGAACAAAGACCTTGTTGAATTGCATCCACACTCAATGGCGAATAAAAAACATTCCCTTGCTTTTTGGACAAGATTCCATAGAGCTCATTGGGAAAGTTTGCATTGACATTGCATATGTGAGCGAGTGCGTTTTCTAACATTTTTATAATAATATATTCTAAACTTATCTGACGGTAGTCGACGTCTTTATTCTTTTAACAGTAATGCTTATTGTAGTGGTGTCGACCGATTAACGAACGTACCTAATCCGTTTTAGAACCATGTTATATTTATTAACTAATTAGTCAATAATAATTTTTGGTTTATTTATTAAAAAAGAACGATATACATAAAAGATGAAAAGCTACATATTAGTTAATGTTTTTTTTTTGTGAAGTATTAAAGAACCGGCTCATTGTCGATTACCCTTCTATACGATCTCTTAATAGTGATCAATGGCATTGTCATTGTGCAAACCTGTAGCTCTATTAACCTCAATTTAGTATGGGTGCCATTTTAAGATTCTTGCTCTAACATCCTCCTACTCTTGGCGAGTGTTCCCTATCGGATTTATTCTCGGTGCGAAGTGTTTGTTAACCGGCCACCCATTGTATTGTTTTAATACAATTTTAAAAATGCATTAAGTTAACTAAGTTTAATCTACTTTGGATTTTGTGTTGTGTGTGTTTTTAGTTACATTAAATACGTGAAATACCTTCAGTGAGAATTGCCAAAATGTCGAACTAATTGAGGTGATCTGGAAATTTGTTCTTTAGTTTAACCCGAATGCGCATGCTTAGATAAACAGCAAAAAGCTACCTCTTGATGATTCACAACGGGTATCTTTACATTAGTTTCCTAGAGGTCGATTCAAATTAAGGAACCCACACGTTATACCTGCCCACAAACGAAAATGCATATCTGTGGCGAGCGTTTCCCCTAGAAAAGTGATATATGTACAGCAACGTTTTGATGTTTCTTTTTTTTTATTTTTAATGTATTATTAGATATACAACGCGGAAATAAGCAAATATAAAAAGCGAATTAAATGATAATCACAAGCCTCTGTCTTTTATTCTCAAAAGTGTAAGTATACGTACTTTGCCTCCATTCATTAATTTTTATTGTTTTAATTTTCCTAAAATATCAAAACCTAATTTTACATTTGTAGAATTTAAATTCTTATATAGATTTTTTATTAAAAAAAAAAGACTCAATTAACGTTACTTGTGGGGGATAATCAATTTCTTAAGTTGTCTTCAATAATTCACATCTTGGATATATTTTTATATTTTTTTGTAAAAAAGCACAAAGCTCATATACAACACACATTATATGGAACTCAGTAGCCTAAATTCGGAACGTCATCAACAACATTAGAAATGGTCGTCGCTAGGCCAGCCATAAAAACTACCAAGTCGTTGGATTGCATTCCTGGGATAACGAATAAGCAAGTTGACATATAGAAAAACATATTTTTTGACAACAGACATTTCTCGAAAAAAAAAACAACTAAAAATTCAATTTCAATCATCGTATGTATTTAAAACTGTTAAAAATAATTCAATTACTCTGAAGAGAATAAGCAAGAAAATAAAATCGAAAAGTTAACGAAAACGACTGAAGCTGATGTAAGTAAACTAAAACTATTTTGTAAAAGAGTTGAAGATAAAAGACAGTGTAATTATCATCTAATTCTATTTTTCATTTACTAGAACATATCAATGCACATTCAAAATTTCATACGTTTTATATTATCTTTCATTTGGCAAATATTTTACAAGAGTGTCAAGAGGCTATTGATACAGGCCTAATGAGGCTTAAATTACATTTCAGTAAGTTTGCCCAAGCATGCATGAAATTTTCACTCGAAGCGTACCGGCCGGAGCCGACGAGTTCTACTTCACGTTAACCGTTCACACACGTACAGCGAGCCGTTTATTATCAAAGTGAAAGGGAAGCATCCGTCCACTTCGCTCTTCAATATCCGCTCTAGTACGCTTCCAAACAAACGTACCCCTTTTTGCCGTCAGCGCCTACTATTAACAATACAAATTAGCTATCAGTGGCTATTGTCACAACAATTGTTACTGTTTAGTCTGCTGATCAACATTGTTAGTGTGGATTTTGATGAATCTGCTTCGGAACAATGGATGGCTCGTTTAAAGTGTGGCGTTTCGACGGTGTTAAGAATAACGGTTTGTATGTAAATGTCTTTAGTGCAATTAAACTATAGTGCTCATAACAGTGATACTAATACTGTTAATATGAAACAGATAGCTGGTGCTTTAACGTAGTCTTTTAAAGTTTAATTTGCATTTAAAGCCCTAGACAAGTAAGTAATGGCAAAATTATATTTACGGGCGTTATATTTTAGACAACGGCCAAACTTGGTTTAACAAGTTTAAATTGACTTTTTTTTCCTTTGTGTTTTATACAACAGGAATCAAAGGGTAACAAGAAGCCAAAAATACAAATTGAAGTAGGACATTGGACACTTACGCCTTAGTTCCTTCATTTTTATCACTTTAAATTCAATATTCCTTAATGATCAAAATCTGATTTAACATTTACGGAACTCGAATTATTTTTAGACATTTTGATAATGTGTACACAATTCTTTACTTCTTAAAAAAAGAACTTCATAAATCCATTAAAGACATGCATAACATATTATATAGAATTCGACAGTCTAAATTCGCAATGTCATCTGTAACATCGAAGATGACCATCGTTAAGCCAAACACAGTAGTATCAAGTGGTTGTAATGTCATTCTTGTGACAACGAGTAAACAAATGAACAGAAGAAACAACAGACATTTTTTCAAAAAACGTATTTAGAAATTGAAGTTTAATCAACAATCAGTGATTAGCATTTATTTCAATCTGCTAATAGTAATTCAAAAACCATTTTTGAGAAAACAATAAAGAAAATGAACATTGTGAATAATGTTTTAACTGAAAACTGATGACCAGGATACACCTAACGAATAAATATATAAACTGAAATAATGATCATTTCATTAGTTGCAACCACTTTTCTGCCAGTTGTAGCCTTAACAACTCTTGTTTATTAACAGCGTGGGAACATTACAACAAATATAGAAACAAAAATGAAGGAGTACTTGTAAACATAAATATTGCCGCTTATTAATAATACATAGAGACTTCGGGAACGGAAAAGACCCCCTGTGTTTAGTGATTGGTTCTTCAATCTTCTGTCGCATTGTACCATGACAGCTCGTTTTTCTCCAGCCATCTCTATTCATTTAAGCAATTTTTTGTCATGTCACAATAATATTCATTTTTCCTTTGACTGGCCATTTTTGCAGGCTAAAATTCGTTTTCATACCTAACGATTACATATGTTTCAATTTGACTCTCTTCTGTAAGTGTAAATGCATCCGCCTACTTTTGCTTCATAGTATGGAGTTCCTATTTCTTGTGCTTGATTTTTATCTGTTATTTCCGTTTTTGTTTTTCAATTATTTTTCCAGTTTTCTAACCTATTATTCTGTTTTGCCTTCATAATCTCAATCTACTTATCTGTTGTAACTGCTGCTAAAAAGGGGTGCTTATTTCTGAATTTTTTTACAGACTTCTCCAATGTAGGAAAGGTAGCCACCTTTTTAAGACTTGACCTATAGTTTTTTTGCGAAAGCACCTTAAACTTCGGAATCCTGGTTTAGAAAGCTTTTGTCTAAGGAATCTACTTCATGAAAATACTGGTCAGTACTATTTAAAATATTTCAGTATCAAACGTTATAAGAGTTTCATCACCAAGATTCTGAGAATTGGTATCTTTGTTTGAAACTATGGATTTCTGGGTCATGTTCTGTACTGACATTGAATTCTGGAAAGTCACACATCAAAATATCAGTAGGATCAGTCATATGTTCTATAGTAGTTGCGAAAACTCCGACACCGTGCCCCTTTTCGTTAGATGTTTTCCAGAAATTGTATAATTCTCGACAGAGCTCTTCTCCAGACCACTATAAATTGTTCTCATTAACTATTATTATATAACTATCCAGAAATTCTAATTCCTTCTCTATGTTAGCAGTCGTGACAGTTTCTTCAAACCTCACGGTGATGCCCTTCTTAATACATCTTTCATTGGATGCATTTTCGTTAAGTGGAAATAGATCGCGAGTACGAAATCCAGAAATGAGAGATTTTCATTAGTATTGAATTTAAGGCTGCAGGAATGAATATTTCCGCTATTTGTTCCAAACGCTATTTTCGTGTGAAATATTTCCAGGTCTGCGTCAAGGGCTAAAAACATGCAACATCTATAGGCTGCATAATGTGTGTTGTGTTTGAAGGCAAAAAAATAGCATGATTGCGTCTGAACGGCACCGGTTGCTAAGATGTAGGGAAAAATGTAAGGAGCATCCGTCCATAAATACTATGACAGGTCTATCCATTTCCATGTCGTTCAGAAAATTAGTAGACGTGTTCGAGAAGTATTCGAAAAACTGCTTACACTGCATCCATCTGACGTGCCAACGCCTCAGTTCCTTGAAGCGACATTAGCATAAACTTTCAGTAATCGTTTAAACCTAAAAGAAGTTACCGGTGGAGTAATTGAACCCTCACCATTGGCGACAAACAGTGTAGTGACATTGTCTAAACCTACTGCGTCGTACAAATGTTTGCCTTTCTCGCTAGAAATTAGAGCATAATAAACCGAGCGGCTGGTTCGCTTGGTATCGATCATCCTGTACATGCGAAAATATTTCAAAGGATACTCTATGACGTCAACGATGTCATCGAAAAATTTTAGCTTTCTGTTGTTTACACAAGAGGCGCGATTTTACAATTACAGAAAGTTGAAACACGTGTACATGTTACTTACCTGTAATGGATCTTGTTTGCGCTACATCCGATCTTATGATTAAAGGGTGCTATTGTATGATTGACCAACTTACTTAAGAAAGGTTATTTGGATTTAGTGAAGATACCAGTTTACAAGAATTATTAAGGTGAATACATATATTTAGTTAGTTCAATAAAATATTTATAAGAAATTATTACATCATTACAAAAATTTTGATTTCTAATACAATAATGAGCGTTGGAGAAATTCAGAGATTGAGTAGAAACATTTTGTTTTTAGCCCTCTTCCTATTTAGTGCAAGTGCTTTCCAACAATTGGGCTGCTAGACTGCTAGCCGTCAACTTTGAATTATGTACCTTCTGATTTTTGATGTTATAAGTATTAGAATTGTTATATTTGGTTAGCGATATATGGTTGTATTTATGAACATTACAGCAGGATTCTAATATAAACAATTCCGACTGTGTTACTATTTTTAATGATATAACTTCTATATGAAGTATGTAAGTTGACTAACCCCCTCAAGATACTTTACAGCTACTTTCTACTTAATAAATATTCCATTAGCTGAGGAGCTTGATCCCCATTACAATATTCCATGTATCAGTTGCGAATGAAAGCCTGAATAATATATAAAGTGTTAGGGTCAACGACGATCTAAGTTTAAAAATGAACTTACTTAATTTAGTTGCCAACGAGCGACAATGATCTCAATTTAGAGTGGCGGCAAATGATAAGCCCAAGAATGTTGCTGATTCAGTTGCAATAATTGCATTATTAGCAAATATCAAGTTTACGAAATCGTTGATTTTCTTTTTTAACGCATGAAACAATATATATTTAGTTTTCTTGAGGTTTAAAGAAAGTTTATTACCACAGAACCACGTAAAAATCCTAATACCATATTCGCAACTGCTTCTTTGTTTTTTCATCTGCAGATACTATAACCTATAACTATCTCATAGGCATAACATACAACCATAAAATTGCACAGAAAATCAATCACGTCAACAAAGAAAATAGCACAGGGCCCAGAACGGATCGCTACGGAACTCCTATATTGGTGGGCAATACAGACGATTTAGTATTAGGTTTTATTTTGTCTTTAATTATGCTAATTTCTACAAATTGAACTCGACGAATAGATATGATGATACGAAATCGCAGAATAAAAAACTTATCTACCAATAATTTGTGAACAATACGCTCAAACGCCTTTGGCAGATTGTATAAGATCCCTACAGGATAACATTTTGCTTCAATACTATTTATTAAGTTATTATATTGTATGAAGAAATGATCGTAAGTGACCGAAACTAACGGAAATCGCATGCTATGTTAGCTACCGTATGTTTATATCAATAGAAAACAACAAGGTAACGTATCGTAAGTGTTTGTAATTAGCGGTGTGTAAGTAGGAAAATTTACTTTAAACTAATAAAACTATTTGTTTCAAACAACACGATGTTTGTTTTCCCATACTCAAACGCGGATTTTAGCCGAAGTAACTTGAATGTTGTCTTAACTAAATGGCTTTTTCAATGTACATACGAGTACTATTGATTGTTTAATTTTAATTTCAATTGCTTCCGCCACTGTTGAAAGAAGTATTTCAGTTGTAGTACTTGAATAGCCACCAAACACTTTTCTATGTGTGTATTTTTTGTTGAAGCAAAATAAATAATTTTAGTAAAGACAAGATGCAATCTATGCAGTTCTTTCGAGCATTACTCCCATAATCAACAAATGCAATGCATGTAGGTGTGTTGCAGGAATTTTTAGAGATAACGGTTTCACGTGCAGGGTTTTTCCGTCGATAACCATAGCCAAGTCACCAACGTATTTGCCCTGGATTATGATATCGTTTAAAATTCTCCGGGAGTTCGAGTCAACCGTTGCCGCTGTTGTGCTAAGTGTTAGATGATGATCGGTCGAGACGCGACGATGTCGTGATGTATCGAATTGGATGATGGATGGGCGAAACTTTCGTAACGGGCATTTGGCGACTTCGATTGCGATCTTGTGGAGTAACTTTTAACCGCTTCGCCACCAGCGATATAACGCCTTCTGCGATGTATAGATGATGACGGATGTTAACGTAGGCATGAAAATTTGCATAAGTTCAAGTAAAGATTATTAGCGAAATATTTATAGATTTTACGTTATGCATCCTATTTTTATCGTATTTGCAATGTATTTCAACATCAATGTTAGACTTCTTTTTGGTATCCAGAGTATATTTAGCACAATTATGTTTAGCTTTACATAACACAGCGAAGTTTATTGTGAGAATCACTGACGGTGATACCTTTTAGGTTATTATCAAAGCATGTTTAGCTCATATTCTTATCCACTGTTACACGGATTAATTTCGAAATACGAAAATAATTAATTATTCTCTTGTCGTTGCGCATTCTGAAAAATTAGGGGACTTTTGCTCCCATGCAGGGGTTTTCCCCATGTGCGCAGACGCAACATGTGAAAAATACTGATAGTCTTTGCATGCGTTATACACACAGACCGCCAATACATCATAATCTGGTATTGTTAGTGATATACGGATTACCAGTGAATAAATCTTAATTTAAGAGATAATTAAGAACATGTGACTTAATAACCAACCACGACACCAATCAGTAA
Organism: Oryctes borbonicus; assembly: GCA_902654985.2. NCBI lineage: Eukaryota > Metazoa > Arthropoda > Insecta > Coleoptera > Scarabaeidae > Oryctes > Oryctes borbonicus. The sequence goes on along the minus strand of LR736859.1, from coordinate 14,771,902 downwards.
GAAAAGTAAACAATCAGTAGGCCGAATTATTGAAGTTCCGTTTCTGACTTACAACCTATGTTAGTGTCTTATGGTGTTGTAATTATTTCTAGTAGGGATCAACTAGGTCAGTTTTCTCTATAAATATATTTAGTAAGAAACTTTACAAAGAAAGATGTATATATAGGTATGTACCATCCTAATTATGAGTTTTGACCAAAATGGAACGAAATAATGTGGAAATTATTATGATACACCGATATAAGGTGAATACCATAACGCGAGGCAGATCTAACAGTATAATTATACACTTAACTTCAAATTCCGAGACAACTTTGCGTTAATTTCTGAATAAACATAAATACATATGGTTACTTTTGTAAATACCATTTTCACCCGGTACTTCTTTAACTATTATTTTATGGCATATTGGAATTCTTTCTTTTTTTTAATATTTTATTGCCTATGGATTGATGCAATTATTTTTTAATTCCTAATTTATAAATAATTTGGCATCCTTTCTCTGCACATTCTTTGTTTTGTTTGGAACCTAATTTACAAATTAATAAGAATAAAGTATTTAATGTGTAACAGATCATCTACAAATTCCATGGTTAAATCAGCTGCAGAAGAAAATTTATAGACCATCTATACTACGACTATAACGATCACCAGTATTATCACCGTAATGTACAGGTCGATTTACAAGTGAACTGTATTTTAATTTTCTACCATTTCAATTAGTCGAATTTATTTGCTCCTTCCCCTTGAACAATACACATAGATGAAGCCAAAGTGCATTGCATCCATGAAAATAAAGAATTGCAACAGTTTTTTTTATCATGTGAACTACTGAGTGACTGTTCTGTTTGTAATCTGAACTTAGAATATCCAAAGGTGCTTTTAATCAAGCTCTTTCAAGTTAAAAATGAAAAGTGTTGAAATTTTTGAAAGATTACTGTAAGTATTTTTATATATCGGATGATTTATTAAGGGTGCCGATCGGTCTTATCTCGGTAACCGTTTGTCGTACTACTTAGAAAAAAAATTATAGTGGTAAACGTCGTTATGAGGACATTTGTCAAAATATCTTCGGGAATTTTTTAAATGATTTTCTATTTTATGGAAGGCAATAAATAAACGGAAAAGATGCCGCCGATAATTATCTACAAGTATGATTAATAACATTTTGTAATGCGCCTATTATAAAGTGGTACGGGAAGCACACCTTTTATCCCATGTGTATGTATAGTACTTGTAGTACTACCTGTAACTTTAGTGCATGTTAACCAATTTTCAAAAACTTGGGCTCAAACTAACCCTATTTCTGCGATCCTTTCGAAAGATTTAATTGGAATTGTATAACTACAATCAGTGCGCAAAATGAGAATGCAATTACCCTTTTAATTTATTAAAATCGAAAATTGAAATCTTTGGTTGTTCCAAACTTAAATAATAATAAAAAAAAAAACAGAATATTTATTAAGAAGTAAGGAACCTGAAAAATTTAACATTATTAAAACCATAATAATTTCTCTTTAAATTGCTCCGGAAAGGAATTACCTTCCACCCAGGCAATAGCAGGACACGCTTTATACGTATCTTGTTTTTCTTATTAGATAGCTTAATCGGTAAACTCAGATGGTTTTAAATATCGTCTATTTATTTATAGCTATCTCTAACTAGCAACAAAAAAAATGGCATATCACAAAAGATTAGGCGCAGCACTAACTCCACTTCGCTTCTTCTTCAACATTGAACACGGTTTTTTTGCCGCGTCGCGACAAACAAATATCAAGGCTACAATACTGGTATGCAGTAGTGGTCTTTCCTAGCCGTACAAGGTAGGCAACGTTAGTTTAAATCTGTGTTCCAATTAAAATATATCTTATGTAATATGGAAATTTTAATTTAAGAATCAGAAATTACGTTTTTGGAAATCTCGTCAGCGTAAATAGTTAGTTAATTATAAGTACATAAAAAATGGGCAATTTATCTGTCGTTGTAGGAATTGTTGAATTTCTGAGATATAGTTATTTAAAGAAAACCTTTTTTTATAGACGTCTGGAAAGAGTTAGTTATATAAAACTATCATTTTTTTATATAATTAGAACTATTTTTAAGTTAAAACGAAACAATTTGTATATTATAGGAAACGTAAATCACATACATTTCAACTAACAAACAGGTATAACATCCAACAAATCCGAAGATAAAGATGTACTGAAGGTATGATTTTCGATATGTAATTCAGAATAATTTTGTAACCTGTTGTGCTTCCACAGTACAATATCTAAAATAAATATACTTCTTTCAGATTACTTTTTATTGCTTTTAAACGGGGGATTTTGTAATATTTTACTGGCACCTTTTTATTAAAACATTTTATGTTCTTGCATAAATTACAAAGTACGGTAAAGGTAGTTCCCCAGTGTTTATAATAATGTATTCATTTTTGTATTAAAATTAAATAGATATTTATAAATCAGCAATAAATGCCTTCTAAAATAACTTTCTTGCAAACATAATACCACAAAGAACAAATGCCAAACAACGTATTTGACAAAACAATTTTCTGTACCCTACGTTAAAGAAGTCCCAAATTCGTTTTTTCTTTGCCTGCGAGGCTTGTCCTTATGTGCAGAGAGACAAGCTTTCTTCTGCGTTTTTAAGGCAGACCATTACCACGTGCATAAAAATCTTTGCACACATATTCGATTGCATTGAAAATGCTCCTGCACCGGAGCTTATTTGCAAGTCAATAGGATGATGAGAATGTTTGGTAAAGATGTTTACTTAACATATACATACGCTGATAGAAAAGTTTCTTTATATAGACTCAAATAAATGTTTTTTCCTAGCCTAGATTATTGAATTTTTAGCATTTACAAGTACAACACTAAGTCCGGCAATGTCCACGAAATCCTTCCCGAAAATTACGTTGTTAATAATTCCTGTAAGCAATTGAATAAATATTATTATTTCAAATATTGGCTACCATTTAGTGTAATAGTATACAGCATCTTAATCGAAATAAACCTCATATAAACGAATATCAAACTTTATTTTAACATACGTTTTAATGCAAAATACATAACTCTTATGTCTACCATTATCTACAAAATAACGACAAATTTGAACCTGAATAATCTGGTCCCCATTTGGACTAAAATAACGTCGGTCTCCCCTCCGCACCAGATTCATCAGCTGCGCAGCTACTAGTAGTAATTTTAATGAAATAATAAATGTGGCAAACAACTCTAAAGTATCGGCACACTCCCCACTGCATAAGTTCTATTAATTAATCCAGGACAGCTGCTTCGAGGATGCGTCGATCTTCATTTTCAACCGTAGACCGAATTCGGCGATTTTAATTGAATTTGGAATGTAATTACGCTACAACAAATGTAAAGCCTCAAAATAATCGATTCATACGTAACGTGGAACATTTATAACGACAAACATATCTAATTGTATCAAGAGTAACTGTGGCAACAATAACGTTTCACAGAAAATACATTCTAATTTTAGAAATGTTATATAAACAAACACAAAATAAGCAAAGAAAATAATAAAACTTCTCTCACAAATTCTATTTTGTAAAAAATAATAACAAGCTAGCGTTTTTGCGCCAAACAGCCCTAAAAACAAAATTTAAAATAAACGTTGTTTATTGTGTATGTATGTAATACATAGTTTAGCAATTTCATTTTTTACTTCAACAATTGAAGATGAGCTGTTTAACGCGAAAACGATGGCTTGTTATTATTTTTTAGAAAATAGAATTTGTGAGAGAACAGACCAAGTTTTATTATTATTTTCCTTACGATGAACTCACACGGTGTCAACACCTACTTTCTACAAAATAAGCAGATCCGTTCTTTACATAAAAAAAAATATTTCTTTGTAATAAAATATTAAATCGAATGAAAAGAATTATTTTGTTCAAAAATTTAGCTTTTCAGTAAGAGTAAATGTTTTTCTAATTTTAAGAAAACAAACTTCCGTTTAAAAAAAAATATGAGATTAGTTTTAGGTTCTTGAATTAGTGATATATTCTTTCAAAGAAAGCAATTGTACTTTGAGTTAAAGGAATAATTGAAAAGGAAAATTACTTTCTTTAGGAATGCGTGTTTTCTCGAGCGTAAAACAGATTGCCCTGAAGTAAAGAAATATGCTTAAAAAATTATATTAAAAATTTCTTTGGTTTGAAGATTCCTAAGAAGATACGTATACTTACGCTTTCTTTATTACAAACATAGTCAAATTATACATTTGTGCAAAAAGTATGATAGCATTCATCTTTATTATTTACTTTTCTGGTTATTAACAATTTCGGATGTTACTTTTTCTCCGAAGTGGTAAGAGCTGTGTTAAAATTCTGAAACCAGATAGTTGCAAATATACATGCCTTTTATTCTTTAAAATTTCCCTTTTGATATGTACTTTTTGTTCGCTTTATGTAGGGATTTAAAATAGACAGATAACGTTTATTTCGAAACTATTACACATGATGAAAAAGCTTCTTCACACTGCAGAGAAAACCTTTTCTGTATGGTCAAAGAATACGTTTTGTACGGTATTTTGAATATATTAGCTACAGAGCTGATATTTCGCTGTATTCAATGGATATCCCTAAATAATGAAGTAAAGGATACTAAAAGTAGCTCTAAGATTTTTAATGTGGTCCAGGGCGCTCCTGAGTCATCATTCGCAGTTGGGGTATAATTAACTGTGCTTTGTTATTATTTCCTTAATTTATCTAACTTTATGACAACTCAAAATTTGAGTTTGCTCAAATATCTCGATTTATGGCAGACGTTGTGTTTATTTTCCAGTTTTCTATGTTATTATATCATGTGAAATAATTTTTAAGTAATTTTAATACTCAGTGAATCCAGCAAGAATTACCACTTAGTGGCTCTATCCAGAAATATTAGTAAGGCAGGATACATACTCTGTGATCCATTTGAAGCGGAAGTTCCGTTGTACAACCTATATTTTGCATTGAAGTGAAACAAACTTCTTTTTTAATATATAGCGGGCCAAAAGGTCTACTTCTACACAAAATTTCAGTAGTTCGTCTTGATTTTTAAGGCATTCTATGATGTTCCTTTGAGGTCGAAAATTTTATTGGCGAATTCTTTATAAAAAGTTTGACTGCACCACTGAATTCAGAAAGTCCTGGAATAATTTTAATCAAAATTTCATTGGAATATGTTTGTTGATAAAAAAGGAAACCATTTTTTATACTTTACTTCTTACAACATCTATTGATCAATATAGATCAAAATTTATGAAAAAAAAAAATTAGCGAAACCTATTATGGAAAGTCACAATGTTGCAAATATTCTTTTTTTTTTAATCCTGCATAATAGCTGCATTGGTTTTATAATAATCCTGCTTTGCTTTTATTTAGTGCAGTTCTGTATTGCAAATATAGCAATTGTTATTTAATCCAAAAAATGCATGTAACTTAAATGAAATCCAAAGTAGTGAAGAAAATCCGGTAGTTGTTCATTTTATTTTTAGTGGATTTTTTTTATAAATTTGGATCTACTTTAATCGGTGCATGTAAGAACCAAATTTATAAAATAAAGGGCTGTAAATTGACTTGCATTGTACTATAAAGCTTGAAAAATGAATCTTTCATATCTTCTTTATTAATACATATATTTGAATTTTGGTTAACGTCATTTTAGGATTTTCTAAATTCAGTGTTGCAGTTCGATTTTTAATAAAAGAATCGCTAATAAGATCCTGCTATTGTCGAGCTTGAAAAATAATCATACTCTGCCCTGAAAATTTAGATGAAATTTTCTGTGGAAGTAGACATTTAGGTATATCACAAAAGAAAAGCGATTACATTTTAGTGTGAAATATGTTTTATAGGCGCGTTTCTATTTCAAATGCACTTGCGTGGATTTGCGGGATCTAAATCATTGGACAATTTGTTGTGCAATTATAGCAATTTAGTCGATTTAGCAATTTTGCATGGTTCGTGCCAAAGCCGTCTTAAAACAAACAAAGAAAAAGCCTGAAAAAAAAACACCACAAAAGCTGATAGATTTAAAACAACCTATCGTACCTAATATATAATAACGTTAGAAAAATGTAGGATATAGGAAAAATAAATAGGAATAATTTACACCTTTAGAATAGAGATTTAACAGTTTGGCAGTTTATATGATTATGTTGCTTAATAACTTTAGATTGGATGATGTCACAGGAGAGACCTTGGTGTTTTTTGCTCGCCAGCTATGCCAGCTAATATAAATTCTCTATTGTTGCATATCGTAAAATTGCTTAAACTAAAGCATAACATTCGTAATAGCGATGGATTCGTATTTCTATTGCCTTTCCAAAAACATCAGAATATATAAGATGCTCCATTTAAGACAAGAAAGTCTACGTCACTTCCGGTTACGCTGTAACACAAAAAACTGGTTGAAAAAATAGAAATCGAATTTTCTAAAAATTAAGAAAATTGTAATAAATGGCCGGTCTTGAACAAGCAACCGTCTTTTTAATAATTTTTAAAATGTAGCTATCGTTTTGAAATTATTATATATTTAGCTTCTGCATTTTACAATTTTACTATAAATTAAAAAAAAAACAATTTTGTCAACGCATTTAATTGAGTATTAGTTACTATTTTACAGAAGTGTTTGTATATTTCGGGCTCAATGGTCTTATTTTTGAGATGCAGGGTCCGGTTAACAGTCTAACATTAGATGCTGAGATAAATACCGGTCTGAATCGACGTAGCCTATACGGTTGACACTGGGTCGACAGGAGGGCGCTTTTGTTCTTTTGCCGGTTCCTTTCCGATACCCTCTGTGTGCTTGTGTGTCGCAACGTTGTGCTCGTACCTTTTACTATTATTTCAACACATTGATAGCGATTACACTCGATCATGCAAAGTAAAAGAGACAATATTTCTGTGACATCTCAACTTTGATACATATATGAGAAAAATCATTTGTTCATAACAATGCTACATGCATATGTTCTTCAAAATATTCGCGTATTGCACATAATAATTATAACATATATTAAGTAGTATACAAGGTCATTCACGAGGATGACCTACTAGATGCGCCTCTGAAAATAATGAAGGTGCGTTTCTGAAATTTTAGCGTGCGGCTACCTTCTAAAAATATTTTCGGTCTGGATCAAACCGATATCAGCTTTCCTAAATCAAATAGAAGATCCTGTATATTATATAATCATTTTAAACATTTAGATTACATACAATGATGGGTAAATGTGTAAAACCAAATAAATATCTCTGCCATCTCCGGAAATGTCGCAATTAAATTTGCTAGGTAGGTATCATGGTATTTAATTTGAATACTTCCATCGTAGTTCAACTATGAAGGTTCAACTATAATGGTAAGTTAGAATTTACCGCTAGTAATTCCGATTTGAAGGTTTCTAATAAAACACAAGATTTCATTACGAGTTCAAAAATACTGGGTTCGATATCTTTTATTCCACGGCCGGCAACAAAAGAGTAAGAAAAAAGTAATTTTTTGATTAAAGGACAATAAGATCTAATAGCTTACGGGTATCAAATCTAAAGCTAACAATCACATTGGTAACCAAAATGAAATTGGAATCCATTAGTACCAAACAAAATACAATTTTTATATAAAAGAAAATAAAACGGGGTCACAACAAAAATTGAAAATAAAGTTATGTATTAAATGTACCGGTTATTTGTTGACAGTAGATTAGTCAATTTGAAAATTCTCTTCTAGCATTGGCCATTATTTCTGCTGGAATTTTTTCGATCTCTTCGATTATTCTCCCAACCAATTCTTGCAAAGTAACCGACCAAACGGTTGGACTTCAAGAAGACTTCAAGAAGATCCATGGATACCAGTCCAGTGGCGTAAGGTTGGCGAATTGCGTAGACCATTCTATGATATTTATTCTTTCAATCCATTCAATATGAAATTTGGCAATGCCCCAACGTTCAATTTTTAAGGATGTTGCTTATGAACCTCTTGCACCCTGTGAGAGTTACATTGCGACCAGTAGCAGCAGTTGTGCTTATTGTAACTGTACGGTTCAAACATAACGCTGCCTTATCAGAAAACACCACATTTCTTATGAAATTATTAGCACGCATTGTTGGTCTTTGCAACGAGCAAAGATATTTGTCGATGAATATTGAATTTACGTGGTGAGTATTTTGAAAAATAGTGGAAAGCTATAATTTGAAGATGCAACAATAACATATTTATATCTATGTGGTTGTCAGGTTTATAAACAATCGGCACCGCGATTAGATTCTGAACCTACCTCGTATAATTTTATAGTTTAAAGCAAAGACTCACAAACTTTTCACCCCTTACACCATTTGCGGTTCTTTTTGCCTCCCTAAATCTCCCTAAACCTATTAATAGGATTTTTGAAGAGTAAATATTGTAATAAAAACATGCAAAAATGCAGGCGGAATATTTGGATTTTTGACGAAAACTAGTAAAATTTTTACATAAAATTAAACAAGCTCAAAATGTACAGATGAATTGCGCAAATAATGCTATTAATGGGAGGGAGAAGCCTAATGTGATAGTAATTGTTCAATATTTGGATCCCCACGGCCAGTGATTTGCAACCGATTTCTTTTTTCCGTAAGAAGATTGGTTACCGCGCTAAAATCTCTTTCCCCGAATTATGAAGATGGAGAAGCTATCAAAAGTTTTTATGCAGTAGTCCATAATGCAGGACAAGCAACATGTATATCTTTCTAAAGCCAGAACTGGTGGTACTTCATTCTGAGCTGCACCTTAAGCTCTCTGTTAACGCATATTTCGATTAGTTCTTCTTGTAATATGATATGCCTTTGTACCTATTCATGTATTTAAAATATTTTGTTTTTAATACTCTTATATGTAAGTCTGAACGTGTTATGTGATATTTGATCCGATCCGTTGCGGTTTGCATCAAAGCTTCTGAAAAAGGCAAATACATACAAAACATGTTGATGAAAAATCAATTAAATTATTTGTATTATGGATATTATATACACACAATCTGTGTTAGATATGTGCCATTTATGGAACGATTGAATGTTGATTTTCACTTTTTAAATCTCCTGATCCCCCAATTCTTTTTTTTTTCCTAACATGGACTCCCAGTAAAATCGATCATTAAGGATCTGTATAAACCACATTGGATAACACTGGTTTAAAGAATTACTTTGATTTGCGTATTTTTAGTCTTTGTTTTATTTAAATTTACATTTCTTTCTTATGCTGATAGTTCCATCTTATCTCTCTATCTTTTTTGATTCTTTCTGCACAGAAGTGTTTACGTCTAAAATCAATCGTATCGTCTATACATGCGATAATATACGACTATTTCAGAAGTTTTCATCGAAATTGATTTGTTTTTGAAATATTGCGCTTTCTCATTTCTATTCACTCATTACAAACACGTTTTTGAAGAGCACGACAAATCGCCCCACTTAACATTTCACGTTTCAGTTCTTGTTATAAAGTGTTCATCTGTTGGTGAACAATATCTTTTATATGCCACGATAACTTCATTTTGTCCACTGATTTCGTATTTTAAATGATGAATACTTTCTTAGATGCTCGACATTTACACAATTAGCTTTCTAGTTTCAATATCTGTTACAGATTGCTTTTACTTTATTTTAACAATTTATAAATAAGAACGCGTTGATCTGACAGCAAACTCCTCTGTTAACTTCAATAGTCTTAGTATTCTACTAATAAAGTTCATCTCACATATGGTACCGTGTTATACTCTACTACTATATTTGCTGTACGCTAAAGTTTACAACTGAGAAAACTGATGTTTATTGTGTATTCCTGTATATTCATATTTACCATTAATTCTAATTTTTGAATATTTTTTAAACCTACAATATACCATCATAAAAACATGACCATTATCTGAAAAGTTTCAAGCCTCAATATGAAGATGACGTCACTAATAATAAACATTCTGTCAAACGGTCAGTTGTTCTTTAACAGTCGTTTATGTTAGTGTTAACTATGGACGTTTGGGACGACCAAAAAGCTGTTACCATTACCGATAACATCGGAAAAGCTCACCAAATGCTGTTAGACAACCGTCGAATTATGATTGAAAAGATAGCAGAGGGTGTGGACATCGCGAAAGAACATGTTTGTTGTATATTGGCTAAATATTTGGATGAATGAAAATGAAAACTGCGCGTTGCCTGCTGCGCCTGCTCACTCGCAAATACATTCGAATGAACATTTCCAAAACCCCGTCAAAGAAGTTTAAGCGAAGTCGCAATCTTAGTATAGATGTAGATGAAACTTGGATACACCAATACATTCCTGAAGCCGAGACACAGTCAGAACAGTGAACTGCGGAGAGTGAGTCGGTCCCGAAAAAACGGAGAAAGTGATGGTAACTTCATTTAGGATAGTCTGGAGTTATGTTAATCGATTATCTAGAAAACGGAAAACCAATAACGAGGTCATATCACGCATCTTTACCTAACAAGTTCAAAGCAGAAATTGCGGAAAACTTGCCACATTAAAAAAAAACAGGAGGTCTTGTTCAATCAATGCAACGCAGCGCCTTACACTTTAATGGTCGTCGTAGCCAAATTCACCAATTGGGGTTCGAATTGATAGACCACCCACTCCATTCGCCAGATCTGGCCTCCAGCGATTTTTTGCTAGACTAAATGTTTTACTCGAAGGGGAAAGATTTTTGTCGAATGAGGAGGTTATCACACTCACAAACTGCTGTTTTGCAGAATAAGTTGTCAACTATTATTTGGGCGGATTAAAGAGATGGGAGTATCGCTAGGAAAGGTGTACAAACTTACAAGGGACTATGTTAGGAAATAAAAGTGAATTTGTTGTTGTGCCACTGTATAATGCGTTCAGAGAGCTACCATGTCCACTCGTTCAACACAAAAATCCGTTTGGGTTCTTCGGTGTTTTCAGTCTTTTTGTGTTTACAATCACACTACAGCGATCCTGGTGGAGCAGATAAATAGCTTGCCATCATATATCAAATCTTCACGTTTAACGTAATATTTTCCTGCAACAATTTCAAGAATAAATTCAGTTGTATCTCTGCTTTAATATCGCAAATTACATATTCCTGTTAAAGAAGTTGCCGTGTCCGTTGGTAAAATTTAATATTTGTAGGTTGTTAGTAAAGTCAAAGATCAATAAATATCAAACTTAAATTATAAATGGCTATCCTAACTGGCCAAGATAAAACAATCGCTTCCGCGAGCAAAGCAGTCAAGGAACGCTTATAATTTTCTTAGTTTTAGTCCAATAGTCGTTGTATCTACACGTATTTGTCTAATTGTAAATGTTCTTTTATAAGTGTGTAGTAATAGAATTCAACGCTAATTATGAAGTGAGACTCAAGTTTAGCAACTTTTAACCGAATTTTGAGATTAGTTTCCCCTTTTCAAATTTAATTCTTTTAAATATTATTGGCGAAACATGTAGTACATATAATTTATGATCGTATATGACCAGCTTTAGAATACGATTTATAATAAATGGATATACTTTATGTTAGTAATATTACATTTATTGTATTTTAAATGTATATCGCATCTTCTATGTGCAATTGTACACATACAAACTGTTCTTTGGCTGATAATGTCAAATCATGACGCGTGGATCATGATCATACGTTTAGAATTCAAAAAATTTTAATAGAACATCTGTGTGAACTTGATTCGATACTTTCTACCTTTTTGATAGAGCTGTAGGTCAATCAAATGTAAATACAAAGAAATCATGATTGGTTTATCGAATCACAAAAAGTCTTTGATCCAGAGGGGTAAGGGGATTGCCAATTACGATTAGTTTGAACAAAACATATGATACGAAAAACCACACAGTTAATTGTTTTCAAACATCGAAGTTTTAATGAGACAACAAACACCTTTTCGTTTCGAAGTTGTAGACGTAACACCAAATGAAAGTTATTCATTAAATTAGTGGACAAGCACTATAGGTAAGATTCAAGAAAATCTTAAGATAACATTAACACAAACAGTGCAGATTTTAATTTGTTGTACGTTATTGAAATATTTTATATGCTAATAGAGGTTACATGGAAAAGCAATAACACTTTCAGCCTACGCCAGCACGTTAAACAATAGAGACAATAAAGTTCAAATTCTCTAATCAGCCAAACCCTCCAGTGTACTTATACAGATTATCTTAGTTTGAACAAGCAACAAAGGTAAATCATTACGGAATTTTAGCAGGTCATTTCTGCCATTATATTTGTATGGGTCTATCAAACGATTTAATTTCGAAGCTATCGACAAAATAATTAGCAATACTCCTACGTACGTCTTTCTAAACCTTGTGTAAAGTAGAAATGAAATAAGTTTACATACCCAACATATTCTAGTGGAATATTGGAGTGAAGCCTTGAATCTAACGTAATTAATTTACATAATTATAATTTGAATTATCAATTATTAGCACTTTATATTTTCAGAATTCGGATGATCCTCTATTACTACTTAAATTTTGGCATTTTAATAATTTATTAATAATTAAAGATGCGCACTTAAAGTTAATGGGCGAACGGTCATCAATTGGTAATCAAAAAGAGTCATTGTTTCAGCTGAAATGCCAAAATGTATTATGTATTATGTAATATATTTTATATAACTTAAAAGCAAAAGTTAATTATTAAGTTAAAAACAATATTTACTAATCTGTATGCGTGAATATGAAAGGTATTGCCATTCCTGTAATAGCGATTCTTATATGGTATGTGCAATATAAGAGGAAATGTGTCGAGGTATACAATTCTTTTACAACCACGCAGTGCTGTGTTTAACTTCAATCTGAAACTAAAACTATTTTCTGAAATATGGAAACGTATAAATATTTAATTAACTAAATGTAAATCCAATCTTACATTCAAAAGTGGTCACTAGATTGTTCAATTCCCCAATCTTGCAATAATTGTTGTACATTTTCACACATTTTAACCTAATAAAAAATTGATGATACAGAATCATTAGCGTAAGGATATAATACCTCATCGAATAAATGTATAAATAGTAACTCAAAATTAAATTTATGTTGTCCTATCTGAATTCAAATTGTTAAACTGAACAATATTGTTTTCCTTGCAATCAAAAAATCACAATAAACAGTTTTTGTTGATTTAACAAGCGGTTTTCTTTTCAAAGGCGATGCGTTATGGTATCATAAATTTAGCTTTACAACAGATGGAAATATTGAAAGCTATAGAAACATGTCATATGATGAAAAGTTAAAATAAAGTTTCTTCCGTCGCGGTACGGTTTATCCGACCACTCTTGTAAATCGCACCACCGTGCAGATTAGTTTTATGAATATGTAGTGATTTGTAGCAGGAGATTAAAAAGGTAACAATATATAAGTGTCTGTTCATTAGTCAGATATATATCCATATAAAACTGAGCAAATGCAAATTATCTAATTTTACATAATTAACACTTCATTTCGTTGCCTTTTGCCTGTAGCAAAGAGTTGTTTCGCTATACTTTTGACGAGAGGAACGCGATTATAAAAAATATGATAAAATCTTACTTTCAATTTATAATGATCTTTGAAAAGAAAACGAGATTGTTGATAGATTATTAAAAAATAAGCACACTGCACTGGTAGAGTTTAAATCCCCAAAAGTGCCTATAAACTCCGTACTTAATTATATATCGAAATAAAATTACCATCTGACACCAATTTGTTACATCTGTATAATAAGTGGGAGTTTTCTTTTGACTTGAAATTTGTATTCTAAACCTAGATTCTAAAATGTTATCTTACATTGCATTTGAGGTTACTTTAACATTGGCATTATTTAAAAAAAGTATTATTTAAATGTTTCCGAAGCATCGGATTCAAATTAGCAGAAAAATGATTAATTTCCCATCTATACCAAGAAATTCTGGTCTCTGTGATTGAATTTTACACTGCGAGACTACTACATGCAGAAGAAGAGGATTATTCGAACTAATGATTGATTGAATTGGAATTTTTATTGAACTCTAAAAGGCATTATTAATTTGTGTCTGTAAAGTTATTTATTTCGAGTGAATAAAGTTTACCTGCTAATCGAACCTGATTACTGCTAATAACTACAAAACAGATACCCATATAAATATTGTACGTGCCCGATCAAGTTGTTTTGGCTTTGGAAACTTGGCTTTCGTATATTCATTTATCTTTTTTATAAATTTCCATGGAAAATCGTCTCGTGGATGTTCTATTTTCGGCTCTTCCTTTCATTATTTGTTCCAATGTTAGTTGGGGTAACAGATCACACCTGTTAGACTGTGATTGATTGTTTGGTAAGACGTCGTACCGTTGCCCATTACAATCAAGGCCCCGATTTCATTGGGTCCCAAATATTTTATTTCGAGATATTTAAATTGTAATTTCACAATAACTACGTCATATAAATTTGAATAATTTTAGTTAGAAATTCAACTTGGGAGGGCGTGCAGCCATGGAGCTTTATAGATCCATCGCCCTTAGTAATTGTTCGTCAATTCTTGCCCAAAATCGAGTATTCCAGTTGCGTTTGTGTGTATGACATTCATCAAATCCCAACTTTGATGTCATCTAGTTTTTAAATTAAATATACGGTGAGCGTAAAACTTATAGAATAAAATTAATATTTTCTTCAAGATTTTAATTTAGCATCTTTTAGGTAGAAAGAATGCTGTTCTTTCTTTCTTACTTCCAAAGTAGTGATATCATGATAAATTCTCTTAAATAAAGCACAGATATTTTGAGAAAATCATTAAAAAGGGCTTTGCTCTATGCGTGCTGTATTGGATATTGGTGTACGCATAGAATAAAGCTATTTTTATGTTCTTATAATATGCGTAGTCACTAATTTCCTTTTTTTAATATCTAATCATTTCAATTTCAGTTCACTTTTTATTCACCTGCAGTTCATTTCGGTTTCTAATCACTTTGTTATAAAAGGGGAACGTCTCAGTATTCATAAGATTATATAATTACTATAAACTGAAACAGATAACAAATTTCCCATGCGTTTCAGATTCTAGAGCTCTCTCCGATGGCGGTATATTCAATTGCATATTTAGGTCTAACCAATAAATTGACTTCCTCCTAAATATTTATTGAAGCTTGAGGAAATCGATCGATTCTCTCGATATGTCTTGTCAAATTCTAACTATACGAAAGAGAGAAATGCAACAAATAGTAATGACAGTAATTTGTAATAATTTAACGACTCGGGGCTCCAATGATAAGAGGGCCTGAGTTTGACTAGGTAGAGTATTCGGTGTGTGTTTGAGTCCCACTAGGATCAAAAACTGTTCTTAACGGGTCCGGTACACTCCCGGGTCTTCATCGCAGTTGGGGTACAATTAACTGCGGTTCACCCTTTACGGCGATGGGGTGGCCATGGAATACCTTACACATACAATTTACACACTAAGAAAGGTTATGACAAGCTTTGAAAGCTTATACACCCCGTTGGGCCGTCACCACGCTCAAAAAAGAAATAGTGACAAATGCGCTTTCTGAAACTTGTGATTCAACTGTTAGCTAAGACATGAATCTGTTTAATTTTTTATACGAGCAATTGGTAATATTAGTTTTTCGATGTTTGCATTACAGCATAATACAATCGTTTTCGATCAAAAAGGTATTTATTATTTTCTCGTACTCTTGCAATACTATATAGATTGCGTTCTTGGGCTGGAACCGTATTGAAATTGCTTGAAGAATTCTCTTCACAGCGTGCAATACCAAATGCAGTAACCTGCAACTGCGAACAAAGCGTCGGCAGACTAGTCTAGTTTCAACGCAGTTTCGTCCGAAATTCAATCTACAACGAAGAAATATGTAGAGGTTTACGTAAGAATGCAACAGCAGAGAATATGTTTCAGCGTTAACAATGTGGCCGATTAGTTAATGTATATATTACATACATACATTAGCTAATAGCATAGAATCCATGCTAAAAATTAATAGTTTCCGTTTGTGTTTCGACATCAATGTATTTTTGGAAAGATAATTCATCAAAATTTGCTGTGGTCCTACGACAATTCTTATCGTCTCCTAACAAAGGAATGAGGTGACAATAAATTTAATTCCTAACTTCGAGGTAACATGTGTTGGTTGTAGTTGCAATTTCAAGGTATTAAGTAAGTAACAAGAATTCTATTCGCACTTCGAAGTTCGAGTCACGTTTGTTGTTCAGAAATAGGTGATTTTCAAAAAAGGAACACATTTATGTGGTGGAATATCTTTGAAACAAGTTAGTTTCGTTTGAACTAATACTTGTTTTGAATTTAATTTATCCTTTCCAATTAAAAGACACTCACGATTCAGAGAAACTCTAAATTTATCTGGTTAATTTGATAAAATTATAACTTAATTATAGTTACATTGTATTAAAAATAAACGAAAATAAATTTATTAATTCGATAAAATTACTATTCAACAGTCGCCAAGAATATGCATGAAAAAATCCGTTTAACATTGCCATATATCCAACAACAGTAGCACATGAAAATAGTTGTTCATTGTTATCGGTACCCGTGCAATTATTCATCAGGTCTGCTACTTTTATTTGCTAACAGCTATTGCTACTGGATATAGGAGCCCGTCAATTGATTAAAGACCTACGTAATTCTTTCCTGCTAGCGTACAGTAAGTGAAACTATGTTGAACGTATCTCTGATATCGCTTCTTGTTCACCAACTGGAGAAATAACGTGAACGTGTTCGGAATTTAGAAACTGGACGACAGCGATACTGTTCATGTTGGAGCGAAAAGAAATGTAATATCTCTGTCCTCTGTGATTGGTTTCCCTATACGCTACCAATACGAGACAGAAACAGGACCGCCGTATACCTACTTTTACATATACCAATTTCCACATAATTTTTTAATATACATATAGCTATGTACGAATGAAATTAGCGAAAAACGTTTAAAATTCACAATTATTGTTATTTAAATTATGCATATTTATGTGTTAAACCCCGCAATAATATTTCCAATTTGGTCTTTTTCAAAATACGCAAATGCTGCTTTTTTTTCTTCTAACAAATGGGTGTCTCCACTAATTATTTCAGCTTATTTTCAAATTTTAAATGTAAATAATTTAATAAATGAATCAAAAATGATCTTATACAACGAATGTAAAGAACATCCCCTTAGAGATACTTTGTTAAATCCAGTAAGTTTTTGTGAGACCAAGTAAACAACAGGTTGTTAGTTACAGTCGGTTGAAGCTATCTAAATGAACTAAATGAATTCTTGGAAAATAAAGTATATTTCTGCTATAAGTAAATAATAATTACTTACTAGTATTAGCATCTTATTTTAGTAAAGAATTGGTTTACTTAATCTAGTTCTCACCATTTTGTATTAACTGGATTAAATATTTGCAATTTGAAAAATAACTTATTTTAGCTTTAGGACTCTCCAATTTACAAAGTCCGAAACTTGGTTAAAGTGATCTAAACGCATGGCTAAGTTTTATATCAATTATATTACATGTTCTCCATATAAAGAGCCTATTCGTAACTGGATAACTTTGCCGGCGAACAATAGCGTGGAAGCTCGATCGCCGCTGTTATACGCATTTTTTAATAGACGGCTCATAGAGAATAGCATGGTAAAAACTTTATCTCGTATTAACGGTTTTTCCATTTTAGATTTCCAGATAATTTTTAGTGTAACTGTCGTTTACAATATGTTCTACAAGTTGTCTACTCGTTAGAAGTTTCAATGATGAAATAATTTATTCTCTCGTATTATCAGATAATTTGTTAGATTAAATACTTAGTAGCTTATTGCCCGGAACCACCATTTTGTTTTGGTCAGCAAACGTCTTTAAAATACGAAAGTAGGAAACATAGTGCAGGAAATAAAATACAATGAGGTCAATTAAAACATGTCTGTCGCTAACGAAGCTGCAACAATGATTATAGTTGGAGATTATTAAAATGAGATTTTCTGCACCTTTTAACATGTCTACTATACGCATTTCATCATAGGCTCAGCTATCCAATTTTTACACAAAGGAGGTTTTTCTCAAATCTCTTAAACACATTCGCCAATTCAAGGACTATTGTTCAGGAATTCCACAACCATCTGAATCTAGATCCCTAGTCGGAGGTACCTGGGTTAAGCAGTATCGTATTACAGCAAATATTTTCGGAGTATCAAATATTTGCTGCCACATTGAAATCTTAAAATTTGGAAACCATTCAAGAAGGCCAATTCTTCGGATCATTATCAGCTTGACAGAATTAGTGGAGACTTGCGAAGAATTGTCGTTGGAAAATCACTTGAACAATTGCAAAATAGTGCATTATCTTCATCTGAATCGCTTAACATTGTCGATGATATAAGAACATCCCTGGCATCACCTACCCAAGAGATTTACTACAACGCATATAATTCATTGTTATTTCTCACTGCCTTCTCTGTTTTGGACAATTACAGTTGTACTTATATATAGCACATATCAAGTATGTGCCTTTTGTGATTTGAATTTTCATCATATAAATTTTCAACTGTGATAAGAGCAGCGCCGACTGAATTTGTCCCTGCTACGCTACTGTACGCCAGCAAACTGATCCACCAGTCATAACAATTTATTGGATAATCTGAACTGTTTCAGGATCGTAGGATCTGCAGTAACAGACACGAGATACCGACGTTGCAGTTACAAATTTTAAATATGTACAACTTAAAAATGGTTAGAAGATAGATCTCAACCACAAATATATTTCAATTGCTAATTTTAGTGATTTTTGTTCGCTGTAAGTGCCCTTCTAATCTTCTTTTGGATTCTGGTATATTCAAAATCTTACCGCAGATTTTATCAAACATTCTCGAAAAGGTACAAATTGTCGCCTGTTCGAACGTTGAGACTTATACGCTTATTACGCTGTTACATTGAGGATATATGTGGTTTATTAAAATAGTATCTAGCACAAGTGCTATATATATTTGGATCTTTCGAGTGTTTTAAGATCCATTAAAGATGCAGTAGCAATTTGCATCTATTGCTATACATCAGCATTACATTTGATTAAAAATAATGTGAGAAACTAAAATTAAATTAACGAGAACATTCTCTTCGCTTAGGTAGTAACAATGGATTGGTAACGTCGAGGTAATTGTATAGATGTACACAAAGCGAAAATGAATTTTGTCTAATTTAAAACTGAGGTGCGCACGTAAAAATACCAAGCAATAAAGGATTCACTAACAAGGAAAACAGCTGTAAATTTAATTACCTATAGTACTTTAACAAGAATCTAAGCAAGATTTTTGTTGAATTATTACTGGCGCAATATCTTATATTTGTTTTTCATTTGCGTGTCGATAGTGTACGTACGGATTCTTTCTAGAAAAGTTTAGCAGCTTATTATCAACAGTATCCACCAAATTTCCTGTACGAATCCAATATATGCTGACATATAGGTACTTGATATAATTATGCTAACTTCTACAATCAAGAAGTCCTAAAATAAAATAAATAAAAAACTACAGATAAATGATTATAAAATAATCAAGTTTATTAACAGTTCTAGATCAAACAATTTATAAACAGTTTCGGTATGATGGAAGATCTGGCGGTTTAACTACAGTACTTGTCTGTTGTAAACGAATGCGTAGAAATGAGAAAACGGGGATACTCCACAAATAACAGTTACTTCGAAGGACTTCTGCGAGGATCTGGCTCGAAAAGCAAACTAAACAAGTTTTAACTTGGTTGTTAATTATTCCTCTTATAATAATTGGACACTAGACATTGATTTAAGTACCACTGGCATCATGTATAGCTATCTGCAGCAATTCCTTACTGAAACCCAGAGACACCAGTAAGAAAGTTTTATTATGTATGTTATTTGATTTATCTCAAAAAGAATTCCATCTGTTGAGTTTTCGTCAAGACTCCGCGTCAGCTAAAAAAGTTTTGACATCCCGTATACACTTCGCTTGTTAAACCTCAAAAAAGTTTGCTGATAACATATCTTTTTCCCTAAGTTGGGAACTTGTTTCCTTATGTTATCGACATCTGTTCTTCCTTTTCTCCATTATGCATTTCTATGCATGTAGACTAACATGCGTCCATGGAGCTTCCTAAACAGCAATTTCACATAAATTCAAGTAAATCCTACCGCAAGATATATTTACAGTTGCCATTTTAAACACTTATATAAAATGTGAAGTAGAAATTTCTATGTATCACTGTGTACAAAATAACTTACCACTTCAACATACTAAGTACTGCTCTGATTATATTGGACACTTCATTTGCGAGGCATTTACCGGAAGCATTAGCATCTACTTCTTTTTACGCATTCCACATATTCAAAAGTTAAATGTATGCTCTCATTGAACGGTTGCCGGTACTTGCTAACGTTACATAGTTAAGCGCTAGATCGTGAACTCTTGTGGCATATTACAGGCTGAAATATGGTATTTTCAAAGAAAAAATTTTACTTGATTGATACTTAATTATAAGGATTCAAAATATTATCTATTGTGAAACGTGTATTTTAATTGGTTGTAACCTTAGACAAATACCATCAGTTACAAAGGAGGAAGGAAACGAAACCACACCTTTTAATTCGAGTTGCCTTTGAGAGAAAACGTGTTTGGCTAGGTGTAATTTTCTCAGCAAATGCAAGCTTTGTAGTGTTCAAATTATACTACAAGTACAAGTTTAATTCAAGATTAGTTTTTTAATAGAACGCGAGTTTCTTCTTACGTGGCGCATCATCCAACAGCGGCAAACATCAAATGTTGAAGTTCTAATTCTCTCAATTTTAATTTCAGTAGAACGTTATCATCTGCAATTCGCAATTTTTTTACTGCCGAAAGAGTGTCTAGGTGACATTTTTAGACCTACCCAGACCTAAAATCATATGAAATGAATGGGTAAATAAAGTTGTACTTAAGTAGTAAAAAGTACTTAAGACATCCTAATAGTAACTTGAAACTTCATTTAATCTTAAACGGCTATATAAGCATAATATCGAAAACTTTTGTCAGCATATTATACATAGTTGAAATCAGAAAAAGAACTTTTTCTAAGAAAGTTGATGATGGCCAGAAAGAGTCGAAACGTCATATAAAAATTTTGACTACATCATTACATAGGAGATCGAAGATATCTTCGAGAATGTGCTTTTACTTTTTCTCTGTAAGGTTAAATAAAGACGCAAGAGGTAAAAAAAAGAAATAAGCGTTTTTCCTTGTTTATTTTTGAAATCTCGAACGTCATTTGTCACAAGTCTATTTACTCTTCGGGTTCATAACGAGCACAAAATTTAGCAGCTTGCTCAAATTTAAATCTACCCTCTACCTTCAGTCCCTTTTAATTCGTCCCAACATTATGATTAAATAAAGTAAATACTAACAACAGCCAAAAAACAGATAAGCAATAAAAAATACAAATTTGAGAATTTCCTAGCAAAATCTGGGAGCAAATCATATGCACGGTGTAATAAAATAAGAGTTCATAGATTTTCTGAATGCAAGTTGGGAAAATATATTTAAAAATGTTTAAATGCAAGTTCGAGTATTATGTATGGATGAAGTTTTTACCAAAAGAATGGATTCCGTTACACGCATGAAATCTTCAAACTATCAATATATCGTATACTTAAACTTTCAACATTTCAAATATCTATCATAAATGTAAATATACATGTTAGTGAAGATTTTATTGGTGGTAGGGACGTTGTTTCCAAATTGCATTGTCACAAGGAAAAATGTTTTTACCCTGAAGAAGACAATAAATGTCTTCTCGAAATATTAAGTTTTGTTTTCATTTTGTCCTGATAATTTGAAGAAAAGACTTCTACCACAAAAAAAAATTAGTTAAATATATTGAAAACGGCTAAGAAGTCTTTATCAATCCTACGCTGCTTTATTTCACCTGTCTTATTATAGTGTAAGCATCAGAGAAAAATAGAAGAAAAATTTAGAAACGTTGACATTTTCGATGAAGAACCACGTCCCCGTTGTGATATTAACATTAACTGACAGTATTGAATTGCAACTATTACCGCCGTTACTGCTAATGGGAATATGAAGCATATTATGACGAATACAGGTTTGATTAAATTGTACTCATACGTACTTTTAAAGCTTCCATAAAATTACACTTTATGTCACATAAAATTATATTACAGCATTACGTGGCACTTAAAAAAAACACGAAGGATATGTAAAGTTCCATCAGGATGCTTCGCACAATCCATCCGACTACGCGAGTACATAAAAAGTAATTATGAGCGTAATAAAATCGGAGATATCTCATTAAACGTTTAAATCAGAACTACCGTCTTAGCATATCTACAAGGAGTTAAATTTTCATAGGCGGGTTTTATTATTTACTGAGGGTAAAAGATATAATTTAAAAGTTGTATTATGTGTAACACCTTACACGTCTCATCTCAGAATTGTTTATTATAAAAGTACAAAGGCTATTTTGAGGTAAAAACTTGCATTAATGCAGTAATTTTTGCATGGTAAGTAAGTATATAACCTAAATCTATCCGGTTGCACAGCATCAGTATTTATTCACGTAAAAATTTATGCACCCTAAACAGAACTGCGTACTTCTATCAAGTTAGAAACAGGTTACACTTGCCCTAAATTGCTGCTCTCAGTACGAGATGAAAGAATTCCAACTCTTGAAATAAACGTTCGAAAAATGCACGCATGGAATTTTATACAACTTGTAGTTTCTGGGAGAGGGAATATTTGCTTTATTCTTTAATTAACACCAGTTACGTAACAAGTCTCATCTTATTAGTGCAGCTTTAGATTGTGGAAATAATCAAACAATGCTCTCACTGAATCACAGCATTGACACAGCTAGCGCAAAAATTCCTTATTCCAAGTTTCAATCACTAGCAAGTTAGCAAACGCGTGTAAGTGATAAGCGAAAATAAGGAAGTAAATGTTGTTTTTTGAAGGTATTGGCAAAAACTCTAAAAAATATCGAATCAAATAAAATCGAGACTGCCTCTGTGGCGTGTAAGTTGTTAAAGATATCGACCATTGAACAAGTCCAAAATTCTAGTTATCTCAAAGAAAAAATAAAAATGTTTAATTTACAACGCAAATTAGTATAGTGCACTACGGAAACACTCTGTATACTTGAATACAATGTTATATTGTGGGGCACTTGATCTTCGAATGTTTTTTATGTAAAAACTTTTTTTTTCTTTTTCTGTAACTGATACGTTATAATCGACGTTTATCAGAAACAAGTTGTAAGTATTTCAAATACAAATTAATGTCCCTACTGCTGTACTTTCAAAAAACAAATGGAGCCCTGCCGAATTCCAATATAATAAATTCAATGATTACCAAATTATTTGTAATTTTTCTCTTAAGTAATCCTTCAACCGTTTTAGTGCATCGTCCTTTCTTCTAGGGTTACCAAGCTTTCGCAGTAATCGGTTCCTCTGAAGTTCCTTTTAAACTTATAAAAACGGCTGCAACTCTGTTAACTTGTTCATTTTTATAAACTCGCGAAACTTAAAAGCAATGGACACAAAATTGCAACAAGTGTATTAGTTAATTGTTAAGAATTGTAATTGTAATCGACACATTGTATATTGGGAAGTGTTAATTTGCAATTAGCGCATTTAATAATATCCCGCATTAACATGATAAAATGCTAATATATTAATAAATAATAAATAATTGAATATTTTCTGTCTAATAATAAATGATATCTTTGGTTGATCTAACCTCAGTTTCCGCAAATACTTCAGGATTGTTTAATGAAATACTTGCCATAAGGTTCCATAAATATACACTAAAATTAATAAAAGAAATATTTATGACTACCTAGGATATATGTATGTATATGTAAACTAAATTATTTAATCCTGTTCAGAAAGCTGCATTTTTAATGTTTGGAAGCATAAGGCTAAATACTTACTGATAGTTGCACGTTAAAGCAACCCGTATTAATTAGGTTTAATCTATAACACTAGATGAGTAAGGTGTACAATGCCATGTAAGTACTAGGCAGCTTTATTCCGACGAAAGAATCCATTATAGCGGCGAGGTGTTAAAGAAAATGGAAACATTATAAGAGAACAGCTGGCACGTTATTTAACCTGAGATTGACAGGCGTGAATTTGGACGATTATCTGCCAATATTTAGCAATTTTCGTAGTACGTTACACACACTCTCGTCAACATCGTTAAGCTGGATGACAAATGAATGGATTTTTTTTTCATCATCGCTCATGTTTTGCTGCAATAGTTTCGTCAGTTTTGTAGAATAAACCATTTGACGGGTAAAAAATTGGTCTTGATCGTGTCGATAATTATTGCATCACGCAGAAGACAGGGCTGAATCCCTCCTTTTTTTTTGAAAAGGAGTTTATTAGTTTAGAAAAATATATTTATTAGCGAATTAATAATATTAGGATGGAAGTTATCAAGATCAACTTTCTACTTTCTAGTAAAAATTTTAGTGAAGTAAAGAAATGGTTGTTGAGTGCTGGTTTAATCGATACACATAAATTGCTAAATAAATGTGTTCTCAAAGAAACTTAGTAGTTTGGCAATGTGTGGTTATTTAGACATGAAATTCACTTGTTAATTAATTGTCATGTTTAGACATAGAACTATTGAAAAATGGTAACAAAATTTCTAGCTTGGCATATTATCTACAGAATGTTTTAAGCAGAAAACCCTCTTTGTTATATTATTTTTCTATTCTGCACTGCCCTCTAAGCATTTGTTATTATGGATATGTTCTACATTAGTTTAATAGTTTCGGATATATTTGAAACTTATTAAAAAAAATCTCTTTTGCAAGTGTATATAAAGTTTCCTATAACTCATAACATTATTAATGAAAGGTTTGTTCCTGTAGTAGATACTATATTGTCACTATATACTAAGACTGCATGCAATAAAACAAATTGCCAAAGTGAACAAAATTGAATCACTGGACAATGGCTTTTCTCAAATTTTTATTAACCACATGCTGTATCTGGGATACTGTACGAAATCGTCAGGGAAATAAAAAATAGTGTTAAAGCCTATGAAGTCGGATGTTGCAATATGCAAGAAAATAACTGTCTCGAAAATATATTATGCGGATAAAATGGTCATGTTTGTTAGGAAAAGAAAATTTGAAATGTACAGTGTATTTTATGAAACTCGCTACCAAAATTTTTAATAATTTTCAGAAAAAATTCAAATAGAAGCAGTCTTCCATAACGTAAGGGAATAAGTGCATATATAAATGAGTACATATTCGTGTTTAACGTAAATTAAATTATAGGAATTAGAAGAGTTTCTCAATGTAAAGCAGATAGAAGAATTAACACAAATTGTCGTAGACTAGATAAATACGAAAACAGAAAGTAATGTATAATCCTGAAGAAGCTGTTAGAATGACATAAAATGTGAAGCGGAAATTTGACATAGCGAATCCTGGGAGAAATCACCAGTAATAAGCGCACGACCTTGAAAGCCTACGTGGTGCTTATTAAATTAATATAAGGTGCATCAAAAGGAATAAAAATTATTGTTAAATTGACACATAGCGTATTTCAAATATATAAAAATTATTATTCATTTGGCACAGAAAGCGTATTTAAAATAAATAAAAAGTTATTGTCAAATTGCCACGTCTAGCTAGTTCTTATTTTCATACATTTATGCTTTGTATGTACTTACTTTGTTAATAGTTAACCAAGTACTAAAAGGCGATTATAAAAAGATACAAAAATAAATAGCAACAAGAAACAGATTAACGAGAAGAAATATACGATCCAATTGTTTACTTTATGCAACAACTTTAAAGTTATTGCAATAAAAAACTGAAGTATGCTTGTATATATTATCAATTTCTAAACAGTTTCAAATAAATCTGTTTAGAAACCAAATATTCGGCTATCGTCAAGATAAATATTTGACGTTAATTCTGTTTAACGGTTAGTTTGTTTATATTAATTTTACCTAAAGATGGATAAGTGTTGTAACTACAGAATTTGTTGTACGATAGATGACGAATAATACCTACAAACTTGATGAAATTATATTTAAACATGTCTTGTTTTTATGGGAAATAGTGCTATGGAACGCCGTTTTGCACTGTACTCGTGGACGTACGCACTCACACACACCAGTATCCAATTTACGGAGATTTACCCCATGTTCCACATATGAAGCGTGAATGATTCCTTCTATACCTTATTCAGGTCGAATTCTTTATTTAGAAAGAAATCGGTTGAATCGGTAGAACTGACCTAGGAATCTGCTGCTCGCTGCTGCAGCAGCCCACCTAGATCTTTACATCGTTGGGGGAAGTGGACAATAGGTTCATCTGTCAGGTTGCGGAGATGACCGTTGGACTATTTCTAGTTGTACCAGTATTCGGTCACCGAGATTATCTAAAAGTTGTTCCATATACATATACGTACATATGCACAGTGTAAATTTATGATCTGTTAGAGAGTTTGACCGTTATTTAGCGTACCGACAATGTGGTCTACGTAAAATCACAGGTTATCGTATTTTGGGCAGAACTTGCTTAAATTTAAGCAAGAATAAACTATAAACTTCCTTTTTATTCTCCGCATATGTGACATGCCAAAAAATAGTAGTAGTCCGTGATGTGACCCTTATACACAACAAACAAGATTGTTTACATGGCCAAGGTTCCCTACTGTATTTAGAATGTAATTTTTTAACAAAATTAGCCGAGAATATGTACTGTAATGCTTTGAAGGGAAAATTTTTGAAATAGATGATTTTCGCGGACTTCGGGAGTGTTTCAAGAACACTCTTTCGGCAATTTAAATTCAAATGGAAAACGATAAATGAAATTTTAAACGAGTACTAGAAATTAAAATGAAAACTAATCTACCATAGCGATATGTACCTATCTAGAACTCATCTTTTCCTCAAACCTCCACATGTGAGTCGAACTTTGAAATAATAGAGTAGATACTCTAAAATTGGAAACGCAATTAACATGAGTTACCTAATTTACACTTAGACACAAAGTCACACAAATTTAATTAGCATCACCTCACCCCTTTACTTAATCGCGATATCGATTGTTTTGACCACAGCAAATTTTGATGATTTTTCCAAAAATACATCGATGACGAAACTCAAACTGAAGCACTAATTCTATGTTATTCTATGACGTTTTATGGCACAAACAACTGTATGTAAATTTTACTTTAAATAAAGCGACTATCTATCGAAAGATAATTAATTTAGGAAACAATGCTGAGATACGCCTAAAATTATTCTGAAAATTGTTGCTGGATAATTTTACATTAAATTGGGCGTTTTAGGAGGTAAGGAAAATGAACAGAAGGGAGGTTACTATTGTGTTTCACTACCTAACTACTAACTCCTTATAACACTACAAATTAGTGTGTCCCATTTAAGAGGTAACATCTGAAATATCTGTAGAAATAACACAAACACAATTTTGGAACATTATCTTTGATGAGGGGGCTTTCAAACGATGTGCCATTTTCGCTGTAAATGTTGAAAAGTGTGGTTTAAAGAAGAAGGGAATGAAATGCTAAATGTTCTGTGAATATTAATTATATGCCCGTTTGTTTTGAAGGACCGTAGTTGATGTGCGAATGCACTGACTAAAGCAAACTAGTACCTAATAGTTAACAATGTTTACTTACTGACTTGAGTACGTGAATTCTCTATTGATAACTGCTCATAACTTGTCCGCTTGCGTCAATATTGGTTTGCATACACAAATATAATGGAATATGTGAATTATGCATCAATCTTAGCATCAACAGTCAAACTGCTCGATCAAACATCATCAGACATATTACATTAATGTTAATATTATTACAGTTGAACCATAGTGCGATTGCCTTTGGTCATTACAACCTTAATAAGTCTATTATAAGAAACTGACCATAGCTAGAGGCATTTAATAAACCTTAGTACTACTCTCGGGTATTCTCCCTTCAGTTTAGTAGATGCTAGAAATGGCCCAATAAAATTTTGGTGTCACGTGCGACTGTTGGCAACATATATGCATAAGATGTGTTCTGCCGTTTACAGATCTTCTTGGCATAATCAATAGATTTGATCTTCAGCTTTTCCTAGTTTAAATAAGTAATATTTGAGGATTACACGACCTGTCAAAAATCCAGCCAGTATTCTAAGACCTTTGCTGAACGATAGCGCTGTTTCTGCTCCTCCCACATAGTTCTTTTGCAGACCACAAAAGAGGATTGAACCAATGAAAGTGCTTTTCATTAGTCTAACTAGCCTAATTGCCTTTAGATTTGTCTGACTGTCACTGTGGAGTCCTATATGCATTTTTAGGTGATAATTAGGCTCGTTAATGCTTATACATGTTCCAACACTTTCCGTTCTTGAGCTATCCATGTATCTTAAGGATACCTCTTTTGATTTGAAGCTCACCGGATGCCCACTCAGGAGGGCTTTCAATGATCACCTTATAAGGCTGATCAAAATTATATTGAATACGGAACGTGTCAGATAATTTACGTTAGGATCTTCCAAGATTCTGAGGTGCTTTCTAAGATCTCAAGATATTACAATATTAATTTTACTTTGTTGAAGTGCCAAAAACATCGTATTGCTGGGAACAGTTTTCCCTTAAAAATTCGTGTACATATTACGTTGAAAATACATGTTAATTACGTAAATTCTCATATGTACAGTACATTACGTATATAATTTACAATTGTAGCGAATAAAAATAGAAATGATAATTATTAATAATTATCCAAAACTGGTTATGTGTTTATATAAATTTATATTTATATATATTAGTATAATCGCGTCATGTTAGAATTTGACCTTATTATCAATTACAAGTAATTGATAAATACCATAATTTGGCTGCGTTAAAAGAAATTATTTCACAAAATTTAAACTCATGCTGTTCTACATTTTTCTGGGGTGTTTATTTATATCTGGTAATAATGCTCATTTGAAACTCTGATTTCTGTAACTAATGAAATTTTTGTATTGTAAAATCCAAAGAGAAGTATATAGAACTAGAAAACAAAAAGGAACGTCGCTTTCAATTGAAGCAGAAATAAAACGCTATCTTCCCCATTGAATAAAATTTTCTCCCATTACTACAATAATTGATATCTACATCGTGTCAGTTTTGCTAAAGTGAAAGTACAAACAGAATCACAGTATTAGAAGTTTGGTTTATTCTCTTAGTTGCATAGCATCATCTTAAGTTACACACGATCCCCTGTGAATGAGGTGAGTTTGTATTTTAGCCCTTCTTGTCCTAACAATAGCGGTGTGGTCCGCTTCACAAACATAAGACCGAAGATAGATGAGTTCCTACAATGGATGTTGCACCATTCATCTTTGTACCACTTTAAAATATCTCCGACGACGGTTGTATGTACCTTCAGTAAACTCAATGTCCGATAACTCTTGCTCGCAGACGTTTGCAGAAAAAGTGCGTAATAAGCGTTAGAAGCTGACAAGTTTGCGCAAACGTTATTAATTATCTTGTTGTTTCAAGAGCTCTTTAGCGAACTATGAAAACAGGTATAGAACTTTCTAGTGACAACTAAATATTATTTATTGGTAAGGGTAGCGGTAGAATAAAGGGATTCATTGTGACTTACATAAGGGATGTAAGGATAAAAGATTCCATAAAAGCAAGAACCATATATGTATGTGTGTTGGAAAATTACGTTCGTATTTACGCAGTGGGTATGTCTAGTACCACTGACCTGATAACCGTTATTATGAGAAAACTGCGTTCTGCGCTAAATTCTAAAAGCTTAAGCTCTTAATAAGACCTTTCAGGTATTTACTTTTTGCAACAGTAATCACTTCTTACTAATTTTAGTCTAGTCAGCAGAGGTATAAGTATAAGGTTCCACATATTTGTCAACGTAGTTGCTATTTTATAACAGGTAAGACAAAGAAAATTAAGTTTATATTCTTCGTGATGGAGGCTTGTTAACTACCAAGACTAGATAAAACAACTAAATTTAACGTTTCTTAGCTTAGTTAAGATCTTCAGTCTAGTCTTTCAAATACACACATTTCAAAAATTAGCCGAATTTTTGTTATGGGTAAAGTTAAAATTTAGTCCAAGAAAGGACGATATCATAGTTAGAACTTGATGAGTTTGTTGTATGAGGAAATGTTAAAAGACAGCTGTACATGCCTAAAAACTGTATGATATTCCAATATTTACATTTCTGCTTACAGCGTTCCACTTCGTGAAGTTTGTTCTTCTAGAAGTACAAATATTTGTTTCCTACATTTCACAAACTCCAATAACTAAAAAATAATATGCACTAAAAATTATATAATATCATCGTAAAATATCATAGCAATTATGTTGAACCAATAATACATTGATTAAAACAACAGTACTGTTTATATTTTACACGTTAATAAATTTTAGTCAAAATTTACAAAAGTTACGAAAAAATACAGTTACATAGATCCACATTATACGATAATATATACGATCTTTTAATTAATCTTGTTACAAGACATATCAAAAGACGTTGGAGATATCGAATTACAAAATACGAGAGATGCCGTGGAGATTAGGAAAATGCCATCCACTAATACAACATTGATTCTACTTGATAAGAACTTTTTTTAAGTAACGCGGCAGATTACCGTATATGTACTATGTCCTAAAAACCTGTTTTTGATAATTATATAAAGAAGGTTTTCGTACATAACCATCATAAAATCTCTTTAGTTTTACATACCTGTTTTCTTGAAGTAGTTGGCAGGTAACATAAGCATTCTAAAGATATTTTAAGTTATAAGTGAATAAAATTCTAGCAAGCTTAGGAAATAACGTTTAAAATAAATGAATACATTTTAAAGTGATTCTGGAACAGCGCTTAGGAGGAACGGTAGGTGTTCAGATGGCTAATGTGTTCTTCGATAAAAACAAAGTAGAATAAGTTCGCAGCTATGTTACAACATCATTGATATTGATTGTAAAACCTGTTTTGTTGTATAAACTTACATGAGCATTAATATGTTGGGGGCCATTGTATTTTTTATGGAAATTAATAATAATAATCCGTTGAGCGATTAATGCGAGAATAAAACGTAAAACTTTAAGTATTTTAAGGCTTTAACGCAGGAATGTTTACAACTATTTCAACGACTAATAAATATCGCACGAAAACCGATTCCATAATTCCTAAATCATCCCGGTCATCTCACACTCTGTCATAAACTAAATGCCCTAACTTTGTCCCTGCGTCTAAACTTATCCCAACACCGGTATAGTCAGCTTCAGTTAGCCTTCTATCTGAAATTGCCGACCCCATTTATTTTGAACATCCAAACCTTCTAAATCAAACTTCCCTAAGTTAGAAATCCTGGTCTTAAGAACCTTGAATTCTGACCCTAAAATTGCTGTACTAAGAGCCAATAAAGAAAATGGTACGGTTGCCCTAAACAATGAAGAGCATAAGCAAAAATTTTTTTTTCTTTACTGCAAGATGGCACCTATCAACTTCTTGAACGTGATTCTACTTCCAAAATTGACCCTTCCATCATCAACTCCATTAAAACGTCATCTATTCCTACCGATATCCAGAGATTACTGCGCCCTAGTGATTTCTTAACCCGTATGTTAAACGGTCTCTTTAAGATCCACAATCCCTTATGTCCTTATGTCAGCACTCTCAATAGCTCTACCTGAAAACTATCGAAATACGTTTCTAACATTCTAAAATCCTACGGGACATAACAAATCTTACATAAAGGATTATCAAATCCTTGTCAAATGATTAAAAAGGTGGATGGTAAATGCTACTGATTTCCTTGTCAGTGTTGATGTCGAATCCTTATTTACCAAAGGTCTCATGCACCATTATTTAGCATTCCTCATCTCCAATAACCAACCTCATGATCTAGCTGACTTGGGTGAAGCTTGTCATTCAAACCTCTTTACAGTTTCGCAGTAAATCCTACATTGCAACTATGTCGTTGTCCTGTGGTTGCTAACATCTTTATGAAAGCGTTCGAACAACAAGCCCTATTATCTTACAACCCTAAGCCAAAGGTATGTTTTTGATACTTTTCTCGCCTGATCTCGTGGACATGAATCTTGGGACAATTTCGTATCGTTTCTGAATTCCCTACGTGATTCCATGCTCTTTACCATGGGCGTCGAATTGGACGGTTGCCCTTCTTTCCTAAATGTTCTCGTACCCCAGCACCTTGGCGGTAGGGTGGGATATTCCGTCTACCGGAAATCTCTGCACACGGATAAATATCTCAATGGCCTCTCATACTATCCTCCGACCTAAAAGCACGGTGTTGTCAATTCTCTTACTCAAAAGACTTTTTCCATATGTGAACCTGATTCGCTTCTTCAACGATTGAACCACAACACCGAAACTCGCCGAAACCCGCCAATAATTACTGTAGGAAATATATTCATACTACCATTAAGCGCTACACCAATCCTTTCCCAGTAAAGGCTTCATTTTGAAGCGCGTGGTGTTTGCCAGATTCCATGTTTCTACGACAATGTGTTTATCGGTGAAACGAACCAGCACTGAGTTAGCACTGAGCACGAGCATTGTACGCGGCTGTGCAGCCGTTGGTTGAGCATAGACTCGGCACCGGCCACCAATTTAACTCTACCCGCATCCTGTCTCACAATCTTCTCTAACGGTAGGGATGTTCGAACATCCCAACAATTTTAAACGCGAAGATGGCTAAACTTGGAAATTTCAATTGATTAAACTTTCTAACAATTATCATCCATCATTGACCCATAACATTTCCGCTCCTTTAATCTGTAACGTGGCGTCCAGAGTGAATAATCCGCAATAGATATGCAGTAACTGTCCTGAAGGTCTCCCGTAGAAGTGTGGGCGAAACGTCGGTTAAAGTTACGACAACGACGCGGTTTCAATCGGGAAGCCAAGGAAATATTCAATATCAATTTTCTTTAAAAAATATCAACAACTACAACTAAGGATAAGTATTGTATTAAGCATAAAAGAGCTGTCTCCTTTTTAATTAGAACAAAAATTGTGGGATTGTTAGCATAGAAAAAAATTAAAACGCTATAAAGGGATTTTGAACGGCGTTGAAACAAAAATGTCTAAAGCTTGGGTATCTAATTGTTTGAACTGCAAGATTTGTTGAAATAATGTTTCCATTCTTCTCGGTATAGTTAATGATATAAAACAAAATCATCCTTATCACCACCTGAGGTATCTAAAGATACAGAAGGCAACACTTTAGACGGTAAAACAAATCTTGTTTAGTCTTTTTTTATTGATTATTAGATCCGATGATTCGATAAAAAGTTTAACAGTGTCCTCAATGGTTTACAGTTATTATTTCATACGGCGTAAATTTCGTAAGGTTTAAATTCGTTGAACATCAATATACCAAACTTAGAAGTTAAGGATGCTTGATTTTGCATATTTCGTAACAGCGTCAATAAAAGCTTTTCAGGGAGAGGCCAAATGTATGTGTATAGAACAATTCTGGACGTGCTGTAAATACATATTAGGAATTATAAGTTGCTGCATATTCCCTGAAAGCGAAAAACATTATGTATAAGATTTACCAAAAAATCGCGCACACGTCTTTTTCAATATATAGAGATGTTACAAATAGTTAAAACAAAATCGATAAGTCCAATTAACGTTTTCAAAAAAGAGACCTCAGTCATCCAATAACGCACTTTGTGCGTGAATATCCATATCTCGTCCTGCTCCAAGTCTAACTTAAGCGATACATTTCTAATAACAATTAATATAGTTTTTATTTCTTGATTTTATTATTCTGATGTTAAACGCAGCACTTCAAATGCTTAATGACGGCAGATGAAGCGAAGCGGTGTAAATTTTCAAACATATTTCGATACCGCCTGATACCACGAAAGGAACATGTATCTGTCATTTTCTACATCAATTCGTTTCGTCTGGGCCTATCTTTGCTGCTTTTTCGACACTCTGAAACTTTTTTAGTACCGAAATAAAATACGTTTATGGTTGTTATAGTAAGTATCGGTTCGTGTAGACATGAATGAAAGGTACTTCCTGGGTGGGTCCGATTCGAACAAAAGCCGCGTACGTGCATTCCTACATATGCTGGAGATTCTTCTGCTTTTTAGATGGTGTCGCCCGATACGCGTACGGTCACAAGATGCTTATTTCAATGGACTTTCGTCTTTTACTTTTTCTTCCGACAAATTCTTATTATGAAATATATGAAGTGTGCAAGAGGACTAAGTATAATTCTCAATTTCTTTCGTTGTGTATATGTGCCAAGGTAACTACCGAAATATTAATAAGCAAAGCAAGAAGTATGTTTTGTTGCTTATTCTTCCTTATTTATAA
Organism: Oryctes borbonicus; assembly: GCA_902654985.2. Lineage (NCBI taxonomy): Eukaryota > Metazoa > Arthropoda > Insecta > Coleoptera > Scarabaeidae > Oryctes > Oryctes borbonicus. The sequence goes on along the minus strand of LR736859.1, from coordinate 14,737,518 downwards.
TTAGAAATATATGTGCGTTTTATTTTGATGAACGGAAAAATGTTATATTTTTGAGTTCATTTTTGTCGTATTTTTGAGTTATTTGTACCTCAATTAATGTAAAATCACTTGAGATCTTAAAAGTTTTGATAACAATAACCAGTATATACAAATTTGCGAAATGTTGCATGAAGTATATTGTACACAAACATCAAGGAGAACGAATACACATTGTTGAATATAACAGAAAGTTAAAAGCCAGTATAATGAACGTTTTTCCCATCAGATACCAAAAGAATTAGCAGCAATTCTTGCGGAAAATGTAAGAATATCAATCAAAAAAATCATTTATGGTTAATAGACGAAAGCACAACCTCATATATCGACAACTAACGAATATACGCAAATATACAAGAACATATTATTTAATAAATTTTACGTATGGACATCTTGAATGTCGCTATATTCTTATAAGGTATACTTGCACAATCTTACAATAGCTATTCCTGCAGGACACGTTTCTCAAACTACTTTCTGCTATTAACTAACTGCGTTTATCATTATTTCCAATTGTTAGCAAAAAATTAACGACCTTACCTTTCAATGTAATCCTGCAAACCTATTGGTCCATTGGTTTGTCTTCTTAACTCGCTCTTTTTCGCTTTTCCTTTTCATCTGGCAATTTTCAAAGTTATCATATAGTTCTCCATTTAATATCTGCAGCAATATTGCTATGGATCGATTTCTTCCTTCTTTTCTGTTTTTGTCATATCTCAACAGTTTAGTTAGTCCCGGTGCCATCACCATACAAGGTTTATCTGATGAATCATACCATAATCTTCTAAACGTAAAAGCACCAGATCTCTGCTTCATATAGGCCATATAAGCCAACAACCTTGTGATATTGTTCCATGGTTTTCTGTTTACAGCTTCGCCTTGTCACTATATTATTTCTGTTTCTTCTAGAGCGTGCAACACTTAATTCTCTTCACAATTTTGCGTTTTTGTTGCAGTTACATATTTCCAAATAAATTCTTCTGATATAACATTCCTCTCCATTCAGACCAAATATTCTTCTAGCAATAAATTATTTTGCTTCCCGTCCTAAAATACTGTTTTGCGTTTCCATCTTAAAGACCCACGTTTTCACGTACATACAATATCATTGATCACATTGTTTATATTTATATAACCTTCACTTAGTTTTTTGAGGTAGTAACCTCGACCCAAGGAATTATAAGGCTCCTGCAACCTTGTTGCTTTTATTTATTCTCTAGTAAATTTCCCTTCGCTCTTCAAATTTATTCTTGTAATGTTATTAGGTATATACATTCATTCATCTCTTGTACGTTTATTTCTTTGGTTTTCATTCAACTTTGAAGTGGCGCACATTCGTGTCGCCCTATTCTCATAAATCGGATCCGTTTCTAGTTTAGCGTTTATGCTGTAAATCTACAGATGTTTTTTTTTCATAGCATGGGCAAATTTTTTGGTGTTTGTGATATCTTGAATGAACATCAACGGAAACCTACTTTCATATGCTGTAGAACCCTACACCATACCTATCACCGCTCGGTGTACACACCTTTCAACAGAAAATTTAATTAAAACTAAACGTGTTCCGGGTTCGGACCGTATTATGGTTAAACGAAAACTCAACCTTTCGCTTACAATCATATTGGGCTTCTTCAGGAGAGGGAAAACTTGTAGGCAACAGTTAATACGGTAACTTAACGTGTAAGTCAGGCGAGAGGCGAAACTGAGCGGAAAGTAGTTGATCACGGTAATTCAGTATGCCAAAATCAACTGCGAGAATTGAATATCTGGACATCCCCGCGCCTTCATGAGACATACGGTCATTATGACTTTGAAAACTATACTGGATATAACTGACTGAATTTTACCATGTAATACAGTCAAAATGGAATCCTTTGCGACGAATTTTGCGTTAGGTTAAAATAAAATTATGTAAGAGGGTTTGCTTCTGACTGCAGCAGAGCTGTGCTGTGCGTTCACCATCCAGGTCAATTGCCAAATTTTTATGGTGGGTCCTGAATTAATTCTTATTACAATTAATTCAGGTTTAATTCAAGTTTAAGTAAGAACTAGATGTGTGATTGTATTGAACCAAACGTAGAGTTTCAAACTACTTTCACTTTCACTACTTTTAATATATACTATACTTTTGTTAATTTTATAAAAATTCTCTGCTTGCTCTTTAGCCAATATTTGACAAAGGCAAATAGAAGATGTTCCTATTTCTAATGTCAAGGAAACGAATTTTAGTTTATCGAAAAACTGCTAGCTTCTTAGAAAGTCGCTTCTATCGTTTTAAACTCATTAAGAAAGAAAATACATCTTAATGACAACTTAACAGGGTTCTATTTCTTCTATTTTTCTACAACTGCCGTCTCTTTCAAATGATGCGAAGCGAGCTGATCTCAAAGCGATGCCTTTCTTAGGTAATGCGCTTGATGGACACTTCGGTCATATCTGTTTCTATTTTGGTGCTGCAAGAGAGAGAAAGAGAAGACAGATGTGGGCCTAAACAGGTAAAATCAACGCACCTATATAACACACGTGATTTCACATGTGGTATGTATAGAAGATTTAAGTTCACAGTATGAGACAAAATATTAGGCGCATTTCCAGACAAAACTTTTACTTGTCGTTGTATTGGGAACTTATCCTTGGGAATTTTAAGGAGGCATAGTTATCTTCCGCTAGATTGTATAAACCTTTGTTAATAGCGATTTTTTACGTCAATAAAACCAACAAATTAAAAATGAAACTTACGTTCAGAAAATTGATTGGTTTTTATGACACTTGAAATCATTTGCACTTTTTTGTGTGACTTGTTTTATTGACACTAATTAAGACGATTGAAATCTGTAAAAAACTGAAAACACCAGCGTGTGTACATGTTCTAAATATCAATATACGTAACTACACTTGAAAAACGTAACGAACATTAGACAAACAAACAGAAAATTGATTTATTCTTTAACTAATTATGGCCCGTGATACATTTAGCTTCATTATTGCAACGGATCTTTGAATTACAACCTGAAAGGAAGATAAAACTCTTAAACCCCAGTCATCACGACACTATTCTGTACTGAAAAACTGGGTTCCGCCCATTCTGGTACTTTATAATCAACAATTAGGCACTGAGTGTACCATAAAAGAATAATTTAAGAAAATTACATCACAACTTTCATATAAATAACATAAAAAAGGTTTAAATGTTTACCGGCTGTGATTATAATGACTATATGTGGATACTACAGCAAGTCAATTGAACAGTGTATCTACCCTTCCACGGCCAATTTGCATACACTGTTGAATAATACGTTGTCCGTTTGATACTGTTCCGTAGAGCTAGTATATTACGTGTTTATATTAGCGTGGTCCTTAACCGTAAAACAAAATCCGAATATTGTAGGTATAAAAAATGGCCGCACTTGTTCGTTTAATAATAACAATGTATTAGCGCCGCCTTTCTAAAAATACACAAGACTACACCTTTTTCCTGGTCTGCTTCATACACCTGAAATAAATAAATATGCACAACATGCAATTTCGTTGGAAGAATACTGAAGGTGGTTAGAAAAGTAGTTTAAAAATGTTTCGACTTCACAAATTACATTACAATAGGAACGCCAACCGATCATATAGGATAAACATTCATGTCATGGTTTTGTATCTGACGTGGTTTGTACGTTGACTATACTTTGACCTTCAGCAGAACGTTTATTATCGCCGTGCAGTGACGCAAATTAAGTCAAGACTGCGTCCAGTATCTATTAAATCTGGCAGTGAAAGCCTCCTTTATTACTTATCTAATTTCTGTTTTTGTTCCACTTATTATAAATTATTATTGAACTTCCTACAGTACAGAAACAATATAAAAACGTAACAGACTGATTCACTACCACCGTAGTCCATATAATTCACCATCATCTTACTTGGTTTATATCGATCACAAACCGATTACATCGTTCTTGCCATAATTAAGTCAACAATTATATACATGCGATTAATGTAGACATGTACAAACTAACAACGTCATTGACGAAAGCTGGGCACCAGGATTCATATACATAGGTGTTGTGATAATTATAGTTTTCATAAGGTATATTAACGTGATTTCCGCAAAAGGATAAGTAAAGGAAACCACTACTGCGCAATTTCATTCAGTTTTGTTACTTTTTATAACCCTACTTTCGCTGTGGAATAATACCCACCATGTTGGTTGAGTTTGTTCGTCGAGGATCCATCTTACCCTACGTTATTTAATGGTTCACCTTTTACGGATGTCTCGGACTTGAAGCCGTGAAGCCGAATATGGTAGGTGCGGAAGCAATCGTGGAATTTTGGGATGGCGGCGACACAAAAGTGTAGGCGTGCATCATCTTGATGAAACAGAACCCTTTTCTACACCATTGTTGAAACAATCCAATTTGGCATAATACTCGCCACTAGTCATTTTGCCGTTTACAAGGGAAGCAACGTTGATTATTGCACGTACATCCCAAAATACGGTGGCCTACTTGTTAATCAACAACGTGTCTCCCGCTACCCACGAAAACTCCACTATTTGGACTGTTTATCCGGTGTACTCTGATGAATCCATGTTTCGGCAACAGTTATGAATCCACGTCAAAAATTATTCGGATTGCGCCCTTTAACATCGCCAAATCTTCTTTTGAAGTTGACAGGTGCGTATTTATGGTCAATTGTAAGCAATCGCTCATCTTGCTTCCTTACATTTAAATGAGTTGTTAAGATGTCTCACCCACTTCCAATCTATGATCATTCATGAATTTTTTCAATCATTTCTGATATGGTTACCTTATTTGGACGACCTGGACACTCTTCATCAAAAATGCACGTTCGACCGCAGTTGTCTAATGTTTTATGGTCGATAACGAAGATCCATAAACTGAATTCTATTTTTATCTCGTCATTCGTTTTGTTTTTCACAAACGAATGCTTATTTTTTCCATTGTTGTTAAACGACAAAAGCTGTTTACCCATACTCTTGTCAAAGGTTACTTTTACGAAAAGAAATAGAGTTATAGAGGTCAGGTAATTATCGAACTCCCCTGGTATGTTGATACTTATCTACTATGAACACAAGAAGGAATGGTATTTTGTTTTTCAGTAAACTCGTATAAGTATTTACCTCTTCCAGATTCGTCTTCGTGAAAACAGTGGTGGTGAAAATTAAATTACTGAATGCGAACAAAAGGGAAGTTACTGCTATGGCAAAAATATTCAAATAGTCATTCAATGCGCGTTACACTTTTGCTTAAAACACTAAAACTTTTATGGCGTAAAAAACACGAAGTTGTAGCATATGGGTGCGAAATATAGGATTAGATACAAGAGCGGTGGAAAACAGGATTATCATTATCGGAGGCAAATGAGGATCTTCTTACACCTACATATTAAGTAATAAAAGAATATGGTCGGGAAGGACAAGTCGGCCGTCCTTTTTTATTGTTTTATGGATCAATTACATCATTTAAATACCTACGCTAAATATACTACCTGATTGAGTTACATAACTACATCAGGTGTTTTCCTTTTTATGGACGTTATAAAAGTATTCGTCCAAATAAAAATGCCTAACTGCTGTGTGTGGTGGCGCAATTGACAGTGCGAGGACAAGAAGAGTTTCGAATCTCTCTCGCACAGTTAACGAGTAAGTATGTAACTATAGGTGCACGTACAGTTGAGGATCGTTGAGAGATAAAACGGTTGCGGTCTGTTTTATGGATTTGGAAGTTACTGTGCAACAATTGTCCAGGAGAAATTTTTGTATCCAATAACAGTGAGAGTTTCTCGTGCTACTAAATGTTGCCCCTATAATTAAAGGTCGCATTGTTTCGTTTTATTATTCCTTAAGCAAAGAAAGCTGTTTTGAATATATCATAGGTACCCTTACATCTATATTCTTGACAATTCTGCGTTCAATATCTCAAACCTTGTGTGTCCTTGTTATTCTTATCTTTTGTGCTTTATGTTTTATTTGGACAAGTTATAGATTGGTGTCAAATTATACATATCCTATTTACTTACTTACGTAAGTACTATTATTCTATTTAAGCCTTTAGATACTAGAACATTCCTTTCATTTTAAGTGATTTTAAGCTTTTATATATCATCTAGTGGTGTGAGCTAATTAAAGAACTGTTTAAATACTTTGCGGTTTCATTTTTCAATATTCAGTACTTACGGTTTGTATTTTGTGCATTTTACTTTATTTAATAATTCAACATAAGACATAAGATATAATTTTACTTTTAACAGGTACAAACGTAATATTAGCAACACAACTCTGTACAAGGCACGTATCTTATTTATTATGGACTGAAGTGCTACACACCTATCTCTTGATAGACTCGGGCTGCATTTATGCGTTGTAGAGCTGGTCTATTCTAATAGGTTCTTAGTTTGGATTTTTACGTTGTTTTTAAGATTTTTAAGATTCTTTGTGATATTAATCACAAACCTAAATTTTCCCAAACTATCGAATATTTATTATGTCTGTCACGACTTTTGAAGTAACAAGCAATGGAAAATATTGGATGCAAACGTATTCTGATTCGTTGTTTCAAATGTGTTTCAAGTTATTGAAGTGATGAAGGTCATGTATGTCAATAAAGTGTGTGTAATGAGTATATAATGTAAAGAAGAAAGATGGTTGTAGAATTATTTTTTATAACTGCAACGTTTAGAGTAAAACAGGACAAATAATTAACAGATCTACTGCATAATAAGATAAATAAAAATAATTATGAATTATATCCTATTACCAACTATTCGTTGTATTTTATACGTATGTAATTATAGTAATTATATTATAATTCTCAGAGTTATTATAATTTTCTTGAAAACACGGGATTGTTTTTAAAAAGATTATAACAATTATTGAAGTTGTTAAGATCATATAAAATTCCTTGTTTTTTCTATGTTTATAGCTGGGTTTCTCTGTTTAATAAACTTATTTACTCCTTCCCATACTCTAAATTATTATTTAAATAAAAAGATGTTTGCTCCAGTAAATTTTACTCTTTTCCTTTTTTGTAACGTCACATAAATCATTAAACATTAGAATTACATAAAAGTAAGGCAAAATGTCAATTTGTTTTATACTTTTCCTGCACAATTGATATTTTTCATTTTGTTATTGATGCGCGCTTACGGAAATAAACATCGGTTGTATGTTGATTATTAATACCGTAATAAACTTGTTGCAGAAAAGGTAAAAACCAAACAAATGATGCGAAGGCGGTATCACAGTGGCTAACGAGTTCGGCTATCAGTATTAGAGTTCCGGGTTCGGACCTCTGGACTGTCGACTATCGGAGTGAGCTCTCATAGTTTTTTTCACTCAGCGGCGTCTGCAGGCGGCGAACGTCATCAGGGCATCCTGTAATTGTCGAAAGCTGCTAGAGGATGAGAAAGTATGAATTATTATTATTAATGCTTTATTTTCGATAAAAATAAATAGGAGTGATTACACCTCTTTGCAGAATATTCAGAATAAAGTAAGTGTAAGTATATATCTCTGATCTCACTGTTCTCGTAGAATTTGTACTGCCTCAAAAGCACTGTGCAAAACTGGTCGACTCTATAATTCCCACGTACATACATTGTACGTGTTTTAAGGAGAAACCAACATATTTTAGCAACCGTAAAGAGCTTTACCGCAAAAGCTCAACATACGTAAATAGTAGCAGAATAATTTATTGCCGTGAAAGAACCACTTCAGTTTTTATGGTTAGCATTTAAAAAATAGTAAATAAAATTTATACTGAAGAATATTGATCTAATAAAAAGGTATTCTCGAAAATATTTAGTAGCGGGGCAAGTGGGGTCCTTGAGCAGTCATTTAATTTCTGCAGTTGTTAGTTCAATTTGTGCTTGTGGAAATCTACAAATTTAGAAATTATTGTATTTGCAATTAATTATCTTACTTGTAAGTTTCCACTGGATCTGTTTCTCTGACGAAGCAACATTTAAGTTAAACTATTACATAGATCGATAAAATATGAGGCATTACGCAGATGACAATCCGCATTGGAAGTTACACAGTATCCTCACAAAGTTAACATTTGAGCCGGAATCATGCTTAATCATATTACAGAGCTATTTTCTATTGAAGGAAATGTAAATTCACGAAACTGTTGCATTTTGTTAAGGGACCAAGGAATATCAGCTATTCAGGATATTGCTGAGAAGCTTCCCACAATGTTTGATTTCAGCAACATAAGGCTTTGGCCCATGTTTTTCTGGAAGCTTGAAATATAGTCAACGATTTGTACTAGAAGACCACTGCCTATAAGCTTGTAAACTTGTACTACAATTGTCCTCGAGGCGAGTTATTGATCACTGGATTGGTAGAAGGGGCTTTTTTTATTTGAGTTATTTAAAAAAGAAGATTTATAAGACCAGGTTCGAAAATTTTAAAATGCTGCACACTTGATTTTCTGACTAATGTTATCAATAGATTTGACATTCGTTTAGGACACCGCCAAGTTGTCGAAGGACATCAATCTGAACATTTGGTAAAATAATTGGTATTTCTATTCCTTCGCATAGATCAGTGTTCCCATTTCGACCTTCCCATTAGTTGACTGGATACACACACTCAGGAACGCGCAGGCCTGCTGAAGTCTTATCTCTCTTCTGTTGTCACCAAGCGCCATCGCTATCGAAGTTTAAGTAGGAATGTTCAAATGAGCATAACTCTGAGAAAGAAATTATAAAGGCCACAACGATTCCGCCTTCTCTTCGCCTCGGGAAACCTTTTCGAACGATCCTTCACTCAACCCTACATGCCATTTAGAAACGTTTGCTCCCTCCCCCATCCTACGAGGTTGTGATCCCAAATTTCTTTTTAATATTTAAAACCATTCAAAATTTATTTTGGTGGCCAGGTGTAAGGTTAGTTATAAAACTATATTTAAGGTAAATATAATTTTTTCAATAAAAGACATTGTAAGTTTGTTTTCTCCACGTAGGCTAGCATAAAATTTGAAAGCAATTGGGCATATCTGTTTTATTTACTGTTATTGTGTTTTATAATGTCATTACCGTGCGACACATAATGGGTATTGTGGTTGTGAAAAAAAAGAACATCTACATAGTCAGGTATAACCGCACCACAATAGTCCTGGTACTTAAAAATGCTATTGATATTTATAAGGCGAGTCTATACAAATGGTTAGTCAATATAGATCGACGAAAGATTCGGACGTGTGCCGGCATAAATTATTTTCAATAGCATCAAACTGAAGTAGTACCCACATTTGATATAAATGAATAGTGAAAAAGAGTAGTTATATCCGTGTTGGTGAAAAGTGAGCGATTACAACATGCTCTGCAAATAATTGGTAGGTGTGTATGTAGAAATTTTAAAGTTAATAACTATGTGCGTGCAATAAATAAGTGTTCTTATGTATAAGATTTCTGATCATTCACGAAAATAACAAGAAAGACTAGTTGCAATTTTTAGAAAAACGAAATACAAGAATTGATATTAGCGAGTTGCAACATTATTTACCTTAAAATACGATGTTTATTTTATTTCACAAAGGTGTTTTGCGTATATTTTCTAAACACATTACGTAAGCATATTTACGTCATATGAGATGTTCTTTTTTTGAATTTCACGCTTATAATATGTTGTTCAATCGAATGTCCAAAGAAAAATCGAAATTGGCTTTTCAATAAATTACAACGTCTATAACTGTCAGAGAGAAAGGATTCATGTATTTGGCGAAGCCTCTTCACAGTAATAAAGTAGCTTTTTATATGACAATGAATATTTGGGAGGCGTAATAACTCTTAAACTGCTTGAAAAATAATTTTAAGTTCAATGATGTCATCTCTGATTTATCGACAATGTTCTCCATGAAAATATTTTTATTTTAGTCGCTACTTTGAATGTAATAGGTACAGATAACATAGCTTCCAAACATGGACGCGAAGTTTTTTATATTTGTATAATGTTTGTCGTTTGGTCGTTTGCGTAACTTATTAATCTAATGAACCCTGACATTCCAGTTAGCAACCTTTTTGATATTTTTCATGTACTTCACCAAGGAACAAAATCACTCCTATTTCTACCATAGAAGTAATAATACTTTAATATTATAGTTTCTGGACATTGGACTCACTGACATTTTATTAATCAATATATAAATAAATGATGTAACATTAAAGAATACAATAAACAATTGGATTACGGACTCCATTTGTGTATTCCTAAAAGGTTTGAGAGATAAAGACATGCTTAGGAAAAAATCAAGAGAGTATATCTCGAAATTTACAACAATCAAAATTACTAACAAAATTGGAAATGTATACTAAATTTACGATAAAGTCGATTGCTTATCTATTTGGGAATTATCTTATCAAATTCGTCAGCAACAAAAACATTAAAAATGTCGATGGCTGTTTGTAAAATCAAATTAAATTTTGAATGCAGCCTAGTTTACCAAAAAATTAGCTACTTTTACTGAAAATCTGCGCTCATATTTAGTAAAAATTAAAAAAATGTCTACAAAAATATTCAAGTAAATAGTTACATATAATAACGAATAGGGAAACATCATGATTCCTGTGTTTATGAATGATTTCGTGGATAAAACCTTGATTAAAATGCGGAATGTTTTGCATATGCTTTGTTTTATCTTTAGCCTACTTCTTTTGCACTGCAGTGGTTTGATAAATTGATAAGCATTTTTTTTTCCTCTACGCTAATATTCATTTAGTTTTTGAGAAAAGGTTCTGTGGTATTACGGTTAGGTATTACTTTGCTGTATGCCATAAGTTTCTATTAGTGATCTGAATTCTTCTACATTCTGTGCAATACTATTGAGGGCATGCACATATTAAGATTTTGTTACAGAACTTTTGCGATTAAATTGATGCTAGGAATTTGCTCAGCTATACCAGCCGTTAATAGTGAACTTGTTGTAGCTATTGACCATAAACTTAACCCGCCCACTGTATCAGTAATTGAAGCTTTGAATCAGATAAAGTATCTACCTGAGTGCGAAAAGATATGAATGCAAAGGAAAAGATAACCATTTTAGGAGAAAGTATGGCAAAATATCTCAAACATGAGACAAAGAAGAAAAGACATTTGTAAATTTGTGAATCATACGGCAACCATGGCATCGTAGAGCAAAGCTCATTATTCAAAATTATTTTATGTACCTATTACAGATTAAGCTTTTGATTCTTAATTAGGCATTTTAAAGAATTTATTTAAAAACCTTCAGGTCTCAAAGTGATTAATAGTTACAATTACTACTGTGCGTGTATTTTACTGTAATTGAATAAGCTTATTAAGTTTGAAGCAATTTGTTTTTCGAAGAAGTGCTCTGACAAGTAAATTTTATTTTAAGTTTCCGTCTCTTCTGGCTTTGAAGTAATGACATCAATTATTTTGAATTACAACTCTCGAGTTTTCTTAGTTTTATATTTCATTTAATTATTTAAAGGAAACTTTTAATAGCCTCATCTTCTAGATGTTGTTTTTTATTAACGGAGAACTTTAATTTCAAACTTTTTTGAGAAAAAACTAAGCAGTGTAAAATCTAAGGACTTAGAGTGCACTTCATTGGTTCTCGCCTACCAATACAGCCTTCAAGACAGAAGGTATTTAATAACTCTCAAACAGAATGTTCAAAGTGCGGGGGGGCATAATCTTGGCGAAAACAAATATCGCCATATGGAAGAGATTTTACAGGAGCAGGTACAAGTGCTTCCCACAAAAAATCCAAATATCGCTGCGTCGCGAGAGAATTCGGCAAATGAAGGGTATATTACAGTTGCATAGATCCTGCATTATATGACAAATTGACAAACATTATATGATTCGGTGATCACCTACACAACAAATTCAAGTTTCACATCTTCATTCGTTTTCTTAGGACGCCTTGTATTTGAAATGTGTTCACATTGCACAGTTCTTGCCGAATTCTTTTTATCGCCGCATCTAACAGGAATTAAGATTTCTATGCGCTGAGTTTGATTGAAATAATCCACACTTATTGTTAGCTAACTTTATACTGTGTATTTTACTTTATTCTTTGCTAAGCCTTTTGATAATAGTAAAACGTATGAACAGATGGATAGCATGTCGAATATTCGATTTAAAGAAAACAATAATTTCATTTCTTCAATAATAGCATTTACCTTTGATTTTTATTATGAATGAAATTTATCTTGAACGACTTTTATTGGAAAATATTGTTACGTGGGGAATTAATGTTTTGTAGATTAAATGATCTATCAAAGTAAAGAAATCGGAAGTTGTCATTAAAAAAAATTGCCTTTACTTAAAAATCAAAAATTGGGGAAACTGCGCGTCACAATTTATTTTTAAAAAATTTAAACATTTAAAACATTGATTTTTCCGTGAATTTTTTCGAAAAAGAAATTGCTTCGAATTTAATGAATTTCTTCTGGAACTTTGTCGCTTTGTTGAATTTTATGGCTAAGTCAAGTTATCAATTTTATTGGATATTTAACATTCTAAACTAAACTTCCGAAATTCGTTAAAGAATTTTGTTTTCATTAAATACGGAACTTTCTATATCGTAATATTTAATTTTTTATTTCACTATTACAGGTTAATTCTAAACAGCATGTCACTAACAATAAGTTTATATACATACCATTTACCATTCAGAAGTATCTAACGAAAACTACTTGCGTCGCTTCCAAGACCAACCTTTTATACTGTTTAATTATGCAAGTTAAAATAAAACGGTTACTTTATATTACTGTAGTCCATTTAGATAAGATACAAACAATGTGTAAGCAACTCCTATACCTTAGAAAGCGAATGGTATAGTCATTCAGTTTTACCTGTGCAGGTAGATAGTGCTGGCGCAGTAAGAGGTCAGTTAGGGTCAATATGTCAAGATAGTTCTTTTCACATTTTCAATGAGCCAACGCCGACAAATATTCCCCGGCCACCTTTCTAAAATATTTGACACTTATTTTTGTGAGCGGCGTATGTCTATGCCTGCGTGTTTATGTGGATGTCTGTGAGCGTTCAAGAATGTGCCGAAGAAAACCGGGAACATAGAGAGCAGTGTGTTCGTATTGTTAATTCATTATCGTCAATGTTGATAATACTACGATTTCTGTCACTGTGATGTAACCATTAGGTAAAGTAATTTTTCTAATGAAACAAACTTGTTCTGAAAACAGTTACCTATAATAAATGTTCCACGAAGGACATTTTGTGCGTTTTATATAGAAGATTATACTAAAGCTGACATGACGAGAAATGTTCCTCTAATGCAGCCTTTGTATTAAAAATCCCCTAAATGTCATCCTACGTTAAACTAACATGTTATCAGGTATTATCATTATTAAAATCCTAATTTAGTTTTTTTTTACAGATTTATTTAAATTCAATTTGATATAAAACTAAATAAAGTGATAAGAGCCACAAATTTTCAGTTGCAGTAGATGTATGAAAATATGAACCCCTGATGTGTCTTGTGAGCTTTAACGAAATTGCTGAATACATAGCTACATGAAATATTCCCTTACAGAAAAATCGATACTCTAAATTTCGCCTCTATCTCAACGTAAATGAAAAATTTTATATAATCCACCATACGGAACCACTATTTCTGCAGAAAACGGACCAGTGTATTCCTAAAAGTGTATCCAGGATGTTCCATTTGACATTCATGAGTGCTTCAAAAAAGAAGGTCCAAGTGCTATTTTATAACCCTTTGTTATAACCTAATAGTGTTTCTAGTAAGCACGCTAGTTTGTACTCTTTATTAACGCATTAACGCATTAACATTGCGTTACTCCGGTGGAGTAAATAATTACTCTTGCCGAAATATTTTGTATATGGCAAATAGTTAAGTACGTGATATTCTGTATAACTTCTAGTTTTTGTTTGGTTATTATTTGATAGAATAATACCTTGAGGTTAGTTGCAGTGACGCAAAACTGAAATATACTGATTACGATTTTGTTTATGGCTTCTAATGACACTTTGGAGTATAACGATAACTATCAAGCGTTTAGCTTTGAAGCTTTTGAGGTGACTTTGCATCTATATTCTGAAAAACTGAAGTTATGGAATATCATAAATGAAGAATATGAGTACTAAATTAATATTTCCCAGACAGACGATTTTTCGAAACCTGTTAGTAAAAGATGACTACATGACTACACAACTAACATAGAGCTATGTTAATGGCGAAGCTAATATAACTTCATGGTGCAAGGTTCTTAAATCAACAACTACACGTACAAGGAAACAAAATGTGATTATGCATACACCCGAAATAAAATGAGGAGCGAAAGAATTGAGAACGCCATAGAATCTGGAACAAATTTTATTAGTGATGAACATGATTCCAGATGTCGCAGAATATATTTATCAAAAAGAAATTTAAAAAAATTACCGATAAGTGCAAAGTGAAAGAAACGACTACAGAAGTGAAAACTCTACTTAGTCAGTTATATCTTGCTGGTGCAATGAAATCAAAAGCCAGAGCTTCAAAGACCTTTGGACAACACGTGGGAAAGTATTAGAACAAGAGTTATTGTGTTATCGTCGGTTTGATAAGAGTGAAAAAAGGTGCGAATGATTGAAGGTAGATATACTTGTATCGATACGCTCGAGGTGAAGACGTAACCATTGATAAAAAGTTAAGGTCTTTTAGAGGCAAATGCAGTTTTCGGCGGTTCACACCATAAGTTCGATATCAAGGTATTCGCGTTAGTAGGTGTGAGGACATTGTATGTCTCTTGATAAAAGCTTTCTTGTTGTGCCATGTGTTATTCTTTTGAATGAACATTTCGCTGTTTATATGGCCAGTCACATTAAAAATTCAGTTATTTCCCCTACCTTGCCCGGCACTGGTCTAAAGGAAAATTCTGAAAAAGCTGGCAAAACAAACAACTAAATGTAGATTCAAACAAAACATATACTGCAAATCCGCAGCACCTTAATGCGATAATTATAGATAACATAAATCCATAAATCCTTATATTTACTTCTCTTATTTTTCTCTTAGTTATCTTTATAGTAAAACATTTCGAGCACTTTTTTGAAATTTTTACTAATAGCACGTGTGCGACCATACCTCACTTAATTAACGGTGATATAAAAACTGAGCAGAGTAACGTCGGGTTAATGTAGATAGAATCCGAGCAAAAATCTCATGAGACCAAGCTACGCGGAATCAGTTCGTTTGTTATGTCTGGCAAATCCTGCTCAATCATATTGATATACCTTTTCTCTGTGCTGGTCCCATGAGATTTTGCCTGGATAATTTATTTTAATTTCGTAAAATATACTCAAATTTGAAAGATGAAGGATTTAATAGCGACAGTTCAGGAGATAGGGCTATGGATTAGTCGTTTCCTCCTTCGTTTCGTTCAGTTTTTATATTATCGGACACACCTTTAAAATTAGACGATTAACTACTATTTTCATAAAACTAATGGAAGTAACCGTGAAAGCAAAATCTATTGTGATAATCCAGCAGGAGACCTTATGCTCTACCTGATTCCTCCGACTGGACAAACTTTATACTCCAGTCTGCTCACGAACTAGTCAACAAAGTTAACTGCACCCGCCTGATCGAATTAGTTGATTATTAACAGCCCTATTTATAAGATGTACAATATAATTTTATTGCAATATTAATATAGGTCTAACTGTTGGCGTTAATTTACAATGTACATATGTATGAAAACATACTTTAATATTTTATACTAAATATATGTTATATGAGAAATAAAAGTTATTTATTTGAACAAGGAGAAATGTGTATGCTGAAAATATACCTTCCCAAATACGAATTGCCGTAGTATTCTCAATAAGAGAATCGCCTTACACTTGTTGTCCTCCATCTTTCTCAAATGGTAGGTCGACCACATGGAACAAACATATCTTGTTTTGTGAATGATTCAGCCCTTAAATTGCAAGTATAATTGCAATGAAAAGGATTTTGCAGGATATTTGAAACGAAACAGAAGCAGAAAAATGTAAGTTGTTTAAAACAACATCAATATTCGTATTTTTTGCAGAACCAACATCAATTATTTTCTCTTTGCATCTGATAAAAAATAATATAAAGTAGATTATAACCAACTTACGTAAACTCTATCTATTTGAGTGGTGAAAATGATAAGTGGCTTCATATCATGGTCACAATTAGTTGACTAGTAGAGACTAAAGTTAACTAATCGAGTAGTCAACTATCCGTGCAGAATTATCTTGGATACTAGTCGATTTCCAGCACTGCTTCAAATTGCGTTATCTTAAAGCATTTATAACATATTGGATTAGTTAACTGCACTTATAAGCTTTTAGGAACATTGTCTAATTTTGTGTAAATCCGCTTAGTAGTTTAGTTTTATACATAGAATTCTATATGTAAAAATTACGTTAAAATGCAATATAAACTGGCTATCCAATCACGCTGTATTGAATGTATGATTTTCTTATAATTTGGTTCAAACGTAATGATGAAATACTGAAGATTTAATCACTACTCGTAGTTTCAATTGTACCACGTACAACAACTTCTGAAGGTCACTGAAAGTACAAGTATTGTTTATAATGCTATAAAGTAATATGTGTCCTGTTGAGCTTTCTCCGCCTATTTGTAATAGAAAAGGCATCAAGAATAGTCCAGCAAAAACAGGGGTGGTTCGAACAAAAGACAGATAACAATCGTCGACACACATCGTTACTGACAAGTTAGTGATACTAAACGCATAAGTGTTTGGACACTTGAGGTCACCCCTGGCTGGACACCCACGCCCTTATCCATCACTCTTTAACAGCCTACTTTGTTGTGTGGTCAAATCGACAATCGAAACGATTTATAAAGTCACGCAATCTAAAATGTGCTACTAACATCTGTTTTACCGGAAGAATTTTGTTCTTCTTTTTCACGCTGCTTTAGGTTGGAGTATTTTACGCATCAGCTAAATGAATCTAACTATATTAATTAAGTTCTTTCTGTAAAAGAACGTCAATTTGATTTCATAATCATTTTTGCCAGATTAAGAATAAGTTATATTCACATATTGGTGAACAGGTTCACCTTTTACATTGCTTTTATGCATTTCGTAGGTATTTTCCGAAGCCCATTACATACGCATATTTCCTTAATAGCAAGCTATATCTATACAGACTCGTTTTTATATTGCAAAAACTATATACGACTTCCTGTCTTAGTTACATTGACAGAAACATTTAGTCATTATTACCCGGACTACAGGTGCAAAAAAACCAATACGTGTAATAGTCAATATCCTGTCAATCCGTGCACGTAAATAAGTGAAGGATTATAAGAGGAAAGTCTTATTAATATAAATTAATTTGCAATAAATCAAGTAGTCGTTACTACAAATAAAAGCCCTCCTTCCTTTTCTTTTGGTTGTTGCTATATTATTTAACTTTAACTTTATTATTAAACTACTACTATTTAAAACTTGCAAATGTTACTTATTTTATTTTTCCTGCTAAAGCAACGCAATTTTCGATTTTATTTATTACGTCTACTTACTGCAAATATTATATTTTAATGTAACTCATTGGGATTTCCTTTAGCAATTAAGATTGAAAGATATACTATATTTTCCGGTATGCCCCTTAACGTTAACTTGCAAATCTATCTTGCTGAACATTATATCAACAAATTTTCGTTTACATATTACGAAATTATCAAATTTGGAATAGGTTTGCAATAACAACTTATTCTCAGAATCCTTTTGCTATAAATCTTCTAATTTGCTGTGTAATTGTCCTCTTGTACTTTACCCAGAATAAGCAGATTAACCGTCTAGATAGTTCTAGAACTAATTATATCTAATACACATTTTTTTGTGTATTCAATGCTAGCAGAAATTATTAAAAATAGTGACCATAATTAAAGGGTGTTTCAAATGAGGAAGCAATTCCACTACAAGTTAAAAATAACATGCTTAAGTTACTTCATTTAAAAAAAGTACAACATATATCAAAGATTTCCAGTATTTCTTCGATCGCTTTAGCATCAAATTTGAAGGATTCTCGTATAGCCTTGGTATTTGGAGAGTGGTTGTTGCTTAAAAACCATTATCTTTTCATCGGTACGCTATACAAAAACTATTTTCTTCTTCTAAATTGGTTTTTTTAAATTTTAAACAAGCTTAAATTTTACTGTGTTTACTAGCTGCATAATTTTTTTGAATTTTCACGCTTTGAAATACTGCGCTTGTCTAGAAAATATAAAATGTGCCCCCTGGGGCGTTATTAATATTTTTTTTTTTCATAAATTTATAATGATTCTAATGTGATAAAAAGTTTAATTACCGAGTTTAAAAGAAAATTATACCTTGATTAGAAGTAAATTGAAATGCATAGCTCTTGATAAACTAGAGGTCATTCAATAATAATAACTAATGGTGTAATTAAATCTTGTATATTAGCTATTTTTAAAATTAAAGGAGTCATGTGACATTTCCGACAGAAAACGAAATTAATATTTTTATAAGAATTGGTCTCATTTTTTAAAATATCCTGTATCATTTTCGCAATTATAGGGGTAAAATCCACCCAAACTCGGGAGAAATTTCACCTAAGGTGAATGCAAACAGAAGGTGGGTAAATTTTACCTTAAAGCATCAAAATGTAGGGTAAAATTCAGCCAGAGAGAAACTAAGACCACATTTTCTAGGCCACTTTTGTTCTTCTATCTATTCGCCTACTCGAAATTTTTATATGCCGTTTCGGTTCTTTCTAGACATAAAAAATCCTTATATTGGATTTTAGCACTGTTAGGAACAGCCACATCGTCTCATTTTTGACCGAGCTTCGTAATATTTATGTTAACAGGAATTTGAATGCAAATCAATGGAATATTTTATAATTAGTATGCTTTTGCAAAGATTATCCAATTCTTGTATTTTACATTTGCCCCAGACTCGAGTATGGAAGGCTTTACAGCAAAATATGTTTCAACGGGACAACCATTCATATTAGCCATAGCCTATTGTTCATTTAAAACGACTGGAATTCTGCAACTAATTGGCGAGAACATTAGAGGATGACGCATATTCTTTAAACAATCATTTGGTCACACAGAGAAAACTTTTTGGCGAAATTAAATATATTAAACACAAATATATTTTATATTTGAATATGGACGAGAACCAAATATACCAAATATATACAAATGTTTGTATTCCAATTAAATCAAACAAAAAAGCAATTTTACAATAACTTTTATTTATTTTAAATACGTCTTAAGATGCATTTATTATATCGCATTATATTAATGTAATAAACACTGCGTAGGCTTTCAAAATCTTGTGCTTATTACTAGTGGCTTCTTCCGGATTTCGCTGTGTCAACATTTCTATTCGATAACTTATTAATCATTCTGGCAGCTTCTTCAGAATAGCTGAGCTATTTCATATTACTTTTTGTTTTGCCATGGTAAGGATGGCTTCTTCTCATTTTGAGACTGAAATAACGGTCAATGAAATGCATTTACATAAATATCACCTTCAACATACGTTAAAATATATCAACGTATCATTGCTAACTTCATTACTAGCGTATTTCTAATGCTGACTGCAATGGCAAAAACAAAAACTAGTCAGCTTATTTTCGATATTTTTTATGAAGTGCCCTATATCTTTTTCAATATTTTGCAAAATAGCGGTGGTACTCCAAAATGAAAGATAAAAAAAAGTTATAACACATTTTGGTTAGCATTTAAAACTGTTTACATATGTTGCTGTTTCGTCCGTTTGATGTTTGACTGTAAATAAGTACAAATAATTAAGTAAAAAAGAAAGTATGCATTGTTCATTTTAGACCACCAGCAATTTAATTTTTATATGACAAATTAAACAGCTCTCTTGAGAAGCAAATTATTTAACGAGTTTCTACCGTTATTATTAATACGTAGTTAAAATGTTGTTTATTAATATCCGAAAAACTAGCTAATTTAATTGATTTGCTAAAAAAATATGTTTACGATAACCAAATACTTCTGCAATTATAAAAGGCAAAACGTTTTATCGCATGGAAGTTTCAGCTTCTTCCATATAAAATTCTAAAGCTTTCTACCAAGTAATCTTACAGAACTTTAAAAAAATGATCTCGCGATAAAATACCGTCAATGTAACAAACGAGTAGCCTTGGTTATAATTTTTAATCCAGCAAACTGTGGCCCTTTGTGGCCAACTTTTTAGACGGACAGACTATTGCGACGCACTCGCTACTTTGTCAGCCTTCAAAAATGTAATCAGATATTTAAAAAAAACAATTTTACTCCTATGTATGTGATTGGATACTGTATTTATTAGCTCTAATGTATAAAAATAAGAAAACAAGTTTAAAAAATAGGCCATTTGAAAACTTTTTACAACTCACCGAAAATTATTTCGCGACCTACCAATTGGAGAATCACACATATGTACAATATAATAACAAACATCATTTTGTTAACAAAAAAAAAGACATAAGACATGTATCAAAAGGTTGGCTAAAAAATAATAGAGAAATTATTCGGGAATAAATTTTATGCGAAAAACACAAAATTTGTGATTAATTTAAAAGTAAAGTTCCTTTTATAAAGGTTCCAACAATATGGTGTTTACAAATACACATTTTATTTAGTCTTAATATAAATTTCTTAATAAATACTTTACTAAACCTTCTTTACTCAGTGCGATAGAATCCGGAATTTACCAATTCCAGTAGAAAATTCCAGGCAAAATAGTATGGAGAAGCATTAAATTAGGAAAGGTACTTTCTTGGCACATACGTTTCTAACTTCTTAGAAGCAAACTTCCATCGAATCAACTACAGCAATTATGGTGGCAACAACACGGCACATCCGCTCATTATGCGTCTACTGTGAGTAATTACTTAAGTCAAGAGTTGCCAATCCTTTGGATTACAAATTATGAAGTTGCCATATGGCCGGTGAGATCTCCTAAGTTAAGTCCTCTGGATTATTTGTTATGGGGAGTTGTTAAATATGATATTTGTAAAGTTGATGTCCACATAACATTCCGAGAAAAACCATACAAAAGGGCAATTCAAAATGCCTGAATGCGTACGCATTAGGAATTAAAACAGCTTCTTAAGATGAATTTCAGTTTTCGGGTAAAAAGTTGATGACAGTGAACTAAATACACCATAATTGGGCAGTCCATTTTAAACGACAGTATAGAAATACGAAGGATTTTTGCTCAATGAAATTCTTAGTAAATTACAAGTTAATTTTTTTACAGCTAAGATACACATCTACCAAAGTGCTAGCGACACCTTGCCTATCCATTAGGGCTGGATTAATTATCATAACATTAATTATATTGTTGCGTAACGTTATAGACAGGTGATTATATCAATCATGACTCTGAAGTTTTGTGCGCTCAGTTCCTTAACGTGTATAACATTGACCGAATTCCCATAGCCGAGTGCTGGCGCTTTGTTTTTTTCATCGGGTTCGTTTCCGTATCGGCTGTTATAGTCTCCTAGCATTAATATGAGTAATACCGATGTGAAAGTAATTACTGCAAAAAAAAGACTTTTGCGTAGTTTATCCACGCGCAAGTGATTTATAATGTTTTTATTTCCTGTAATTGATGTTTTTAATACGTCTAATAAATGTTTAATTTTTTTTTAATACGTACAGGATGTTCCAGTATCAACTAACCAAATTTAACGTTGAGATTCCTGGCATGATACTGAACAAAATACTTCAATAAACCTATGTCCGGAAATAAGCTATTTTCTAGATATACACAAAAACCAGCAGTAGATACTGCGTAGGCATATGTATACCTTAAGTGGTGCACAGGATAAATAATGAAATAAATATTTATAAGGTATATAAATCAGCGGATATCGATTTCTTACACGTTATAACATGAATTACATACTGCACCTGTTGAGTGTGGTGCCGCACGTTACATTGTTGTTAATAAGCAACAACGATAACGCTCCCAATTGCGTTTAATCTTAGGAAATTGCTTACGGTGCAAGTATTGTGCGTGAATGTGCCGCATACAAATCATGGATTAGCGGACACTAATTACGGATACTTTCGTAATTACCATAAATGGAATAAGCAGCATGTACCCGTGCTAAAAGAATATCATCATCTTACATGTTTTAGTGTTAATGTATGAATTGGAATTATTGGCAATATCTTTATCGGTCTCATTCTTTTGTCACATCGGATTGATACGGATAATTACTTAATATAATTAAGTTTGCAAATCACTACTTGGTATGTTAAGCCAGAAGAAATAAATGTTTGTTAATTTATAAGTAGTACTATTGATTATGTGATCATGCCCGAAGAAAAGAGGATTATAAGAGATTATAAACACATTGAAAGAATACTTTACATATTTATTTATAGAAACGACCAAAATATTTAATAAACTTTAGAAATATAAATGATGCAACTTGATTTCAGTTTTTGTACATATGTGTCACATGTTATTGGTAAGTAAGCAATGGTATCAGCTTTAAAGTTAAGAGTTTCAGCTCCCGTTCTTACACCCTTCCTACTATTGAATTCAAGTTCACAAGTTGGCCTGAATGTTTAGCGTCACGACAGCCCACTACTCAGTAATCTACCACGTTATTTACGATTTAAGATGAATTCGTAGCGTAACGCTAAAATATCCAGTGTGCAAATATGCAGATTGTGTCGTCATGTCGCAATTGCTACATTGATAATTCGCAAATAAATTGAATTGTTTTAGGAGCGACGCTTCTTACTCATTAAAGAGTCTTTTACAATACCTCCTACCCTTGCATACATCATCGGTTCTCTAGACATGGGAAATGTATGCTCGGAATGACATGGAAATGAAAAGCGTAGGCAGGGTTCGCGTAATAATAAGTTGCGCCCATCGTCTGTTATGTGAGTAGGTTCTCCTTCATCATGTTTATTGCTACATGCTCCCCGAAGACACACCTTGTCACATATCACAGCTCACTTGGTATTAACAGCGAAAATATGTGTGAAGGCTGATTGTGAGCCTCTTGATTTAAGCGCGGTAACGAACAATCTATCCATTTCGCAGAAGACGAACTCTCTCCGATTATCTTTCATATACTCCGAAAGGACTGGAACACTATCTTGAGCTCTATACGCATCTATGTACATATGTATCACGTTGTCTACGTTCGGTTACATTGCGTGTATTAGATAGCACGTATACACACATATGCTCAAACACATACACATATCACTCAACGTACCATTTCGAATTACTGTTACTGACAATTCAATTTGAATATAATGGCTAATTTGCAAATCTGAACTCGCTCGAGATATGCGAATATGTATTAAAAAGTCGCCAATAATTAATGTTACAACTGTATTTAAATCGTAACTGGTATGAAGTTACAAGGTGTTTAAATATTCATTGGATTGTATCGGGAAAAATCCGACAATTTGTTATAGATAATCGATTGATTGGTTTAATCTAAACAGTCATACAACTACGTAGTTTCGTTGCTACTCCATTAATTTTATTTAATTATATTCAACATGCTTACGATCGCAAATGGCGGATCATTCATAGAGGAATACAGTTGTCATATTGTAGATAGAGAATTGTTTACGTTTATCTTTTTGTGCAATTAATTGTTGAACAAAATTAAAAAAGGCGATTTTTCAGGTAATAAAATATATATTTAGAGATTGTATGTGAAATTACGGTTAGTTGACTCGAGAAGTAATTTGCTGAGTTAGAGAATAGTTATAATCGTTTTGAGTGATATTGCAAATGAAAAATAATAGCTTATTATCTTAACTAACACATCTTTTCCAACTGAACTTCAAGAAAAACTAAACATAAAAAATTAAGTTTCGTATATAAATTTACATTTCGCCCTAAAATAATTAATTAATTAAAAATTAGAGATAAAATATGGTGTATTGTACAGTGTTATTCAAATATTCCAATTCAAGATGTTAGAAATGTACTCTAGTATAAATATTTTATTTTTAATATTTTATTTCAATATATGGTATATAAATATATTTTTCAATATATTTATATATATTGAAAACAGATTTTAGGAACTTGGATTTGTTCTGCTCGACGATTTGAGCACATAATATACTTATTTCGGCACTAGTACCAACTAATGCTTTTATTTTTATTTCCTTAATAGTTACATTAATAAAGGGTAAAACGTTAGTTTTTGTCTGAATTTATTTCTGGGGAATTTCTGGGAAGACTGACCATTCAAGTTGTAAGAAGTGGATGGCCTGTTGGACGAAGAATTACCATTGTGGTTAGGTCTCGGTTCGTTACTATTACAAGGTGGATTAGTATACGAATTTTTTCTAGGCTTTTCACCCTGTTTATACTTCTCAAGATCATTAAACTGCACAAGGAGCTCACAAAACTCTGAATAGGATTTTATATTTTGAGTTATCACAGATTCACAATCTCAAAATCGTACTGTCTAGATAGATATTTGATTAGTTCTGCCTCATCGATCTTTGGACAATGAAAACTTTTTGGTAAAATATTTTTCTTTTGAGGCACACTTCGAGGGATCGTATTTGCCTGTGAAAAGATCGGTACGAATTTTGCTTTGGGTATTTTTACCCCAATATTTGTTAAGAAATAACGCTTCGAATTCTGAAAACGTTTGGAAAGAATTTTCAACGACCCCGAACCAGATTAGTGCATCGTTGATTAATGATGACCGTATTAGAACAAGCAATTCTGGAAGATTGGATTTTGAGAACACCAGACGTTTCAAAGCCTTTAAGAATTGAATCGGATTGTCATCTTCCCCATTAAATTTCGGTAAGACTTCTTTACATTTAAAATTGATCGTTACCTTGTGGATGACATGCACCTTTCTCAGCATGTTTTAGTTCGCTATCAATACCCTTTTGACTTAATTGACTATTAGACTCTTCAATATCACCAAGACGTTTTTGCAGACTCTCCGTCATGCTGCGGAATTGTTCAAAAACCGTGTCCAATTTATCGTCCATGGACTTTGTGAAGTAAACGAACTCTTCACGGAGATCAGCAGCATCGCCATTGGTCCCCTGTTGCGATTTCTTGGCATTTTGGACTTACCTTAGTTATAGTTTACTTAAATTGAAATTTTCTTTTTGAGTCTCTTTCAAATGGGCCATAAATTTGTAATGCAGGGTAGTGCACTAAGAACAAAACTCGTTATACTCTGTGTAATAAATCTCTTCTGTAAATCAATGGTTTTGTAATCATCTTTTATATACGATTTTAAGCGATTTCCAATATCAGGTACCCTTTTGCAACAAATTCCTAGATGGCGTATTTTGTTGAGAATAAAAGAAAACGGTTAATATATTTAAATATAGTAATTCTTTTTGACAGTAATACATCTGATTATTCTCTCCTTCGACTTCTTAAAGGCTAATAATCTATAATCTATTTTTTCTATTCTAGTTTCTTCTTCAGACGAAATTCTCGTATCTTCCAAATGTTTTTAAAGCCCATAGAACAGCCAAACGTCACACATCCCCAAACCAGGGGAGTACGGTGACTCTTCTATTATCCCTACATTTTTTTTCAGCCAAGTATCCGATGTTTGGTTGAAGAAAATATAAGAAAAGTATGAGAGCGGCGGTATGAGACGATGAGTTATCATACTGCAACAGCAGTAGCAGGCTAGCATTTTTCGACGCACCATTCACCTGTAACTGTTTCTTGTTGATCATCTGTCTAGTTGGATATACTAGACCAAGACTTTTAAAAAACACCACATACATAACTTTTTTCATAGCTCACCGCTTCTTTGTCGCGGTTGCTGTTTCTTCGTCTTTACAGATACATACACAAGTCCCTTGAGGTATAGGTACGTCAGAAACGGAATATACACCTTGTCACCTGTCACAATTTTGGAAAACATTTGTTGTACGTCGTTCTCCAAAAGAGTTAAACCTTTTTTAGGCAAATAATCATGTACGATTGTATTAACAGCTGAAGATGCAGTCTTTGGGCGATATCCTGCATCATTCCGATGCTGAACAGAGGTTCTTTCAGGTTTAAAGTTTTTGTCGGTAAATTGTAGCCAAAGGAAGTCTTTTTTCATTGAAGGTTGAATCATAAACCCTTAAACCTTTTTTGAAATCATAATAAATCATAAAAAATTGAAAACGTCGGTTGTTGCTGACACAAGTACAACTATTAAACTTTAACTGACTGATAGGCAGTTGCCCTAAGCCCTAAGTTTTGTTGTTCATGGTCTACCGGATTCCCTTCCTCTCCACAACGGCTTGACCCTCGTATGTAAATATACTAATACAGGTCTATTATTATCGTATGAAGTCATCCTTGACAGGGCTAAATAAAGTAGTATTTGCCATAAATCTTAATAATTGTTAGGAGCAGAATTTTACGCTTTCTATGTTACACGTAAATATGTATATCGTGCGGTACATATAGAGTCGTTATCATAGCAATCTCGCAATATTAACTCGTCTACAGTTTACCACTTCAGACATAAATATGCACATTACATAAGTTTCAACTATAAAAGCCGCGTACATGAGCTGGAATAATGTTAGACAGCGAAGGCAAGAAGGGAGCAGCTAATTCGGCACGGACGGATTAAAATGTTCCATATTTGAATAAAACTGCAAGAAATATTAAGTCGTAACTGAATTAATAAATAAATAACGGACATGACGCGCTCAGCTCATATCCCTTACACATATAGAAACGCGCATACACATTATCATCAGTACAAATATTTTCAGGCTTTGCTCGGTCTGAGACCCCTGCCGCGATCTCGGTATATTTATACACAAAAGCCAAGTTGTATTTTACATTATATCCACCTCGTTCGGTTATATATGAGCGTTTGTTAATTTATCCTGAACGTGTGTCTGTATTTGTACACCAATAATTGACCTATGATTTGTGTACTCTACGTTGCCGTCTGCCTTATTTATTAAGCGAGTTCGAGTCTCGTCGTGTTACAGAAGTATCTGAAAGACAACTTCTGATTCAGTCTGTTTATTTTTTTATTAGTAATCCGTTTAAATACTTTCGTACTCCACGTACAGGGCGAATCATCTTCGTAAGCTCGGAAGGTTGTGCTTTGTTAGAAGGTTGTGCTAGAATAGACGCAAAATGATCCAATACGCACACGCTTTTGTGGTTGTGAGGTGCGGGCAACGGTGTGTTAAGTTGGTAAGACATAATATTTGTTAAAATAAATGGAACAAAAAATATAAAAAAAATTCATATCAGTGATTTAACCATTTTCTCATTACAACGATTTCTGAAATTGGACTACTGTCAATACGAGGGTGGAATAAACATGATCTGTGATTAGTAAAGATCTGTGAGACTGGTCAAACTATCAATGATAGCAGGATGAAGCGTAACACCTTCCACAAATGTCAGTTTAATCATCGGAATCCAATATTATTGAAAACGCAACTGAAGTTTTACTCGGAAAAATTTTCTAGAGGGTAAAACTCCAACGCATCGTAAGAGGTATCAACCGTATATTGAGACATATTTTAGACCGCTCTTCAACACTATTCGCGCACAATAGTGATCTATCACATGATTCATCTTCTTGCTTCATATGTTATGTTGGTCCACTCTTTCCTGCCTTTAATCTCTTTCCTCGAGTTCCTTACCTCCATGGTTTCTATCTTCGACTACTTGGTCCAACCACTTGACCTTAGGTCTTCCTCTTATTCTAGTTTCCATAGGTTTCCAGTCCGTTATCCTTCTTATCGGATTATCGCGCCCTCTTCTCTGCGTATTTCCGAATCACCTCAGTCTTTATGCTTTTATATATTATAATGTTACCACTATCGTCTCAGAGATTATATGTCATGAGTGCCACCCACACATCTCATTTAAGGATTTCAGTTCGTTCACCTATCCAAATTAAAGGTCCCTCTAGTGACCTAGAGCTCCATTTCTAGAACAAAATTGCTTTTTCTGACCTATTATCTTTGGACCGTGGGTGGTAGAAGGATAATGTAAGTCCAAGCAACGATGGTAGTGGTAAAAGTGGGTAAAAACCTCATCCGTATTCCATCAATCCATTTTCCATAACTTCTAAATTAATGCAATATGTTTTTACGACAAGTTTCTGTGTAAGTTTAGCTATATCAAGGTGAAACTTCATCAATTGATAATAGGTTAGTCATCATCAAAATTCACAGTATGTGGCGTAAAACGTTATCAAAAAGCATAGAATCTCAGCTGCATGATGCTACATCAAAATTAATGGTATCCGTTTGTAACTGAACATCAACATAATTTTTAAAGAGTAAAATTATCAAAATTGGTTGCAGAAATAAAACAATCGCCGCATGTCTGAGTAAATCTGATTAAAAGGTGTTGATTTAAAGAATTCAAATTGAAATTCAAAGTGAGGGACTTAGTAATTACTCAGAAACAGCTGAAGGAAAGCAGAAGGAAAACACAGAAACATAGCGTTTATATGGTGGAAGTTACAGTTAGTTATCGTTTACATTTTTAAAATCACCTTCTTAAGAATGCATTTATTTCTTCAAATAAATAATCTAAATTACCGAAAGAGTGTTATAGTGACACTCCCGAATTTCACGGCCCTAAATTTCATCTATACAATTTCTGAAAAGCTTAAATTACTAAATTTTCTCAAAATTTCTCCTCGTAAAGCATAACAATATCTAATAATGTCCCTTCTATTCATTGCACTCTCTATTTCGTGGTTCATTAGTTTTTCTATAGTTTCTTGAACCTCAAAATTCTTCTCAGGATCCTTCTTTCCAACATTTTGAATCTTTCTTCGACTTCTTTTTCTAAAGCACGTCATTCCTGCTGCGTAAGAGATTATTGGTCTTATCGCCCCCTTTTTTTAGATATACATAATACATAGATTGCAATAAATATAAGGAGAAACCAATAATAGTGTGTTAAAAAGAAAAAGGTTAATTGGAGGGATATTCAAATGCACAACAATTCACTGAATTCAAACAAAATCACAAGTAATTAGTAAGAGCATGATTATTCTTTTGAAGAATTTGGGTTTCCAGTTTGAAGGCGCGTCGTAATAGCATGAGAATGCCGACCTTTCGCTGTGTCTGTGACGTAACATGCAGCAGCCCAGAAGAAGCTCCGTACAATTGAGAGCGAAACGTCGGCATTCTCATGCAATTACGACGCCGTTTCAACCCATAAACCAAAATTTTTTAAAATGAAACAACGACCGCGGAAGCGATAAACTAAATATGAACAATGGTCCACTTTTAAATCAACCATTTTGTAAGGAGACGGTTGATTTTGTGATGTAATTTCATTTCATCATTTCTAAAAATTCACAAAAAAATAGAAATCGATCTATTTTTTTTAACACTAGCTTCTGTCGTTCAAATGTTAATATGATGACATGCTTTAGGATCTCATTGTATATAACCTGTAAGTAGACGTGTTCCTCGCATTATAAGCACAACAAAATGTCACTTGTACTTCAATCAACAACGATGGAAAAATGTTCAAACTGGCTTATTTACTTTCATCACATATATTTTCTTCTTTATATTTGCCATTTATAACCATTATTTCATAAATAATCTACTAGATTTATTTTGATAATAATGTCTAATGTCGTTTATACAGAATACTAACCTACTATATACTTCAAATAACTCTTCTGTTGGAGAACTGACCAAGCTTGGCGCCATGTCTATAAGAACAATTCGATTTCAAGGTGAGTTCGTGGTGTCTGCGAAAAAAAATTGATCTGCAATAGATATTCGTGATGTCGAATGTCTATCGAAGGAAAATTATGTGAGGGTAAGCACAACGTTTTGTTACTCTACCCACTACTTTATAAAGCTCTATGATTAACAATATAATATTTCGCAATAAATACTAAGTGTGCGTTTTAATACATTCCACACAACCCAAGATATTTTATATTGCGTGGCTATTCATCGAGGTAGTAATGGTTCTTCTATTTACAATTGTTTATGTTCTAAGTTGTAAAATAGGTGTAGTATTAATGATCCTGCATAAAATTTACAGTTACTTAAAGCGCAATCAATATCCGTTCACTGGTAAAAAGAATAACGAATATGATGATTCCTGGGTATAAATTACACCGTAAATTTTGTTATTGTACCCAACAATCGTAAAATTCTTTTATATCAAATAAAAACTTCATTGCTTTACGCAACAGTGATTTAGTCCTGATAGTTATCATTAGTTTCTATCGTGTATTCAAGTTGGAATTCTTAAATGTGCCTGCATGTATGTTTATTATATTAATATTTTTCTGGTAGGTTTAATTTATAGCAAGCTCAAAATATGTATGCCTCGTACTTAAAGCCAATTTCGAAAATAAATCGTAAAAGCCAACGGAATCGCATTAATATCCATGCTTTTCTATGTTTTAGATACTATATCTGCAATTATTCGAAAATTTCAAGTAAATCCTTCTTCCTACAGACCCTCGTTTTGTATTAAATCCCCTTTCGCCACTCTTACTGTCTTTAGTACTGTCTACAGATACGATGTGTATGTAGGTAAATTACCGTGTCTGAATATACATAGGAGAGCATTTTACCGTAGAAGATGTACCCCGACAACTTAGACACCGCAAACAGCCACTTAGAACTTCGTGTATACAGAGAATAGAGAGGGTTATCACGGTATCCTGGGTACTCCAATCTCACGAGATATCACACGAGATTATGACGTGATTAGACGTGATATTAAGAGGTCTCACACCTCCTAACGGCCATTTGCATTTCGGGTGCCATTGTACGGTGGATCTTCAGAGCACGTTGCAAACGCGTTTAAGTGATCGGCTCCCTAAAACTATTTAATGTATTAAACACCTCCAAGTTATTGCGTTACAACATCAACTGAATATTCGAAATGCAACTGTGGCGTTTTCGTATTAAAGAATAGAGGAGACGCTAACCGCAAAAGTTAGCATATATGCTAATAAATCCTGTTTTTCTTTTTTGGTCACTTATATTTTTAATCACTTCTAATAGTAGTAATAATAATAATTGAGAAGTAAAATGAAATTTTGAAAATTCAGGCACGCGGTCTGTATTTGGATGGTTTTATTAAAACTCACTTTTTTTTAATACTCAATTTTTCCGTCCATTTATTACGAACTTCACCAGGAGTTATTGAAATATATAAAAAGTGAAAACATGATATCTTAATTTTATAGTTTTTTAACTGCTTACAAATAAGAGTCAGAGTTGACAACGAAATTCAAAAAGTTAAACATTATAAAAACATTGGCATTAATTACGAAATTTACAAATTTGACAATATACAAAATACCAACATGGACATTCAAAACAATTATTAAGTCGTTTTTGTTTGGAAATATTTCACATTAACGTTACAAGAGATACAGTAAATTTGAGGACACATACTAATTGGTCAAGTAATATTTACTGTAACGTTTTGAAATCACATAAATAATTAATTTTCATAACCAACCTGTATACTACTATTTTTTTGTTTCCATATATTTTCAATGCATATACATAGAAACTGTTTTGTCTGAACTGTAAAAATAAAAGGAAATATTTTATAAACATAGATTGTCATCTTCATATATTTTAAAATGTAGTAATTGTTAAATTCGTATTAAATCGTAATTAATGTCAACGTTTTTACAATGCTTAACTTCTTGAATTTTATCGTCAACTCATTGACTCTTATCTGCAATTAAAAAACTATAAAATTAAGTTAACATGATTTGACTTATTATATGTTTCAGTAAATCCTGATGGAGTTCATAATCAATGAACGAAATGTTGAGTATTAGAAAAACTGAGTGTTAATAAAGCTTATCTATCTTAATAAATGTATTGTAACAAAATGTCCTTGTGTGTGTTAGAATAGATAGTGGCTTCTAGTGATCTTTAATACTGCCCTAGAAACTTCTTCCTTCATTTCGTTAGGTAAGAAATGGCCTACTGAAATGTTGGTGTCGTGTGCGATGGCAACACATTTGCACAGCATGTGTTCTGCTGCCTCCAGATCTTGGCACAGACAACAGATTTGATCTTCAGCTTCATTTAAATAAGTAATAACTTAGGGCTACATAATCTGTCAAAATAATTGTAAATGACCTAAAGTTCCCTCTGCTGAACGATAGCATTATTTTTGCTATGGCAAGCCTAATATGAGCAGTTTCGCCTGCTTTTGTTCTGGAACACTTTCCCAGTACGAGGCCGTTTGATTGTCCTCCCATGCCTTTATTGCTTGCTTTATGTGGCTATTTTGGAAACCAGAAAAAGGGTTAGAACCAATGAAAGGCATGTTCGCTGCTTCTTTAGGCAACTTCTCTGTCATTTCATTTCCCTCGATCCCTTGGTGTTTTCGAACTCACCGCATAGTAAATGGTTATTGCCCAAGGGTTCGGAGATGCTCTTTAAGATCCCCAGCCTATAGTTCCCTCATTCCACAAACAGTGAATGCACTCGATTGAATTTGTTGAAGCTGCTGTTGCTCAGTCTTCTAATTCTTTGACTCCCAAACCAAAGAGGCGTAAGGGATTTTGAGTTTGGTTACTACTGAATATAACCCGCTGTTCATTTGAGTCTTAAGACCACAGTTCTTACCGAGCTGCCAACAACATCTAATGAGGACGTAATAGTTTTTCTCTGTAAGTTGGACATGTGGGAGATTCATGTTACTTTTTATCAAACGTGACTTCCGATTATTTAACTTTATCGCTCAAGCTAATAGTTTTCCCCTCGATGGAAGGTATTTTTAGACAAACTTTTCTTCTTGTAAAAGAGGTGTGCAGGGTGTGATTTTGACACCATTTACGTTGTCGTCAAGAGCTCTTGGCATAAGTTGCGGTATGATATTTTCATATTTTCCATGGATCGTGATTGCCAGCTCATTAACGGCCTCTTGCAGACAAGAAGACACCAGAGCAGAAGTAGCAGCCCTCCTCTTTGGAGGTAGCTTCTGTTGATCCTATTTGTTGTAGTTTCGAATCCCAGCGTACCGATTATTCGTTGACTTTAGAGCACGGCTTTAAACCATTTTGTAGACGACGGGTAAAAACCTTTGGCGCTCTTTCAACAATCTCCAAGGAGGTGTTATCAAAAGCACCTCCTATGCCCAAGAATGTACAAAAAGCTATTGCTTTTGCCATAAATAGAGCCTCTAATCTGCTTGTAACATACTTGAGGGTCGTTATTATTGACTTCGCCTTTTTATAGGCATGTTGGCTACGATGAAGCGGATTTATTGCAAGGACTTCATTCCTTAGGTACTGGTTTAATACCTTTTCCATTCCCTTGAGCAGGAATTTGGAGAGACTGATGGTTCTGTACGCTTTCCTCTTGTACGTATAAACACCACATTTACATCTCTTCACAAATTGGTATATAGCTGAAGCTATGTACCAATTTGTGCTTTGTATAAGCTCACAAGTATTGGAAGGAGAGCATCTGTGCCTCTTTGCAATAGCATAGGAAGGACGCCGTCTCGTCCAGGTGATTTTACTTGCTAGACTTCATGATTCCTTTGTGTTTTACGACTTGACTCCATTTCGAGGTGATAGTCTTTGTTAGTAAGTGCAGAGGCTGGAAAATGAGCATTTAGCATTACCTATGCCTTATGCCTATTTAGAATTTTTTTAAACCTGCCATCAGCTTTCTGAAGGTGTCCGAGTATATTTACATATTCTTTGGTGAGGACATTTTGCAGACGGGCTGCTGTCGGCGTGTTATCTACGCCTGGCTATATTGCCTGGCTAAATTAGTGTTCGATCTTCGAGGTTTTGGTTTTGTTAAATAACCTTCTAGTCTTAGTCAGCTATCCTTCGCTTCTTGCCCATTCCTTCCAGGATGGAGCTATCGGATCTAGGTCTTTTCCGTCTTCTCTCTGCCTCTTTCATCGGTTATAGGGCTTTCTGTCGAACTTCTTCAGGTTTGGGTTCTTGCTTTATCGCCATTGAGCTGCTTCTTTTCTTCTGCTAATTGGAGCTTTAACTGTACCCAGGTAGATATGAATGTGTCGCTGTCGCAGGAAATGGAGGTAGTTAAAATGTATTCTGAACTTTTTGCAGGAATTGGTAGAAGAAGAATTTCTTCCTTTGATGTACTTGGAATGTCATGTGACACTGGTTTGTTTTATCTATTTGGTTCCATCACTTTGTTTCCACGAGGAGGGAAAATCTAGAGGTCGACATGTGATATATTACGAAATTGAGGGATCCCTTTCGGAGACCTCAATCCAAAAAATTTTATACGATGAGTTAACTTTGAGAATGTTAGTTTCTGTAGAACGAAAGGCAGCTCGCATTAATTTGCGTTGAAAACTTTGAGCCGGTTCAATAGCGGAAACTCAAAACATGCTGATAGTATTATGAGCGGTGACGAATCATGAATTTATTTTAATGAACCCGAAATCAAACGTCAATAACTGTTATAACTGTTTTTTGTTCTCTTCTATAATTACAATACAAATCCATTATGTATGATTTCACTTCAGTTAGTATTAATTCGCTAATTTATGAGTAATGAGGTATGCATCTCTAGAAATGATGCCCAAAATATTTTCTTAGCAAAATGCAATTAATCATAACCATTTACACAACACTATAAGTTGTACGGCGTTTGAACTTGAACTTGAATACCACAAGCAAGTACACGAACAAATGTTGTATAACAGGAGAGAATGAAAACATAATTACAACATTTTATATCAACCGACAGCTTGTAATTTTAATAAGGTAGCTATATGTCTGGATAAAAAAAATATATTTGTGCTGTACAACGTATACAGGCATTATGAATGTACATATGCATAAAGCAAATTTGTCTGCGTACTCCAAAATAAGGTATTATCCAATTATGAAATTCTTTTATAGCATTGAATGAAAAGCCTTCCGGTTATAGACGAAATATTTCCAATTATCCATCAATAAAAGTACGTAAATGGCATATAAAATACTTAAGTAATTAGCCGTACGTGTTATCGTTGGATTCTTTGTAAATCACTGCGCTCTAGACGGATTACTTAAGTTGTCCCTTTTAGCAATACGCATTCTTACTACGCTGAACGTATGCCTGCAAAGATTCATGTGAGGCATTCAAAGAAAATATGTTCGTCGTCGGGTAATTTAAATTATTGTTGAGATAATACGTTTTAAATTGTACTTCAGCATTTACGTAGAGCAGCGTTGTCTCTATGAAGTACGTTTATGAGATTAAAATTAAACATTTATGACCAACAGGTACGTTACTGAACTGTACACCAATTTTGATAGAACCGCTTTTTGCTACATCTTACTGAAATCTGTGTATTCTAAAACAATATACCGACAGGCATGTTCAAAGAACATTTCTTGTTAGAATATATTTAGAAGATATATTTGAAATATTAACTCACAATCAGGCACTAATTTATATAGGGTGATAATTGTTATGCAAAGACCAACATCACTGAGTATCCTGCTTGTCTATCGTGGCTGTAGTTGTTGATCAGTGTACGTCAATATTACGTCAATGAAAATGCATAATAATTTCTAAATGTAATATTCTAACCTTTTTCACTTGTTTACTTATTTTTTAACGTTTCTGATTCGGTCTAAAACTACGTTGGATCCACAAAAAGATCTCATTTCTTTCTGTCTCCTGCAAGCTTCTTTACTTCCTTCTGTTTCACCCTTATCTTTCTGATACCGGTGCCAGCTCCATCTCTCCAGAGTTTTCTAGGATTCTTTCTCTCCCTGTTTCATTGGATTCAAGCATTTGCGATGCTGATCTTGCTTTCCGTATCCTCATTATATGCCCTAGCCATTTTGAGCTGTGCTTGTATAGGATAATATTTGTCTTATTTACTGTTATAGTAAGTTAATATTGCTTTCTTGACAGTTTCGGTTTTTGTAGTAATGGGGACTTTTTTCTTACTCAAGAAACTTGTTTTGATATTATTGAATAATCATAATCTGCCTGTTTTCATTACTCTTTCGTTTATTTCATTTTCCGAATTTCCTTTATTGTTGATCATTACGCCCAGATATTTGTAATCTATCCTGGATTACTTTCTTTCAGCTTTCTCTTCTGATTTTTCTGTTAGTCTTCATTAACTCTTCATTAAATATGTTTATATACTTTTGTAACTGTTTTTCGTTCTCCTGTAATTATCAGGTCGAGATAATTCCTATTTGAGAGTCGTCTGGGGCTTACTTCCTTCATTGCTTGATTACGTAGATATAAAAGTTCATCTTTTCTCTTCCGATAAGAATATCTAACCTTGTCGCAACCTGGTGCTATTTCCAGTTTAATTTGCCTCGTCGCTTTATTGAATTCTTCCCTTCTTATTTCCTTCTCTTATGAATGATTTTCTTCTTGTGCCCTGAGTACAATATGTTCTCCTTATTTCTCTTCATTTAGATTTAAATTTACTGGATTTCCATTAAGATATGTCTACTTTTATCCTGTACATTTTATAGGACATTCGTCTTCGATGTTTTCATTTGTATCAGTATGTTGTAAAGTAGTTTTGGATTTTTGTTATAAGTTGGTTTATTCCCAAAATCCTTTTTTACTTGGTTTTATCAGTTCTTTTACCTTCATTCCTTCAATGTTCCATGGTTCTTCATTATCTTTGTCTGCATTTTCTATATCTTCTGTTCTTTTCGTTGCGTCACTTCTTATTTTTGTTATACCACAATTCATTTTTACTGCCTTCTTAAGTCTTGACTAATAATTCTTCCATCTTTGCTCTAAATAATGATGTTTTATCCTGTGGGACGTTCTTCTATTTCTTTATAGTACTTTTCTTTTGTTACATCTTCTTTAAGTTTGTACGATTTAGTTTTTTCTTTTGTTATTTTCCTTTTTTGTTTTCTTTTTGCCCTAT
Organism: Oryctes borbonicus; assembly: GCA_902654985.2. Taxonomy (NCBI): domain Eukaryota; kingdom Metazoa; phylum Arthropoda; class Insecta; order Coleoptera; family Scarabaeidae; genus Oryctes; species Oryctes borbonicus. The sequence continues at coordinate 14,700,609 of LR736859.1, read as the reverse complement.
TACAACTTCATTTTAGCTAAATAGTGACCGCTTTCTATGTTTGCATCTACCTTAACCTTTTACATACATTTCTCCTTCCTTTTAAGCATTCTCAATTGTTTTATTAAAAAAAGAAACTTGTGGAAATTTTCACCTCAATTACAGAAACATTACTTTTGATCTTACGTTTTTTTTATCTACTTTTTTAAAATAAAATGTTTGCCATTATTTAAACTACATGCGTACCTCAGCCGGCAAAAACGTTATGCGCAATTCATATATTCATATCTATAAATAAAAGTCTTATAAGTTCATTCCTGAGTGAATTTCATTGAACCTGCAAGTAGAAGTTAAAGGGTGTACTAGCCCAGAGGCATGAATACATCGTCACGGTGAGTAAGGGTAGATTGCAGCTCTGAAAGATCTCGTTAGTATTTATCTGTCCCAAAGGAACAGAGCGGCACGAGATAGAACCCGCCGGTGGATGCTATTACCACAACGCCGATAGAACCAAAGTAACTATTGTACTGTTCCGCTGAATTCGGCCGCTCTTCATCATTTACTGTTATCAGACCGGTTTGCTGATTAATTTTAATTATTTTTCGGGGGTGAAACGCCATAGATGTTGTACCAGTAAAATACTCTCAAGTAGCCAGTTTATATCAATTTTGAAGATTGTTTTCATTGATAACATAGGGTTTTATGTAATAAATGAGAGTTCGTGAGTATCCGCATCGAATTTGTAGAAGATTCGGCAACAAAATTATATTGATAATATTCATTTAAAGTTCTTGTAAGCCTACATTTTATATAACTTCACGGTGTCTGAAGACAGCATAAGCTATCGACTGTCGAAAATATTAATTTCTATTAATATCTATACATGTAATATAAGTTTTATATTGTAGACATCCGTATAATTGTAATTGATGTTATATTACACAGTTTCTACATACAACAATTTGGCAAAGATGAAGTTAAAATTTAGCATATATAGACGTGTATCAACGCATAACCTAACAATATTTATAATTTTACAGAGCGAGTACCTGCAGAGTGGCCCAACTAATTAATTTTTTGCTAGAACATCGATAACATTCTATAATTTTTTTATTCTTCGCTATATTTTAGTTAAATGGTTTTAGACATATGCGTATGCTTCATTTAATCTCTGCTTTGCAGAGTTCTTTTATCTCATAACAGCGTTGATAGAAGACTAAATCCTGTGAAAGACAGCGTGTGATAATCCACTACCACCGTGGAATGGTCTGCCGTTGTACAACCTGTTCTAAATAAATTAACAAGTTGGTTAAGATTCCATTGATAACTTGCTTATTTTAAATAAAACACTTTATATTTCTAAGGAATTGTAATAGTTACCCTAATATACACCGCGCTTATGCCGATTTATATTTTTGATTTGTTGATTTTTACTTATACCACAAATAGATGTTACTCCCGTTTTGAGCGTTTTAGTTATTTAAAATATAACCGTAAAAATATATAGGCTGTTAATTTTAAAATGTTAGTCTTCTTGCCATTTCCGCTTAAACCAGAAGGTACCGCGATGGTTAAAATTTTTATTTGACATTATATATTAAAGAATTGGTCAAAACGAACGGTGTCGTATACTCACAGTGCTGCCTGTGAATGGAAAAAGAAAAGCCTTTTCGACGTCCTATATTGAAGATACTGAATAACCTGCTCTATGTCTTTAAACTTTTCCTCGCCTTGTATAATATATACCACAGCTCCTAATAAACATTCTACATATTATAACAAAAAAACTGCAATAAACTTAAATTAAATTATACACATGTACCGAACCATTCAACTGTTTTTCTTATAAACATCTTTTTACAACCATAACCTAGATGATTGCGAACAAAAGTGCCTGTAGACACTTTTGACGACAGTTTCTTAGGTCATTTCTACCTAACGGGCGAAACAAGTAAAAGATATCTGGAAGAAAGTAGAACAAGAACAAAAATTCTATTTATCCCAACTAAACCAACAACATAAACCAATAATAAAAATAAGTAAAATATTACAGTATTCAAAAATGACATGAAAAAATACAAAAATTCTAGTACAGTTATAACAAAATTCTTGCAAGTACGCGTGAGCGACTAAAATTAAAACTGTCTGAGGTAAAATTGTTGAAATTTACTATAGAGCAGTGAATCACATTACTTTAGATTTCAGACTGCCTTCCATCATACGCAATAGCAATATTGTCAGCGTATAGAATATGGAAATAGATCTCTGTAGAGAATTAATTATGCGCGCGTGGCAGTCTTAATGAAAATGAACTACTGCAAAGATGACTTCCGAACAAAAAGAGCTCAACTCTACGATAACAAATGACGCAGTCGAACGGATCTTGAGTACACGGTTACCGGACTAAACTTTACAAAACTTAAATGACACGCAAGAATAAGAAACTATTCTTGTCCGATGAAAAAAAAATCCAATTGATCCAAGTGATGGATCAATGGAAGTTTTACTACCAAAAAAAATACCAAGGGAGTCACCATGAACCGTAATTTTGTTGGCGAAGTAAGTAACTATTAGTATGTTCAGCTTTTGGATGAAATTCGAATAGAATTTAGAGATCAAATACCGTGCGACATTTAAATTTTGAACACAATAAGCAAAATTATTTTTTCCTTTCTCTGCAAGCTAAAAATAAATGTAGTTCTAAAAATAACGTCAAATTTGCTTATATCTGCATAAAGATAAGATATATGTTTGCATAAATCAGTGTTTACATTAAAAAAAATTAATCTAATAAATATTCGTTTATATTCAATATAATATTTCTGTAATAGACGATGTTTAATAAATTTCAGTATTTATTTGAATTAATTAAATGATCTACCTCTTTCAACTGAACAGTTTATTTAGTTTAAGTAAACTGCTTTACCACTAGTACAACAATATGTTTGCTGTTAGTTAGCTAACTTATTTATCCTACTAAAATAGCTTATTTACAGTTAGTAAGTAAATTGTGTTACTACTAACATCTATTTCTTAAGTATACCTTCCTCGGATAGTGCATCTGTTACCTATTTTATTAAAGTTTCCACTTACGGTTATTCAATAATTAATTAGGACTACTAAGCATCTTTCTTAGTGGGAAAAGGACTTGGTAGCAGTATTTGAGAATAATAAATTGTCAAAGTCATTCAATTTTTGAAGTAAAGTTATATCAATTTTCTATATTTCATGCATAGGATTTAATTTTTTGTAATTTTGAGAAAAACAGGGAATGATTCAGATTTTCCTCCAAATGATAGTGGGACCTTTTTCGAATATTCTAGGGTAAAATCACATCACATCGCATCAGAAGGTCAGATTATCCATTGAATTCTTACTGTATTACTTTGTGTTCACAATTCTAACAACTCTCAAATTTCTAAGAAATTCCGTGCTATTAGCAATGAAGGAGGAAAGGAAACAAAAGAATTAACGCAGAGTCTAGATGTGAGCAATTTTATCAAATTATGAATTGTTACAAGCAAATGAGAGCAACAAGGTATAATGTGTGAACATGCGTTGAGATACGCATATTCCATCCAAACAAAACAGTAAATAACTATTCACCTACAGGAATTGAGTGCCTTTGATTTAAATAAACAGCACTGATTACTAGTCCTCTCTAACTAAACCAGTAAGAGAAATTGTAGAATTTATTTGACAGATGATTCGAAGGAAAACTTTTTGTTAACGATCGATAATGAGATGAAATATTCCCGCTTAGAGCAGAAACGGAGGTACTGAATAATAGTCTTGGATTTGTCGAGACCGCCGCTTCGGCACAAAATCATTAACAATTTACCATGCCAGAAACATTGCTCTCTCTCCCGTTCTTGAGTCACGAATACAGCCCGCTGGGGGCGCCACCGTCATTACACCCCTTCACTTAATAACACCGCCGAGACTCAGATATGCTTCACTACCTACCGTCATCATTATCTACGGAAATACTGAGCGAGTGAGTAAAATCTACCGATTGTAATGATATATTTCGACGGTGGAGTATGAAAATCAAATGGTATACGGCGTAGGAGAAAATATGGCAAAATCACAATGTTAGAAAAAAAATTAATATGACTGAGATTGGTGGGCGATGCATATTGGGCATAAAAAGCGTGAACGGATAATATACGGTGCTTTTCGAAAATAATTGAGGGAACGAGCGTTTTAATGCACGTGTGAATGGATTTACTGCATTTCCACTGGCGGTAAAACGTTGATTGAAGCGAATAAACTCGTTTATCCGTAAAAATATTTGCATGCGAAACAAGAGATGATTGTAATTATTTATCATTCTAGAGAATGAATTCCACATCTCATCTAAAAATACTCCAATACGTGCATTTAAAATTCGAAATTTTGTGTATGCAAATGTTTTGTATTAGTTATTTTAATTTTGAAATGTATAACTGCATTGATACCAGCGTTTTATGATGATAGGAAGTACACATTGTAAGTACATATAAATTGTTATTTAGTGCCTTCTATTGTTACTAATTTTAGTACAACGCTCCCCGCTTAATGTAGTCACGGTTAATGACTCACCTATTGTTATCATTTCAATCACCTACGAGCCGACAATATACTAAGTTGTGCAAATATTTTCGTTTATCGTTAACACAACCCCAGGTTATTGTTATCACCTGTTGTCTTTCTTCTCTCCAATTTAATGTTAGAAGAATTCACTTATTTTGTTATAGTCCAGAGATTGGCAAAGCAATTGTTATTGCTACTGAATGTTCTCCTAATTCCCAACTCTACAGAGTGAGTTGGGAAGAACGGACCAAACTCCAGGAGTGCATTGTACACATAAAAAGACTTGTTTTTGAATTATACCTTACTCCTGGAGTTTGGGTTGTTCTTTCCAACTCACTCTGTATAATGAAACCAGGTGATATCAACCTTCTTCGATTTCAAGTCCGAAATGTCCGAAAAATGGGAAATCATTAGTGCAACAGAAAAGATGAGTATTTTACAGAAAAATTTCAAATTACAGAATCAATTATGTGGTATATAAAATATAAAGGTGGCTGTTTTGATAAAATACTTTTACAATTAACTACGTGTCGAGTTCGAACCGTCAATATAACAATTGACATCGAGTAACATCTCTTAGATATTTCTAAGCTGGAATCTTGTGATTTTTAATCTGAAATTTGTTTTTATTTGCACTGTTTACTAAAAATTCCCAACAAATGTAAACAAACAATTCACGTAGTTTGTGTATATGTGCAGCTAGGGAACTACCAATGTATTATTAAATTATAGTGGCATAGACTAATTTCTCCTGCCACCTTCAAAGCACCTGCTGTATGCACGTATGCAACGATTCCAATGATGTTCCAATTTTTAGAAGCACTTCTGGAAGTCGAAACGCTGTAGTGTATTCAAGTACAGTTGGGATTCCATTTGGATATCTTCAAGGGATTCAAAACGTCGCCCTTTCAAATAGATATTAATTCTAGAAAAGGGGAAGAAGTTGCAAGGGCTACGCCAGGAGAGTGCTGGCCCGTTGTCATGTTGTTCTTTGCAAGGAATTCCTTCAAAATTAGGGCGCGTTGTTATGGTGAGCAATCTTTGTTCTTGCACAATTCAAGCCTTGCGCCAAATACTTTCACGAACATCACGGATGATGCCTTCTATCTTGGCGAATCACGTCCGCACTTTCCTAATAATTTCCGGTGTTGTGCATGTTGATTGTCCTCCAGAATGTTTGTCGTCTTCCACGGATTCTCGGATTTCTTTGAAGCATTTGAAGCAGTCATGTATACTTGCATAACTCAAGGCAAGTTTTCGGAACCAGGCACAGAATTCGGTTTATATCCGCTGCTCCTTTACGTCAACCTTTTCGAAATTCATTAGTTGAGAGGGGCCCCAAAACGCAGCTAGCGGTGCGACCTCGTAGTACCTTTGATTTGGCCGGGATATTCAAATTCTGGGGTATTTTGTATAGCATCTCGTATTGCAGAATGTTCATGTAATAAAAAAAATTAAAAACATTGTATCTAGTGTTATTAAGCAAATAGCCCAGATAAAGCCTGTCTAGAAATTTGTTTTGTGTATGTACGGTGTGGTGACGATTGTACATGATATATAGGCCTCAGGCGCCTTTAGTTTGTAAATGGTGTGCGTAAAGTATTCCACGGCTTAACAAAGCCGTGGAACACTTTAACAATCATCACTTGCACGCGGTAAAGTGTGAAGCGCGGACATACTAGAAAAATCGGTTATTTGCGCCTAAGCTTCCTTCTGAGTGAATAGTCTATTTTGATGAGTGTAGGCTTTCACGACCGCAATCCATTGTAGAAATGTCTTCCGGGTGATGTCGTGTAGTTGATTTTTAATTTGACGTTTCGCTGACTATCCTGTCAGCTTCTTCAGAAGATTTCTAAAGACTGCTGTTGTTGTCTTTTGCTGCTCGTTATATATCCCATTTCTGTTCCGCTTTGCTGATCCATAACCGTTCTGCCCTGCTGATCCATAACCGTTCCGTTCCGCTGAGTTGCGTCGTTCGCTGCATGACGACCTCGCAGTGCCAACCTCCACGTGTTGCTGATCCTGTATCCATCTTCGCGATTGAAGTTGTTGGTGTTCTTCATTATTTCTATGGATTCGCGTATTATCCTCGGGTAGTAGTGGCTGGTCCTGGCTAATACCTTGACGTCGCTGTAGCTTATGCGGTGGTCTCCTTGCTGGTGCAGGTGTTCTGCTACTGCAGATTTTTCAGTATGCCTAAGGCGTGCGTCTCTCTCGTGCTCTTTTACTCTGCACTGAATACTCCGACCTGTTTGACCGATGTAGCTTTTTCCACATTGGCATTTCAGTTCGTATATGCCTTTTGCTCTTAGTTTTGGTAACACGTCCTTATTTGGAGGGAGTAGCTGGTCGATTTTGGTCACCGTGTTGAAACGTGTGGCGATGTTTTTCTCCCCTAGGGTCTTTTTTAGCCTGTCGGTGACTCCGGCTATGTATGGAAGGTACGCGTATCCTGCTGGTTGTTGTTGATCTTCGTCTTTTCTCTGCTCTCGTGGCTTCCTTATATGTCTTGTACTGTAGCCGTTTTTCTGCAGGGCGTTTTTGACGTGTTGTATTTCGTTATTCCTGTGATGTTTGTCGCTGATTTTTTCCGCTCTTCTTAATAAAGTGTTGATGAGGGATCTTTTCTGTTGAGGATGGTGGTGAGATGTTGCATGCAGGTATCGGTCTGTGTGGGTCTTCTTGCGGTATACACTGTGGCCTAGTTTGATGCTGTCATTGCGCTCCACTAGGACATCTAGGAATGGTAAGGTGCCGTCTTCTTCGATTTCCATGGTGAAGTTAATGTTTGCGTGTTGTCTGTTGATGTGTTGCAGGAATTCCTCTAGAGTTTTTGGTCCGTGTGGCCATATGACAAAAGTGTCATCTACATATCTGTACCAGCATTTAGGTTTCAACCTGCTGGATTCGATGGCTTCTTGTTCGAACGCTTCCATAAAGATATTGGCGATTACAGGTGACAAAGGAGATCCCATTGCAGCGCCACTCGCTTGTTCGTAGAATTCTCCGTTCCACAGGAAGTAGGTCGAAGTAAGGCAGAGTCTCGCCAAATTAATCAGATCCGGTTGTAGTCCTTTTGGTATTAGTTGTTGCCTGATGATCTCTAGTGTTTCTTCCACTGGTACATTGGTGAAGAGTGATTCGACGTCGAAAGATACCAATAAATCTTCTTTTGTTATTTCGTGTTGTTGTAGTATCTCGATGAAATGTTCGGAGTTCTTCACAAAGCTTTCGGTGTTCCCGGAGTATTGTGCTAGTTGGGCTACAGTACAAGACATATAAGGAAGCCACGAGAGCAGAGAAAAGACGAAGATCAACAACAACCAGCAGGATACGCGTACCTTCCATACATAGCCGGAGTCACCGACAGGCTAAAAAAGACCCTATGGGAAAAACATCGCCACACGTTTCAACACGGTGACCAAAATCGACCAGCTACTCCCTCCAAATAAGGACGTGTTACCGAAACTACGAGCAAAAGGCATATACGAACTGAAATGCCAATGTGGAAAAAGCTACATCGGTCAAACAGGACGGAGTATTCAGTGCAGAGTAAAAGAGCACGAGAGAGACGCACGCCTTAGGCATACTGAAAAATCTGCAGTAGCAGAACACCTGCACCAACAAGGAGACCACCGCATAAGCTACAGCGACGTCAAGGTATTAGCCAGGACCAGCCACTACTACCCGAGGATAATACGCGAATCCATAGAAATAATGAAGAACACCAACAACTTCAATCGCGAAGATGGATACAGGATCAGCAACACGTGGAGGTTGGCACTGCGAGGTCGTCATGCAGCGAACGACGCAACTCAGCGGAACGGAACGGTTATGGATCAGCAGGGCAGAACGGTTATGGATCAGCAAAGCGGAACAGAAATGGGATATATAACGAGCAGCAAAAGACAACAACAGCAGTCTTTAGAAATCTTCTGAAGAAGCTGACAGGATAGTCAGCGAAACGTCAAGTTAAAAATCAACTACACGACATCACCCGAAAGACATTTCTACAATAGTCTATTTTGATATTAAAGGGATCAATGAAGTTAATACGTTATTTATTATATAGTTGTGATCTGTTTAGCTGCTCTGCATCAGTTACTGTGCATTTGATGACCTGTACAGCTATCACCTTTCTTACAGTCCATAACAATTGCTACTGTAGTTGCTACTGTTTGTTACTAAGACGAGGGTGATGGTAACAAAGCCATGTATGACTTTAGACACCATTTATGTAGCGCAGGCTTCCGAGGCTATGGCAAGCTATAATATTCTGCTTGCTTCTCGAAATTAGCAGAGACTAGACAGACTCTTGTTTGTTTGTCTCATGAGAATGGGTTCGTGTTGCCTATTGGTTTTCCCCAGAGTCAACAAAACACGAGTCGGTCTAGTCTTTCCTAATTTCGCGAAGTGCACGGAGAATACTCGTTTCTGCAGGCTTAGTGATGAAATGTTACCTGAAAGAAAAGGTTTTAAATTATATCTAAGGACGCCGGATTTTTTCTTCCCACCAGAGGCACCGCATGTTTATTTTGCTGCGAACACACTTTGCCAGTACAACTATAGATAAATGTATTTAATTCTGCAGATGCTTCATCTAGCAAATACTGCTGATAGCATTACTTAGGTGGGCAAGCGTTTAATAAATAGTGCATTGTCGCTTTAAGGCGGCGTACGTATATATACACGCATATGTGTACATATAACGCATCTCTTGTCTATTGTATGCCACAATGAACATGTTTAGGGGGTCTATTTAAGTGACAATGTGCTATAGGTTATCTATAACTTGTAACTTTTAAACAGGTGCTTATTATTAGTTTCTTACTTAGCGTTATTTGATTACTACGAAGCGGAGGACACTCTGGTATGAAGGAGAAACTGGCACCTCTAATTATACCCCGCTAGTGCTTTTAGTTCAGGATTAAGTTAAATATATTATTTGAATATTTATGTGTATGACCTAAACATGCAATGATAACGATGTTGTTTGTAAGGGCTTTATATAAGAAAATGAAACCTATGTGGGACCAAACATGAGAGAATGTGCTACTTAAAGCTTTAGACGTTTTGAAACCTTGTATAATAGCTTAAAATTATTTCAACATAATTATTAAAATATGTTAAACGCTTTTAGGTAAGAAATTAATAGCTTTATAAGTATAAAAAAATTAAAGCTATTTTCAATTACTTTTATACTCTATTTGTTAATGTTTTATCAATTATTCCTAAGTGTCGGTAATAACCTTACATTAAGCGCTACCAGATTGCTACTTACACAACCTACTAATCTAACGTCTAGTAAACTCGATGTATGCCAGAAAAAGAAACTAAAAGCCACTCCGACAAACCGCAAAATGAGATCATGTCGCCTACTTTTGGTGAAAGATGTCGAACAGTTGGCGACAGGTATAGGTTATAAATAAATGTAGGCGAAATGTGTTTTATTTTTATTGATATTTCCCCGTAGAGCAATAAAGGAAAACAACAACAATTGCAGTTATCGAGCGCGATAATTAGGTATAATGTATGCCGGCGCACGTACAGATAAGACGCAAAGGGGGTGTACCGGCCATAATGCAACTGCACGTACTCTCTATTGTTGGACCACTTCCGGTATTCAGTCAAGAATGTCCCCGCGCACTCACACCTGTGTCGGGTGTATTGCTTAACTTTTTACCTTTTCGTCGACGCTTGACTACTTCGGATCTGTCCAGAGATGTAGTCCTTGTTGGTAATCTGTTATTTGGCTGAAAGAACTTGCCCTTTTGATTTGGTTGTAATTTTAATTACAATCCGTGCCGCTATTAAAATAAAGCTATTGCTACACACAAAAGTACTTGAAACATTACGTTTTGATTAAGCAATAAGACAAAATATGTTATACTATCAACCAAAAAGTGCTGATAATATAGCTACTCATAGTATTGGTATTTTGCGGTTATTGTTTGTAGGCATTTTTCGATGTGTTTTTAATATGTTGTACTGTTTATTGTAAAATTAAATACGAAGGGGAAGTTTAGGAGTTATTGATTTTTTCATAAATTCAGTATTCATGGGAATCTGGAGTGTCTCGAGAACACTTTTTCAGCAAATTAAAGTCAAATGGAAAAAGAAATATGAAACTTAAAAATTTAAAACGAAATTGACTGATTCAGAGATGCTCTACCACATAAACACTATGTTTATGTGATACTTTCTGGAATTCTGCTTTCTCTAGCCACCCAGACCAACCTGACCAGAACTTTGAAATGCGAATAGAAGTCTTATTATAAGCACCTTGAAACTGGAACTACAACCAAGACAAGTTACCTCTGTGACAGATAGACTCGCAGTCAAAAATTTAATTTAGCGTTACCTCACTTCACACTGCAAGTACTGGTAATCTTACATATGTAAAAATACATTGATGATGAAAGACAAAAGGATGCCTTTGTTTTAGAAGTAGCGTAATGCAACACGATGCAGGAACACAACTAAAACACAGTTCTTATGCTATTTTACACCAAACACAACTGTATAAATTTACAGGATTTTGCCGACCAATAATACGGCCATCTTACGAACGATAAGTTATTGTTTCATTTCACCACTACCACTGTTGGTTGGATTTATTATTATCTCCTCACTCCAATTCTCACAAAGATAATAGGAAACGAATGTCCACGCCCAAAAGTGAACTCCCAGCCACAAAAGCGAAGAAGGTTACTATGAACTTACATTATATGCGTACTAGAAAATATTTGGATGATTATGACAACTTATGCAGTACACCGTTTTCTTTTCTGCGATGTGAGTACTGCATAATGGCATCTTTGGAAATAAGTCAAAACCTTGTCTTACTAATTTATGTAATCGTGATCCAGTTCTGGTTTCGCGATGTTATATTACTTTTGTCCGATTTCAACCTGTCACTAATAAAATTCTTACATAAATCTTATGTAAATCTCCTATGACTTGAGCATGTGATGGCTTCTTATTAATTTCTTCTATCTACAAATTTGTGTTCATGCAAATTTCGCCCATCGCATTCTTTATCACAAAAAAATAACATGGATGCTTCTTTAAAGTAAAATATTCTTTGCTCGATTTTTTAAACCGAATATTCCAGTTATATACGATACTGGAACATCAAGTTCTACCCAGATTCGGCTTATCACCGAATCAATTCTGCTTTCTGCGTCAACTTCAAGGTATACTTTTGTAATGCCCGTGAAAAAAGGAAAAAACAAAACGGTTTTGATAAAATAAGATTCATATGGTGGGAATCCAGTTGGTATCACCTACTACTACTTTTCGGTATCATAATAGATAAGCGGGAAATATATTGCTAATTAACAATAATGTTGGCAACCAAGGAAGGTAATTCAAGTATCCCATAAATTAAAATACAAATGTAATTAGATGACTTGCGTTGTCCTAAGAAGAATTTAAACAAAATTCACGCCCCTGGTAATTGAAATACCCCACTTGATAGCAAAAAATTAAAATATACAATATTTCAATTTGTTTCGAGAATACGTTTTCTTTTTAAAGGCATTTATGCAGTATGTTGGGCTTGCATGCTTTACATGGTCAGCCATTAATCTCATTAGGTTTTTATTGAAACACATTTCATTCGCACCTGTACTTGTAGTAAATGAACATGCGAGTTAATAGCACTCCTTGTTGACATAACATTTCTGTGGCACCATCGTAATACATCCTAATGGTTTATAATGATCCTTTGCATAAATATAATATATTTGAAGGAAAAGTGTTTCAAACAAATATTGAACACTCTGTCAGGACATGTTAAAAATACAATTAATTCTCTTGGAAAAGACAACTAATGATGCACAATCGATTATTTACTAAAAATTTCATCTTTTCGGGAATTTTTAAGGATTGCCACCCTAGGTTTGAATACGTGCTAGATATAGTTTTGGTCTAGTATCTATTCCTAATATTATGTCGTTTTGATATGACCTGTTTGTTCCCAGTTACAATTTGACTTGAAATAAAACGTAGCTTGGGAGATAATTATTAATCTAATGCCGAATTATTGTTGTTTTATCTGTCCCCATTTACAAGCCAAAACAGCAACTACCGCCTCATTAATTCAAAATTCAATGGTACGATAATAGCAATATGCTTTTGTTTGCTGCAATTTCTAAATTTGACCATTCGTATGGTCCATCTGGAACGTATCCGAAAAGTAAATATATAGTATATTTTATAAAGAAAATAGTAATTAACAATGAACAATTTTATTCAATAAACTATATTAGATGATCAAAACTTCCATGATTAAATCCTGTCCTGCAGTGATTGTATCCCGAGCGACTTTAGTGCGAGGTTACCTTTGGCTTCACATTTTCAATTGGACCAACGTCAGAGGAAGCTGTTGACTGAGGAATTATCTCAATCTACTGTCCCCGACATCCATACTCTTGAATACGTAGACGTATGGCAGCTTGCTTTACCTTGGTGTAATTGCCATCCCTGCAGATACAAAATTAATTAGTTAATAGTTTCAACAAAGCAGCCATTTAAAATTTATCATACTTTGTGGTATTCATCGTACCTTGGGTAAAACACCACGTATAATATTTCCCCGTTTTCCCTGTGATGGGATGTACTTTTGATAACATTTGTAGTCTGTTGCACCACTTTGAAAAGAATTTAATTGTTGCTACATTTGCGCAGCTTTTATAACAGGAACTTTTCTCGCTTTTCTTGATTGAAAGCCTAATGATTTTTTCCAAAAATTATAAACATACTAGTCAATCTACAAAACCCTAGTTGAGAATTCCTTGGTCCTAATGTAACCAAAGAATTTAAATCATTTCCACATATCTTCATGTAGTGAACACTTTCTCATATCACTATACCCCTTTACTATATAAATGTTCGACCAACAGTTAAAACTAAACGTGTTCCGCGTTTGGACTATGTCATGTTAGTTAATCGAAAATTCGACGTTTCGCCCTGAATCATGTGGGGCTTCTTCAAGAGAAGAGTCCACAGTTAGCACGGTAACTCGTATAAACCGTGCCAGAGACGCAACTAACTGAGCGGGAAACAATCAATCACGGTAATTCAGCATATACCCTGATCAATTGCTTTCCGCTCAATTAGTTTCGCATCTGGGGTCTACACGTTGAGTTACCGTCATAACGTCCAGAGGCAAATATAGTGGGTGACCGATTAACGAACAGTCCGGACTGCGAACGCACCGGATAACGAACGGATTTTTGTGCTCCCTAGATGTTACCCGGGGCTGATAAAAGTAATTTTATGGATTCAAAGCTAAGGAAATTTTTGGTATAGTATGGACCACACACATGACTGTAACTTATGTACTTACCTGTGTAAACACATAACCGTATAAATACGCATATAGAATATGATCTGAGAGAAGAATATAGTTAGATACATACATTGTGCAAAAATTGCCGGCAGGATTACAGAAAAAAAATTATTTACGTACATGTACTTAAGTATTCAGCGAACTACAAAGAAATAAAATTGTAAAAACAAATAGATATACTATCAACATTTTTATGATTATTTGATTTATTTATTAGGGAAATGTGCTAATATAAAGAATATATACAGTATAGGCACAATTTAGAAACTTGAATCTTTTTGACCAATACACGTTTAAAGAATGGTAAAATTCTATGCAAATATCGACAACAGTTAAGATATTTTGACATTAAATGCTAATTTTCTAGTAAGGAGAGATGTATTTTACCGTCCTCTGTATGTCGAAACATAGAATAAATGAATTTTAAATCCGCACATTGTGTCATTTGGCTATCTTTTGCATACATATTCAAGCTATGTATGCGAGTACATAGAATAAATCCACTGCGGCAAAATTTATTTGTGTTGGCCGCTTCTTCCGTATACCACACCTTCAAGGGCAAACTATATTGGCGACGTTTGGTGGTTTAATACCAGCTAGGTGTACATTAGTATGTACGAACGATAACTTCGATTACCTCGTGTTCCCACCAAGGATGCCAACCGAAGAATCAGTAACACCCTAGCATTAATAATGAGCTTAGCGAAATAAGACGCATTACCTGTTGAATCAATAGATACGGTAAATACCAGTATGCATTCTTAAGAAGCGCGACTTTATTTGTGTTATCTGGAATGATTATTTCATTAACTTCCTTTATATTTGAAATTTCAAATTATTAGTGGAAACCCGCAATCTACCTTTTCCTTGTTCTATATTTTACAAAGCAAACACATATTACGTCATTTTTAAATGACATACAAAGCAATGCACATATCTATGTGTGACTTTATAATTGCAATAATGAATACTCATGTACATGAAAGCTATTGCATGATTGCTTTCATTTTAATAAATGTTAGAACCTCCAACATATCTCCTAGCTCAACATTTTTGCAGAACCGTTTGTTTTTACACTGGCTTTCTTGAGAATATGTTCAAAATATAATTTGCTTTTAAGGCTATTTTGTCGTCGTTTGTACTCTTTAGATCGTTGCTTTTATTTGCCATTGGGATATATTTTGCAATAATTGCACCCAGTAGCCGATTGGTACGGCTTCTTTTGATTAAGTACGCCGCCTGAGTCTTTTTCCACGGTTTTCACATATTCATTCCGATATTGCTTTTCCTATTTTTATTAATAGCTGGTTTCACTTATAACATATATTTTTCAGAAAATTGTTGTTGTATTTACAAGCAGTGGCCGGTGTGTTTTCATTCTATTGCAATAAGTTAGGCAAATCCACATAAAAAAGCCTTTTCTAATACCAAGGAAATACACCTTCTTGGGTAATAGCAGTAATTTTTTGTACTTACTAGACGCAATACAACGGGTAGTCTCGGTCGCAGTAAGTTCTTTTCTTAAAACGTCTCCCGGAAGAAGAAACGAACTTCTTATATTAAATCATACCCCGTCTTGAGCGTAATAATTTGATATTTGGATGGTCGAAATGATGTGATTGGTTGCTTAAAGTATAGAACGGTATACGACGCAGACATTCCCGGATGTTTCTGAATGTTGCTGTTTCGTTATTTCAGGTTGAAACATGGTAACGGAGTGCTTTCCGTATGTATTTGTTCCGGCAAATTATATGGATTATTTTACCCGACACGATGAAGGTTACTACGATTTTACTTCACCTAACGCTAACATTGCTCTGTTGCAGATCTGGGGTCCAAACTTAAGTTGAAAAATATTACATTATTGAATGGACTGAATACGGTAACCTTCGCATAAGAAATGTAGTTCTTCGTGCAGTTAAGTATACGATCAACCCCAAATAACTATCTAATTTGACACAAGAAAAAAGTGCTATTATGAAGTATTTGTTATTTTAAATTTAGGAATGAGACAATTTTATGCAAGGTATTGAATTTCTTAAACTAAATAGACGCGTTTCTTGTTGCTAACTATAACTGTGGGGCCGGTACTTTCCTGCTTATACATGACAATGAGAATCACTTAAATTTAGTGAGTCTTACTTAGCTGTAGAAATTACTTTTCTGTGAACCAGAATCCAAGGACTTCACCAAAACACCAGTCAAGGAAAAAGTAAACATGAAGGATAGACAGCAAACACGCGACAGGTTTATAGAGGTTCGATATTATGTTACAATTGACGGAAAGTTTATTACAGCAAATTGAAACCTTCTAATAAATTGCACCCATGTATGTTCTTACACTTGACAAATTGAACCCAGTTTTCTCCTTCGAGGCAGGAATGAAACCAGCATTGCAAACATCAAATTACTACACAAAGGATTGTGACTTCAACAAGGAGTACATTGGATAATATTGTGATAGCAAAATAGCTGAACAGCAATCTAAAATTCAATATGGTCCCAGCTACTCAGATTATACGAATGAAATTCTTCTGAATGCTAATCGTATATCTGGACACTGGCTGTACACACAGCCGGTTAAGTATAGGTAAGCAATTGTTAAAAGTTAGCAATTGTTATGCTATACAATCGAAAAGCAATTTGCATTCGCTAAAAAGACAAGCGTACGTGCTTCATAGAATAGACAAAAAACAGAATATACCGAAGTAGTAAAGCAGAATACAAACAATGAATATTCAATAAATAGGAGTCTAGATTATATCGCGGTGATAAATTAACAATATGTCTTGAGCTGCAGTTTCACATACAAAATTCGGTAGCGTATCGTACGCTTAAGTGGTTCTCGTCAATATGAGGGTCCGGAATAATAATAAGGCGCAGCTACTTTCATGGATATGGCGAGCTGACCTTAATTTTAAGTCAGTGCCTAGACAAACAAAGACGATTATGGAGAGTCTAGGTGTCTTAAGCAGGTGGCGGTCTCGATTAAAGGCAAACAATAAGTAAAAGGAATTTAGTTGGAACATTTAGAGATTTAATTTATTGTTGAAATATCATACTAACGATTACGTCAACTTATCTAAGTAACACATTTATCTTTTAACGACGTGAGTTCTTATTTAAATTGATATAAATCGGAGAGATATACACCGTGTGATTACGAGAAAGATAGTAAAAGACTCCATTATGTATGGGTTTTTCATAATCAGCTAATTTAATAATAACTTTGTTTGTATGATCACAAAAGCATGTGGTCCTGACTCCTGTTGAACGAATAGAAAAGACGACTCACACAAAAAACCTATAGGAGGAAAAATACCAAAATACCATTTGTTGTTATCGTTCTCCATATTTAAGCAGTTCGTAGTTATAATTTATCTATCAATACCCGATATTAATGAAAGTTTATTTAACGTCATCTTTGAAATCCTTATACCGTAAAATTGATAATTATGTTCATAATATAGACTAGGAGAATACAAATTGTATCGCAATGCCTGGATTTATTTTCTTACAAGCTATCGATTTCGACTTAACATGGTCATTCTCAGGTTAATAATCATTGAAATATGTTGAGGCAAAAGAAAACCATTATGGAAATCAAAATGTTAACAAGTAAAAATTTAGAAAATTGTAACCGTAAGAAAAATCTTACATTTTTAAAAGCTTATTTAAAGGAAACGACAACTGATGTTTCCACATGGATATTTGCTAGTGTCTTCCTACGTGATGTAAGAAAATATTTGAAACTAGCATTATAAAACAAAGCAATCCGCTTTTAATAATTGTTCCAATAATTTTCAAAATGTTGTCACGGCCCTGGGTTGTTAGTGCTATGAAGTTAATTGAACTTTTCGATATGATTTGAAACGGTAAAAACAATAAGATAATTACATATTTAATTTCGAATATATTTATAACGATAACATATTTTAATGAAGCACTCGGTATATTTGAAGATATTAAAAAATAATTGTGAACAAAAGCTTCTGAATGCAGTCATTGAGTGTATCAGGCCCAGCTTACCGGCTTTGACGTTCTTGGTTCCTGGATCAAAGCAACCTTCTGTGCGGTTAGCACATTTATCCCACCCCAAATTCTATTTCTCTTCAAATTCTTTTTTTTACCACTGCTTGACGGTTTGAATATACACATGAATTAGCATCTTGCTTCTCTACTTCCTCAGTGTATCCCAGGAATTGTACACTAATAAAAAAGACTAGAAGCTTCATATTATAATCATTTAATACAGAAAAATTACTTCTAATTACTCGAAATACGTCGAAAATCAAACATCAAGCATCTGGCAGCTACGACATGGTCATGACAATCCCCCATTCCTACGACATCGGATGAAGATGTATGCTAGTTCAATCTGTGTACATTTGCACATATTTGTGAATGTGCATCTTATTTATGTTTTATCAAATTTATATCTTATTATTAATACAAAGATGGATGTATGGAGCACGAGTTTTGTATATCTCAGCACGAGTGTACTTTGCAGATGAAGTAAACTGAAAGTTGAGGTAAAATATTTTAACTGTAAAATGAGATATAAGTGGTAAAACTTGTCTTATCGCACGTTTCTGTAAAAGCAAATTACGAAGGCAATAACGGAAGAAGAATAATTCGACATACAAGTTATTTCAAAATAATGTGAATATCTGTAATAAAACCGCAATACTAGGCGATTTACCGAATGCGTCAAGATGGTCCCGCACATTAGATTTTTTTAAATTCGCCCACGTTTTTGGCCGTCCTGTGCTGATTTGGGTAGTAAACATTTTATTTCGCGCTTATTCCATGCACTTTAATTTCCTTTTTGTTTATTTTACAGTGCTATGGTTTTTTGCTGATTCTATTTTGTGCTAATCTCGTTTTCGAGGTAATCCAGAAACAAATATATTTTCTCGAGAGTAGGGATGCTAGATTTAGAATTTCAGAGAATGAGGATCGACGCTTCCTCGAAACAGCTGTCCCGGATTGATTAATTAATCTTGTGTGGCGCGGAGTGTGTCAATACTTTTACTCTTCATTTAGAAACAAGGTATAAGGGAATTAGCAACTGTAGTACCAATTTTTCAATTTTTGAAACTTCGATAAGGGAAAGCTTTTGTGTTAATTTTATGTCGCAAAAATGTCGTTCTATGCTCGTATCGTTTTCGAAATACTTGAGGTTGAGGGTTGGTGCGGTCACTTATTCAATAGCTGCCGCAGCAATTTTTTGGGTTTATAAAATTCGATAATGGCAACATCTTGTGCTTATTTTTGGGATAATTTGTACCGTAAACATTTCGGTCGAGGTTGAATGTTAATGAGAACTGATATTTGGCCGCTCTCATATTTCAAAAGTTTGAAAGAGAAGGAGCGGTTGCAAAGAACATTACGTCGTGATTTGGTGTCTTATCAGTAGGCACAACTTCAAGAGCAACATTGACTTATACGGATATAGCAATAAGACGCAAGTGTTTAATTTAAATAATGTTTAATGGATCGGACGTTGTTGTATGTATGTAGTCTGTAAGCTTTAAGAAATTGTATGCTTTACAAAAAAGAAAAATGTTTAGGTATTTCGTTAATTGGCGCTGGTCTTCCCTGTCGCATTAAAGATCCTCTAAAATGTTACAACTTACTTAAACTTGAAATTATATACTGAATAATGTGTGGCAGCGCAAAACATTGCCGTCATAAAATTTTCAAAAACCGAAAAATTGGAAAAAAAGGTTGTCGAATAAGGGTCCACACCAACTCTCATTTTGAAATATCTCAACACAATAGCAGAAAACAGCACAAAACAACATATTGATGGCACAAATCGGCACAAAACGTTGCCGTTGTCGAATATTCAAAAACCCTAATTCTCAAATATTTCGAGAATGGTACGAGTACAAAAAAAGAAGAACAAAGACTAGAAGAAGTAATGTTTTTGGGACTAATCCCTGAACATAGCTTAAAGTTTACCGCACACTGTGCATCATTAGAGAATAAACTCTCTACAGCGATATTTGCCACGCGAAGTTTAAGGGATGTGATCGCTATTTCATCCCCTAGATCCTTCCACTTTGCGTACGTTGAGACAACATGCAGTTCGCTGCATCCTCGCGCGAATCATATTACCCAATATTGAAATAATTACATATACTTCCGTTATGGCTATTATATCTCTACGAAATTGTATCCTTAAATAAAAATTACGAAACTGACTTTATCTGCAACGGAGATGCGTAATTATGTACCACTATGAGCACCAGAAATGGTGGAGGTTTACAGGTGCCGGCTCGTAGGACGTAGCTTTATGAAGCAGATCCATATTATCGTGCTGTTAAGTATTATAACAAACTGCTAGATGCTATCAAGAATTGTAAGAGTACAGGTACTTTTAAAACTAAATTAAAAGATAACAAAAATTAATATATAAACATTGATTTTACCATGAAAACGAATATTTATGTTGCGCATGGAAGACCTCTTATGTTTATGCAATATATCTTATTGTGCACATGTTTTATTGATTTGATGTAATGGAAGATGGAAGATGGAAGATGTACTTTCACAGAAAATTCTACTTTGTAAAAATAGTTATTCGACCGATTTTGTGTTATCTAGGAAACACAACTTCAGACCAGCTGAAAGGCATACAATGTAATAGTACCAAAGTTGTCATGTGATTACTATTTGCTATTATTATTGTTATATTATCATAAAACGGAATTTTTATGGCCTAAATCAACACAAGATGCCAAATTCTCAGAAGTCGAAAAAACTGATGCGGTGCCTAAATAAGGAACTGCAGTAGTCCCCGTCTATGTAAATATTACTTCTCCTTATTTCGAGAAGGAGATCGGCATAAAAGCCCAAAAATTGTGCGGTGACTATTGAATAAGTGGCCGCACATTCTCAAATGTCTCGAAGACGATGCGACCAAAAAACGAAATTTACGACATGGATCAGCACGGAACATTGTCATTATCAGATCTTTAATAACCGAGAAAATTGATTCTATGTCTGCTAAACAAGAGTGTGCAACGGCCTTTGTTTTCGTATACGCTGCCTCTCTCTTGATTATCTCGAAAAGGAGACAAATACGAAATAAAATCTTTACAGCACAAAACGAGCACAAGACGTTAATATAGCGAAATTTTGAAATAGTGAAGGTGCGGGGGCAGCGTCAAGTTTATTCAACAGATTAACACAAAACGGGTATAAAATTTTTAAATTTAATGAAATCGAAAGTGGCCAACTTGACGCACTGTAATTTTCCCAATAGCTAACAACGCAGGGACTCGAATTTCGGTAAGAAAGGAAAAAAGAAGCGGAAAGTACATACGAACAATACGAAATGTGAAATTTACAGTTTTTCAATGTTTGCGGATGGTATTACTTTCCAATTATTATTATATTGCTTGTATAATATTATTTAAATACGGACCTGATTAGGTTAGCTCTTGTGTAAAGCTGTTCGTGTACAACATACGACTTTTCCCATTTATCGCCGTATTTTATATCTTCCATTCTGATAACGTACACACCAACACATCCACAAATAGTCGTACACATGTATATGCACACACCTGTTTTTAAAGTACCGTTGCTTAAAATGTTTTGGAGCTTCTCTTCTTCTATCCAAAGAAACTTTGTAAAGTAATAATTGTCAAAATGGAAATACAGTTATTATACTTACTGCGCCGATGTTGACGACGGTATTTTATAGCTAGAGTGGAACGCGCTGTTTTCCTAATAGTGAAATATGTGATTCTTCTCTATGACCTACTACACAACCTATGTGTGTGGATTTTTATCGATTCTGTAATTTGGTTCTGGTTGTAAGTTATGCTATAAATTACTGTGCGATGGAAAAAGAGTCACGAAAAAAGATGCGACGATGAATTAACAGTTTGTCCGTTAATTAATCGTAAATAAGAGACGAATTCTTTTAGAATAGTTATTGGGACATCAATGAGAAAGTGTTGATTTATAAACGTTTTGAAATTCTAACGGTACAATATATTTGAGGTATTTTATAAATCCTGAGAAATCTTTGGCTGACTTTTAAATTAATTATTGAAACTACGAGCTTGTGCGTTAGTTTCTCTTTTCGCAACCGATGCTTATAGCCATACACTACCATCAAACTGACAATTCTATCAGTTTGATAATTGTTGTTACTAAGTAGGATTCTAGTAACTAACCGCAACAGGAGCATAGTAAAAGAATTGGTTAAATATAATCTCAACATTCACTATATAAACAAAGTACTGTATTTAAAAACCATCGCCTTCAAGATGATTTTGTGTGTTATAATATATCTAACGTCTTCAGTTTGAATATTATCTTCATATATGCATATAAAAAATATCGATGTATGTCTATCCTTCAACAGGTTTTCTTTGACTTCTACAAAATTATAGAAAAGTTGGTGTATTTGTTGCTTAGTAGGTTAGCAAAACCTATTCCGAATATCTGAGAGGCTTGCAATCTGTACACGCGAAAAATATTTATTAGCACTAATTAATTATTTAATAACCACTAGTAAAAAGATGAATAAAATAAGCAAGCGAACTTTAACTAAATTGTTTAGTAGTAGTAGGTACTTTACCTACCCCTTCATTTTTCTTTTACTTAAAATAAATAAATAAACAGATAACTAGATAATTGTTTATTTCCAAATAGATATATACACAAAAAGGAAAGTCAAATATAAATAGTAGATATATAGTACGTAATTACATCGTTAAATACGAGTGTAAAAATATATCCGGAATGTGTGTATAGATATTTCTTAAGAGATTTTTCAACAACTGTGCACCATAATAGAAAGCATTATAAATTAGAAATTCTTTTATTTTTAACTTGAATAGTGACAGTTGAAGTTCCAGTTTCTTAACGATATTAAAACAAAAGTATTCCTTGATATCGTGGATTTTTGCGTTACGGCGTGGAACTCTTAACGACGATTGATTTCTCGCGTTCTAGTTAAATATGCGCGGAGAAGAAAATAACAATAAAAACAAAAATGATCACCCTGTAAATAAATAAATAAAAATAAATTTATTTTTAAGTTACGGCGAAAGGTAAAAGTAATTTTGTTTATTAAATCAAACGTTAATTGAGGCAGAAGTGGAAATAATTATCAATTTAATCTTGATAACTGTTGCACAATTGTCAAATAGAAGAGCAAATATGTATATGAGAGAGTTATTTGTATAAATGATCCTTTTCCTATTTATGTATTATAGGAACATTTCGTTTTAACGACACTTTGTGCAGTAATCAACTTACCAAGAAACTTACTTGAACTTTAGTTCTCATTGGTCCACAGCTGTCTCTCCACGACTTTTTAAGTGTATTTGAGGAAAATAATAAGAATAAAACTAATGAGACTTGCGTTGAAGTATTTTCAAAGAATTGATATTATAGTACTTTAATTATGTTGAAAAAAACTAAAATGCTGACAGGGCATATTCTTATTTTCATCATTATCGGTTATAACAGCCACTGATAGAATTCGTTAACGAGACTAAAATATGCCCAAACTCACGTTATCTATATTCGAATTAAACTAAATTTTCGCTGCTGTGCCGCTCTTTATTATTGCTTCATTTCTTTCTTTTCTAGGGCTGGTTTACGTTAAAATCTGATTCTAACTCTAAAAACAATTTTCGCGATTTTACTTACCCTCAAAAACAGGCCAGCATTCTTTATTTCAATAGCTCTCATATCATTCTGTTAACACGGCCCCTACTATGGTGCACAAATGATTATTTAATCATGGCAGAATGGCGTCATTAAGCAAGGTGATGGTGGGAAGGTAACAAACTTCTGAATGTATATTCACTTATGGAGTTCTACTAACAAATTCGCCACGAATTGGCACAAATGAGCCACGTGAAGTATAATATACAAATGGGAAGACCATCTTTATGGAGTTTTACGAGAGATTAAGGAAATCGATTATTTTCAAGAATCATCTGATTGCGTAATATATTTCCAACTTCCAGAGCATTGATTGTTATAATCATCAGCCAAACATTCAGAAATCTTGCTGAATCTAGTTGTGTCAACCTAAGACCGAAACTACGTCGCGTCGTTAGGATCAAAAAACCACATACTCTGCCCAAGTCAGGGTGAATTCGTAAAACAGCGTTGTGTTCGTTGCTTTCATGTTGTAAACGGTAAATAAAAAGATTCTCAACTACACTTCGTAAACCTACTAAAATACTAACTGGAATAAAACATAAATAAATTTGTTTGAAACTATAGATACTTCTTTTTTCCCTTAGCAAAGTATAATTCAGATACGTAGACATATTTGAATTATATGTATGCGGCTCGTATCTAATTACATTAATGGCACTCACCTTTTGTTCGATAATTCTTCGTAGGTCTTGCACGTGCCTTAGTATAAAGACGGAACATCATCATTCACAAAACACTTAGACTTCACAAAACACAACGACGCTTTGCTATCAACTCCAAAAACTTGGTACAACTTCTTACCTTACTCAACAAATTTCTTTCTCCCTCAAAAATGTGAATAAGATATTTTGACAAAAAGAGATTTAATTTTGCAAATACACAATAGTGCATTCTAGAGCAAAACTGAAAGATAACCTGCAGCCGAACATCAATCTGATACGATCAATTGACTATCGAGTTACGTCGGGCCAAGCTATGAATTAGCAATTCAATGCCGTACATAATAAAGTATTCCAGTTTATACTAACTACACTTCTGAATAGGTACCTATTGGAGGAATACGCAACTTATATGAAAATGCTTTCTCGTAATAGAAACTTTTTAATTGAACCAGGCGGTATTCGCCGCACATATTTACCTTTTCTCTATTTTTTTAAGCTGAAATCATATTTGTTGTTTCTATATCAACAGAATAAATGTTTCCAGTAGCACCGATTCTTAGTCCTAATTTTGTCGGTGGTTGTTGACACCGTTACTCACAACAGCGCTGCTTGTACGTTCTTCTAGTTAAAAATGCAATTCCTTTCAACATTTTTCTAATACTGATACAAAATATAGGGTGCTATTTAAGAGAATGACGTTTCTGGTGTTTGTCTTTCATAATGTTTAGTATTTAATGTTGAACACCTTGTATTCTTCAAAGGCGGTAAGGTATGCAATTTAATTTCATAAAGAAATGTTGGTTTATTACTGGTAAAGGAAACTAAAACTGTACTGTATGCGGGATGTTCTGTTTAAAATGACAAAGTAGGCTCTGGTTCCCAACTTATCGATCAGCCCGCATACACGGAAGTATTTTTGGAGAATACTCTGTGAGGTCTATCATGTCATCAGAAAATGTCAACTTCCCACTATTTACACGATATCTTCGAATCTTAGAATTTCAGGAGATTGGATGTTTGTGTATACAGCAATGAAGCCAAAAAGTTTTTTAATGAACGTAATACGGACGGTCTTACTAGAATGATTATTTCTATTGGAAGATGAGGAAATGCGAAATACCAGCGATGGGAATGAATTAATATCATTAGAAACGATAAGCATCGTAATAATAGCTAGTTCGAGATGAATGAGACCGACGTCAAACTGTCAAAGACTTAAATAGTGCAACGAACGAAAATATCACTTAGTAATAAGTCGTTAAGTCCGGTAGAAAATATCTATATTGTACGATTGCCGATACTCAGTAATATCAGTTTGTTTGTTGGACGTTAGATCGCGAACTCTAATGACATATTACAGGCTGTAATAAGATATTGTTAGAGAAAAAGAAATTTGGATTAAATTGTAAGAAGAAGAAAAGATCGTCTATAGGAAATGTGCATCGTAGTTGGCCGTGACCTAACATTTAACAAATGCAATCGGTAACCAAGGAGCGAACAGGCACCAGGGCAGTCAGTCCTTTCTAGTTCGAGCCGCCTTTGCTAAATACATTAAAATTATATTTCCTGACGAAGGCCTCTCATTTGAAAGAACACGCGGTCTTGTTACGTGACGTGCTGGCATACAGAGGGCGCGTAAACGTCAAACACTGAGATTAGTTTTTCTTGTATGAATTTAAGTTTCGTAAATGACATCAAGCTTAGGATGTGTTACCAATATGTATCTACTTAAGCAAATTGTCTATAGTGTATGCGTGTTCAACGAAATTTGTAGTATACAGTAAGAATATTTATTTGAGAAGCTTAGCTAGATTAAAATAACTAAACACAGTGAAGAATCAATAGAGCGTGCCTATTGCTTGAAGAAAGAAATTAATATTACTTCTGAGCCTATAGAATCTTTTTTTTTTTTGTTTTGCTATATATTTACATAGATACTATATACTTGTATGTTATGCAGTATATTTTTATAGCTCTGACTACAATCTGGCTGTCTCTAAATAATGAAAAGTATTATAAAAAAATCACATGACCGGTAATATCTATTGTTTTATAAGAAAAAATACTCCATTATTTGTACTTTTATTGATTTATTGCAGTTGTGGTTGTAATGAAAGGAGGTGAACAAGTTGCTAAAATATTTCCTCGACATAGATCTTGCTCGGATTTGGCAATACTTACGCGACAGTGTATACCCATCTATTTTTTACTTTCTTAAGCATACGTACAATAATGAGTTCTGCTGCCATCACTGATTACCAATAACAATAAACGCGATTTTGGATCCATATAACTTATTGCTTATTCTTCGATCTTGAATCACCGAATTCAAATTGTGTTAATTAAATTAATTATAATGACCTCGGATAGAGTTTGTATATTTAAAACTACAAGATTGCTGGTTAACCTGGTTAATCCTAATTTTGATCTATATTGATAACTCGTCAATACATCTAGGAAAATTAACCAAAGAACTGTTCAAAGTGTTTTTGACCATTTCAATGAATGATAAGTTTATTTCCAGTCATCAAGCCCCTCTGCATGTAAATATAACATGAACGTATTGTGCTTTAGTGTAGTTTTAATAACGAATTTATTATACAATAGTGTAATGTTAGAAGTATCTCATTCAGAATCACTGTCATCAGCGCCAAGACGAGTAGCGTACAGCCACAACTGCTTCGGCAATGTGTGTCGGAATAACGCTTTTTATGATGCCCCCTTTTCGATGCTGCAATCCCTTATATAATAATAATAATAATAATAGCCTCCGAGGAAGCGACATGAACCCTCTTCGCTCTATTTTCTTCAGGTCCTTATCTGTTACATTTGTACCTTCTTCCTATAAACACATGAGAAATAAATTTACTTGATTGTAAAAATTAATTTCCCTAAGCAAATATTGCTTTTTATATCTACAAGTTCGCTAAAGAATTTGCATATCTGACAGTTGCCAATACTCAATAATGTTATGTCTGCAATATAAATATATTAAAAAAAAGAGCAATTAAACCAGATAAATTTGGTTGTAAGAATGTTATTAAAACGAAAAGAGTATTGTAGTTTAAACAAAAATTAATCGAGGAGTGTAGCGAGGAGGTATGCCTTGCTGTTCATTTAAAGGTAATTTCCTGGGTTATAACTGTTTAAATTTAATTTCAAGTTCCAGGCTTACACGACACGTCGTAAACGTCCTCATTTTAAGGTTAGTGTGGTTTCCTTTTATTTTTTTTTTGTGTCATGTTCTTCATTCATAAGTTATTTATTTCAAGTTACTTCTTTACCGTCGGTAGTATCTAGTTGGTACTCGCGAATCTAGGTCATAAAATATCTTCATTAAGGTTCAAGAATATAACATCATATTTAATACACTTTCTTTGTAATGTCTTTTTCGTTGTAAGATCATAAAGTATAAAGCAAGGGGGTGTAAAAAGTTAATGCATGCGCCATATATTTATTTTAATTAAAATTTGTATAATTGTAGTTACATACAATGAAATTAACATCTTCAGTAGTTATCTTAATTAACTTTAAGTCACAATTAAGTATTTCTTCGAATTTAAGATCAAGGTGTAACACGACCTGAAAACATTGAAACGAATCCGTTCGAACTATGGTAATTTTTGTGCGCAGGCATTTCGAAATAGAGACATTTACATTCAGAAAATTTTCTGCGGACTTTTTATGTTCCGATGTGTCGATATATAACGCCAAAGTAGCAATGTCTCTCGGCTTGCGACGAGTAAAACATTCAGGGAGTGTCCATCACGTATTCGGTGACATTGCGGGGAGTACCGGGACAGCAGACTATCGGATTTGAATGTTAAGTAACCTCACGCACGCAGGCATTCACAAAACTGCATGCCGAAGGTCACTCGGTCTATCCCATCTTCATGGCTACCAACTGATGATCCAATACGATTTCGTTTTTCTATACGTACGGGAAAACACATTCTATTATTATGCGGAAAAACCAACGCCTGTTAAAATCTGATCTTGCTAAGCCGTAGGTATACATACTTAAATGTTTTGCCCCGCCTTTTTCAATTTTTACAAACGTAAATAACAGTTAAAAATGAATAATAAATTGGCCATTTGATACGGTATTCCCTTTGATAGTCATGAATTGCTTTATGAAATAATTTAATACATAATATGGTGTAAATAATGTGATGTGGCCTATTAATAATCGTTTTGTGATAATTCTTTTGAGGAAAAATTTTCAGATAAAGGTTTAAGTATTGACTCAACTACAAATGTGAAGTCTAGTAAAATCTTTTTCTATCGAAGACTCTTTTAGCTCTTCAGCAGACATCTCACATGGACGCATATTGAGTTATTTGTTGTTTCATATTGTTGTTTATATTTTAATTAACCCCGCACAAAATAAATCAATGGTTAACATTAAAATGTAGCACATATTACAGCGATAGTTAGCAATATTTCTTGCTATAGATATTAATTAGTTTTGTCTGAATGGTAGACCACAAAAACTGGACAATATCATCATTGCAAAGTTCAGAAATTTTAGTTCAGTATGTCAATAAGATCATGTAATATCAACAGAATGAATATGGATTATGAGCGAGTATCAACGGAAAGGGTATCTTTGCAGTGGACAACAAATAAAAAGCCAACAGTGAACGTTCTAAATTCCTTCCACTTGTTCCAATTGTTTATAAAAGATGTTCTGCACTTTCTCGTAACACACTAAGTATTGCATCCCAGAACGGTTGCGTTAAACTTAATTTCATTAAACCATCTATATCAACTATTAACTACTTCGTAGCGTAAATAGCCTCTTAGGCTTAAATTGTTGAATCAACAGTTAAGAACAGAATTTCGTTTATGGTTGTTATGACAACTAAACAACACTATTATCAGAAACCACTTGGATGCAATATTCAAATGCAGGACTCGCATTTAACTGTAAATATTTCTTTAACTTTCTGTGTTAGACATACATTATATAGAAGCGTTATAGATGTAAAATTCCTGCACGGTAGATATAAAACAATACATGGAACTATTTAAAAAATGGCGTTTCTGTTGTTTGAATTTGGTAATGTTTGGTATTCAATACTAAGCATATAATGTGTAATTTGGGAACAATTTCCGAATTGGGTTCTGATGCAATGTCTAGATAGACCCAAGTATGTAATTTAATCCGGTAAAAATTTACGCTAAGATGCATTTGCATTTCGGAGGATGCTTTAGAAACCCACTGTAGATGTAAGTAATATATATTTCAACAGAAAAATGTATTTAATTTTATTTATTACAATAATTTGCTTTTAATTTTTTAGTTGGCTACTACACATCTCTTTTCTTCTAAAAAGAAGATAAATAAACAAATAGACATACAATGATATGCAAAATTTCAAAGACGAACACATTTTTTATTTATACTTCCATTTAAGGAGCTTTGCTGGAGTGTTCGGTGTATCCAAATTATATTTTTATATTGTAGTATTTATTAAATAATTCTTCGTCCAATTTACACTTCTGCATCGAATTGAAAAACATTCTTTTACGTTCGATTAAAAAGAAAGTAAGAGCACTATATTTTAAAACGTCTTATTTAAATGTGAACTCTGTGTTTTAAGCAAGCATTCTTATAGTTATAGTATCCGGGCTAGAACAATGTTTGTATATTTCATCAACGCGATATTGATATAATTACGATGAAGCTCGAGTAGGTACCGAAATAATATCAGTACTAGTAACTGGTGTCAAAAAGCGACCATGAATAATAATAATCTCTACTTTGGTATTCTCCAACAGGTTTCATCAATTACAGGGGCACCACGAATTGTGTATGGAGCAGGAAAAGCTTTACGCTGAGAGTTGTGAGCTCTGGGTTCGAACCCAGCAATTGGGGACTGATAGCCCTGCGCGCTAGGCACTGCGACGGCAGTCCCTACGTTTTCTCCATCGGCAATCGTTTCCTTTTTACATAACTAATAGAGTCCCAATATAATCGGAAACAATTAAAATATATTACCAGTGTTGTACCAAACCACGAAGTTTTCTAAATTTTCCGCATTAATTAATTTTCGATTCAATTGTTACAGTTCAAAATTCTTAGTACATTCACTAAGAATAAATTTAGTTGGGCATAAAGTATGTCACGTTGCAAATATGAGCCGATATAACGCTACCTTCTAAACAAGAAACAAAATACGTACTATTTGCCCGGTTACCTAAACGCTCTCTTGCAAGAAAGCAGTGAATTTAAAATTGCCAAGTACGTTTATATCAATAAACAAACATAAAAATTTGACGAGGAGTGGCCCGTGGTATATTTGACAGGTTGGTGGTCTGAGCTGTCACCCAGATCCTCCCCATTACATTACGTCCCACTACGGGGAAGGTCTCCAGGCTGTGCCATTGTATGATAATTAATGCTCTGTCGTCATAAACACTAATTTAATGCCTACGAGTAATCCCTGATACATGTAATCGTATTTTTTAACACGTGCTGTCGTCGCGGAATGATCGGTCAACGCAGAACAATACGATGTTGTTCCACTAAATCTACTTTTTGTATCGGTAAATGTAAATTACTGGATATACTGCAAATAAATTATTGCATATATACTAAACTACTTAGAAAGAATGCAATTTACCATAACCAAAGCGTATTGTTTTAAGGAGAAGGTATTGAAAATTAATTAGTTCCTAACTTACGAGAGAATATATTTGTTTTTACAATGTAATTATTATTCTATACAGGGTCTCTCATCGGTACTGCATCGATATATGAGAAAATATGCACTGGAAAATTCTGTAACTCTGACAGTACTACATGTGAACTTCTATAACTTTGAAATTGTTTTGCTTATAAAAGTGACGCTTTGGAGAACCTGTGACCGTATAGAATATGTATTAGAAACCGAAAACGTTATACAGCCTGCCCGACAATTACGCTTACACTTTCAAATGGAAAAAGTGTCAAAACTTATTGCTTTTTAATACAACAACCTACTTTTCTTTTTCTCATCAAATGGCTATTGCAAAAAACCCATAACTATCTTCCAAAAAAAAAGAGGTGGATAAAATCCACTATCAAAATCCCTTTCCTATCCCAAAATACAGTTGCCATAATGTTTCGTGCTGAAAGTGCCCGTTTGGCTTTCACTTTGGTTGGCGACGATGCGTCTCGCCATCCCATTGACTATTCCTTGAACTCGGGAGTCATGTGAGACACCTCCTCTAAGGATGTCTCCTTTCTTATCGTATCGAGTCAAAAACCATAAAGCACAGCACACGATTGGTTTTGTCCACAACATGAGCCAAATCTTTATAAATCATGGAAGGTCGGCCAGGGCATAGTTTATCATGTACATTAAGTCATCAATCCTTGAACATTCTCGCCCACTTTCGAGCTTTACTATCACTGATAGCATTCTCGCCGTACACTTCACAAATCTGACGGCGAATTTCCGCTGGTGTCAAAAAAGTAGACGAAATTTTGCGAAACTTTTGCTGGACGGTATTGGCAAGTTGTCATTTCTTCCTACTTTTCCAATACAATAAAGTTACAGTACCTCTTCTTGGTTACAAACAATGCAATCCAATGAAACCAATATAGTAAATGTAATAAAAGACAAATTTTACATTACTACAAAACGGGTCGTCTGCACTGGATACGAGAATTATTATGCTTGGCATTATTTAAACTCTTCACTTTAGATAAAAAAAATTATATGTAAAAATGTTGATTCGTTTAACTCTTTTTCTCGGCTGCTTAATAAAATTTATTAAAATAAACAGTTTTTATCTTAAAATTTTCTTCTCTACCTCCTACCGTTAGCGACTTACGCGCATGAATACTGAATGAAAAAATGTCAATTTTTCAAAAATTAATTTCACCCACTCAAAGTGTTTTTCCGCAGAAATGCGTAGTAGATATCTAAATGTGATTTACATGTTCCCAAAGTTTCATATTTTTTTTTTAATTTCTGGGTTGGGGATCGTCCCTTGTAAGTTTCGCTAGTTCTTATAGTAACGTTTAGTATCTACTTTTAATTAAATTAATTTAAAAAATAGAGGTACTGCTTGATGTGAAAAATCTTGAATTCAATATTCTTTTTTCGTGGGTTTAAAACTAATATTTAAGCCTAATTCGCTTGCTATATCATCAAAAAGAATATTGTTTGTACTTGATGTTAAGTTAATTGATCATACAAAACTTGGAAGTTTGAATGTTTCTTTTTATAAGAAGTATTGCATCATTGTAGGAATTCTATCTGCAGCAGGCAATGTGAATCACTAGAATGAAAAATTATACCTAACATACACATATTTCTAGTTCATTGTTACATGTAGTTGCTTATTTTTGTATTTAACTTGTTGGTACGAGAATGGTTGCGGTAGTGGCTTCAAACCCTTTAAGTAATACCGTACGTAGTACATCAAAAACTATATCTGTTGGACACTGATTTGTCCGATAGGTCTTACAAGAGGAATAACTTTTTTATTATGAGTCTACACATACTCTACTTCTAGGAACTCCTTAAAAGATTGTGTAATTAATTCCATTTTGACAATTAAATGCAGATAATGTCGAAATCATAGCATAAATCCTTGTGAATGTTTGCACGATAGTTTCATGTCACATTCAGCATACAAGGTTGCGTTTGCAACATGCGAGTACAATTTAGCTAAAGTGGTTGCTGGTTATGCTTTTTACATTACGGCATAATTATAAAAACAAAAATTAATAATTTGAAAAACGAAATTGCTCATGTGCAGTACATTGTCGACCAGCAAATCTTATAATCAGGTAAAAAATAAACTTTAAGATATAAAAAGGAATGTAGATACCCTATCTGCTCTTTAGATCGCAATCGCGTGGTCAATCCTACGTATAGTTATCGAAGCAATTCTAGTGAAGACGATGATCTAAAATTGTATTCACCGTAAATTTGAAATATTTTAATTAAAAAGAAGAACGGAAAGAATCGCAAGTTGTCTATCAGACACGTAGCATTAACCAATTTATTGCAAAAGTCTTCCGTTATTTGTGAGCTCTAGAACATGTAAGTGTAGATACAATAGAAAAAGATTTTCTTCTTGTGGTACCTGTTCGGGCAACATTGTGCAAATGTACATATCAACATTTAAGTACACATTTACAAATAACGACATAAACGAAAGTTACATAGTTAATAATTATTTTTGCACAGTGCCGATCTACATCGACTGCTGTATCATCTTTGTGCATATTCCAGCTACCCACGCAACTCGTCTAAACTCCAAGTCATCGCAGGTGGGGCGCACCCAGTGTAAGTTTCACGGATTAAATTAAACAATGAAGAGCTGTTCGGATAAACGTTGTCCCCAGATTTCGGTTTGGTGCCTAAATAAATAATGGCAACGAATTTTGGATCGATATATTCCCAAGTAAGTATTAGGTAATCGGCGAGGCGCAAGGAGTAGCACTAACATTTTACAATAACGTAGATAAGCTGAACATATAATATTTCAATGATTAACGAATATATTACCTATAATTAAATAACTCTAGATTTTGTAGGTTTGTAGGTTTTGTATACAATAAATGCTAACTCCCTTTCATGTGACTCAGACTCGCAATGATTGTTTGTTAGTTAACCAAATTAGTCATTACTAACGTTTCGTAACCGGTTATGTTGTAGCCACACTAAGCCTTCAATGTACTTCATTCAAAAACCAATCATTTTAGGAATAATAGTTCTAACAATTTCATCATATGGTAAAAACAATTTAATGTATACACATTTATTCTTATGTGCAATTGTGTATGTTGTTCTATTCAGCAAACTGTATTGAAATCAAAATTTAAGGCTTTGCAAGTTAAGGAAATGAACTCGTAGATTCATACTGACATAGGTGTTATTCTATAAATGTGGAAAGTGTCATACAGTATAATATTAAATCGAAAACGCATAATGCACGAAAACTAATCCCCCAACGGAACCAGTTTTAGACAGTTGAGGATGAATTTTGCGAACTATTAAGATCCTATTTCAATGCTTCCTTTTTGAATCAAAAGCAAAACATTAGTAACTACATCATAATTAACAGATTCACTAAAGTCCTTACCGTGTGTTGATGCTGTGGAATAGCATGTTCGGATACTCGTTCGCTTGTGGAATAATAAATCATCTAACTGACATCACAGATTGCACATGACGTTTCAATCTGTATTTTGTCCTGTGTAGGTATATGAATTTATCTGCCGGACTTATCACTTATTATAAATAACGCTTGCTCGTCTAAACTCGCCAATTTATCTTTAGGGTTGTTAACCGACTGAACATGGTGGATTTTCATTGCCGAGTGTGGACGGAACAACACGTGGACTACGGTACAATAAATAATAAATTGCGGAGTGGTGTACGAGAACGTGGTGCCATTTGACAAGCACAATTAATAAAGACTGCAGATAAAACTATACATATCCTGCACACGTATGTACATGCGACTGCACATATGAGTTAACCCTAGTATTGCAATAGTTTATGTGCTACCATTGCAGAATATACTTAGAAGTTGAAAAGGAAGATTGCAAGGATAGTTCTTAATTCCTTCTGGATTTTGACAACTACATGTTTATAAAACGATCGTAGGTGTTTATTGCCTTCGTACAATAATAAATGTTACAAGTTTTCCATTAACCTTTACGGGCAGTGCTATAGTGATTTCATACGGGCATATTATCGTAACTAACAATTGTTGTTCAATCCAGACAAACTTTCCTGTAAGATTGGGACTTTTTAAGTACTTAACAAAAATCAGCAACATTTGCAAGTAACAAAAATCGAGATTATTTATGAACTTAGCACACTTTGCATAATTGCTGCCCGAAAAATAATCATTGGGACTCAACTTTTCATAACTTTCTTTATCAACTATAGTAGTAAAATATGAAATATAGGATATGTCTATTCAAAATATACGGCGTCCCCTTCTTCTAGAATTGTAGAGGTGTCTATTGTGGAAATGATATGAAGTCTACATTTTTAGATAATAGAATAGACACAACAACGCATCTTTATCAGATATATTTCCATCTACAGGACGATCATTAGTAGTGAACTTACTTTGTTATTTATATAATTTTGTATATTTGGTTTCACAATTTAGCAATAAACCAACAAAATATAGATACCATATGACTATTTCTGACTTCGAAATATTCGATCGGACCGTGGTCTGTAGAAATTTCATCCGAACGCTTCGTTTACGGCTGCCATAAACATCATGAACGGTGGGGTCTAAGCGTTCATCTCGGTAACTTGTCGTCCATAATCGCATAAATTTAAATACATCTACTTCCTTTAAAAAATCCTAAATACAAATATATTTTAGTACAAATTTTTACAAGATCAGATTGCGTACTTGGCGTTATCTACATATCGTCTTAGAAACATACGAGTGTTCAGAATTGGACACCAAACTTTGATAAATTGTAACCACAAAAACATGTTTTCTTAAACGGCACCGTATGCTTCTTCTTTCTACACTTTATATGTAGGAAATTCATATCTTGAAGGTTTCTATATAATGATATGTCTAATATCAAGACAAGAACAAAATTTATCTAGATTTAATATAAATTTGTTCGTTAAAAATACAATTGTATCAAATAAGAGACCAATTTTACAATAACATTTGTTTTATTTTTTTTATTTCACAATTTAACAATAATTTTTATTTATTTTGAAATACGATATATTCCAAATGAAATAATTTCTTATTTCTTATCTCCTTTTGCAGACTGAACACTACAGTTGTCTAAAATGAATTAAGAACTTTGAATATAAAAATATCGTCCTAAAAATATAATATTACCATTTCATTTTATTTAGTGTTAATATAGATTTGTTAATAAATATCTCTTTTTTCAGTGTGCGAATGGGTTAATTAATACAAACGGGTCAAATTTAGTAAATGTTAGTACTTACTTAATTGATTTTTATTAAAATCATGTATATAAATTATATTTCATATAAACTAATTTGTTGTATTTCTAGTTCATACAACTGTTTCAAATGAAAAACGTGTGGATATTAGGGAAATGGTAAACGGTGCATTGAGAAAAGTTTTCCATTCTCGCCTGATTATTAGGTATTTTATAAGTAGAATCCGACAGGTATCCCTACCGACCGACGTGCTTTCGTCTGCTGCTAATATCTTTCTAAAATCCCGGTTGACAAGAGGTAAGACTTAGATCGAAGAGGATATGTAACTCAGTTCTTTCTTTTGAACAATAACGTAACAAATAAAAAAAGATCTTCTCACGTATACGGTTTCCGGTATATAAGACTTACTCTCATATATTATAAAAATCTTATCTAACAAAACTAATCTCGTACACGTATATTTTACTTATTTCGAATAAATTATCTTCTGTACGTAGACCGCTTCTATATACGACCACTTTTGCTTCTCTTTCACAGGTCAACGTTGAAAGACAGAGAGAAGTGTACAGTTTATATATCGTTTGGCGAAACTCTTTCGCATATTACAAATGCCCCCTCATTTTGCTGTATGCATGATATCTATCGAAGCAACAATAATTTTGTTCGAAATGTTGGTTTCCATCGATTCATACTTAAGTATGTATATGTTAAAAAATATTTAGATATTCTAAATTAGCTGAGAAACGCAGCCCGCAATTGCTTTTTCTTCATCATTTACAGTATTGTACTGTAAGTGACGAAAGAATCCTGCAGTATTTGTAATTTAACCTCTTCTTTAGCCATACCCATTACACCTAATTCTGGTATGTATGAATCGGTCAAAATTATAACCTGTTCTGTTATGGTACTCAACAGTTCAAGGATTTTATTCTCCTTTGATGTACTGGCATTCTCTAATGGCAGTTCTAGTTATAACATTGATATCCAGGAACCGGAAATTATTTTTAGTAGTCTTAGTTCCCAATCCCAAATATATTGTACATTAAAATTTTACTGTATAAATGTACGGTTCTTCCGGGAGTACTTACGAGGATGATATGAGGAAAATGAAAGAAATTAGAAACGGTACAAACAAGTTACTATCACCACATAAAAATTACGACGAATGGAAGTATCGGAACGTGTATTTGTAGATAATCTCCAAATCTTTGCTAGCACTGGAAAAGACTCGCAGCATAGAATTTGAATGTTTGGTATGACACGTTACGGGCTGGTTGTACGAAGACAAACGCAGACGCAGGTCATAGTATTTATATGACAGTATTGAACTCGAATATTAGCCGAGCTCTATGATTGCATGTACAACAATGGAATACAGAAATATTCTCTCTCTTCCATTTTTTCAGCTTTGAAGCTACATAACCATTTCGTAATTTCCTTCGTAATTGAACATCTGAAAAAAAGCGGCTAGCGGAGGGCATCAGGTTCGATTCTTTATCGTCGCCACATTCTTTCAGATATTAAATTGCGTCGGAAATGCTAAGAAAATTACGATTTTTCACAATTTACCGGCGAAAGCCAAAATATGTCAATTAATTAATGTACTTGGCATGTAGAATAAAAATCTGTTGAAATATTATGATATATTTGTAGATAAACAATAACTATGTATTAAAAAATTACATTGGAGTCCCTGTGATGTAGTGATTAGCACACCCGTTTCGGATTCCTTACCGTAGCGATATTTTTTTAGATATGTAATTACGTTGGCAATACCAAAGAAATTACGAATTTTTGTTGTTTACCGACGGAAGCCAAATTATATTAACACAGCCCCCTGTTTTAAGTTTTCATTTTAATATGTGCGTCATGATCTTTGTAGCTAAATATAAGAATCACGACACCCACGAATACATGTAGATGAATAAATTAGTTTGCAAATTCAATCTTGATTTTAACGGCTTTCTTAATATAGATTTTTTAAAGGTTAAAAAAAACATTTTAATGTTTCGACAATTTCACATCATTCTTCAGAAATGTATATTTGGTTTTCCTTAAAACGAAACATGTGAAAAAACAACAATTTAATAATTTTTTTTTAACCAATAAAATATACATGTTACATTGTTTGATTTTATATGAAAATATTTTTAATATTTTGTCAGCTATCGAAAAGGGACCTCATTGAAAACAATAAAAATAATATACGGATATGCGGACAATCAAGAGCAGATTAAAGATTTTTATTATCTGGGATTAACGTTGGAATCTATTAGAAAACAAGGAAAGGATATAAATCTGTTCTGCAAATTTAGTGTAATTGCAATTAATTTATAAACCAATTTATAACAGATAATAATTTATTTATTACCACGTATTGCTATATAAAAATAGGTATGGACGTCCACAATATATACTATTTGGTAAACAAGACAAAATTTAAACACCAAACAATCAGAGCTAGCACAATAGTCATAAATGTCATAAAAATTACAATCAGCAATAAATGACTTTGTTTGTCTGAGGAACTCTATTCGAATGGACCAGCTTAAATCTTTCCGGCAGGATGTGCAGAGACATAGCCGGGCGATTTAATACTCATGAGATGGCTTTGGTAATTTTAGATAGTGTTGTTACCTACTATTGTAAATGTTATAATTTCTATTAAACTTCTCAGATTGCTTCTAACATACTCGGTATTTTCTAGGATATATATACCAACCAGTATTAATAATATGTATTACTTAAAAAACTCTTTTGAGGAAGGAAAACCCCTTTTATTTCCACAGCTTGTCCCTACAGCATTATATTGTACTTTAAATGCGGAGTATTATACAATCATTAAAATGTTAACATCCACATTATACTTTAGATTTAGCAAAACGAAATAACCGCTATTTAGTTCTCTACAAACTACATGGATTTGTTCTAATCACCCTAGTCTCCCATCCACAATGGTACCCCGATTGCGTTCAATGAACGCAAAAGGTGTTTGTTCAACACATTTTTAGTGATGTATATAAAGAACGCAACTGGCGTGTTTATTCAATACATAAAATTATATTCTCATCCAATGTCGTATCAACATTATTTTATGCTGGACCAACACTAGCTTTAGAGCCATTCTAATGTTCAAATAACTAATATGTAACAGGGCTAATGTAGACGCAAAAGACTGCTTTCCGCTTACCTTCATAGACACAAACATATTTCGTGCTATGTGACCCTGGTTAGTCAAACTGTTGCACTGCGTTGCTCCAATACAAAACGCGAACCGAAAAAGTAGCATTAAATCAAATACAATCAAGTGTTAATTTTAACGAATTTTGAGTTAAATCAACGCAAAAACCGTAACACATTTCTTTGCGTTGAATTAACGCAATCATTTTTCTCGGTGTACCCCAGCATACATTTCATGATCTTTGGAGTATTCATTATCTATAGCCCGATGATCTCCATCAACATTATTAGCAGAAAAAGAATATGTGGATCCATTCCACTAAACAAAAGAGAGCAAATTTTGGAGAGTTTCATCATTTATGTAATGATCTGAAAGAAGACGAGAAATTCTGTCGCTATTTTAGAATACTAACTCTGAACAAGTGCCGAAATAATGCAGAATAGATATGCACTCCACAGGTGTAGGGCAAGTTGATATTGGCCGACGAGGGCCGGCGACGCGCTCACTTGGCCAGCATAACATGGTACGTTCCGTTGTTTGCCGGTGACGATCGACCGGCAATCCTTTCCGGCGACGTTTGCTTTCGGCCGTGCCGTGCCGGAGTTATTTTGCATTGTTTCACTTTTAATCGTTTTTTTGAGGTGACGCGCTGTGCCGCATCGTGACGGGCAAGTGTGCTACAACCTTTTAAATACTGAATAGAGCTCATGTTAGTTCACCTACAACAAGAAATCAAGTTGACTCGTCTTTTATGGATTATTAGAAATGAGGAAGAAAATAAGAAGAAAATATTTACACTTTTTCATTTGAAGG
The DNA here is from genome assembly GCA_902654985.2 of Oryctes borbonicus. NCBI lineage: Eukaryota > Metazoa > Arthropoda > Insecta > Coleoptera > Scarabaeidae > Oryctes > Oryctes borbonicus. The sequence goes on along the minus strand of LR736859.1, from coordinate 14,660,430 downwards.
ATGGAAAACAGAAACCAACTGCAGCTTTCGAATATGACATGCCTGCGACTATAACTATCATAAGCGCACACAAATCACATGCGCTTGACGTAGTTGACACTTCAATAAAAAAAACGCATTGTGCTCATACATACACCTAGACATACACATAGATACAGATATTAATTTGTTTATTTCGTTAAGCTTCTTTCAGTTTCTACGTTTGTCTGTAAACATGTAACTTTTTCTTATTGTGTTTATATTGATTGATATAGTGTTTTCAAATTGCGGAGGACTATATATGTATAGTGGTATTTCGGAGAGAATGAAATATTTGTTTGCTATTTTTTTCTTTGTATATAGTTGCGAAGAGGAATAGGTATTAGTGGTCGCTTATCTCGATTTTCCTCTAGTTTTTATCTGTCTTATGGTAAGACCAATTTTGTTCGCAAAAAAGAAAGAGTCCAATCGATAACATTAAAGTACTTTTAATGTGTAAATCGAAATTCACTATTGTAAATCATAATTATTATTATTACAGTCGGACCTCAGATGGTACAGATGCCATTGGTCTGTGACCTAAATACATATATTGCAACAGCACGCCCTTGTGTGTGTTAGAATAGATGAAGGCTCTTAATAAACCTTGCTACCACTCTAGGATCTCGTCCTTCGGTTCAGCAGATGCAAGGAATGGCCTACTGAAATATTGGTGTCGCGCTCGACTGGTGGCAACACATTTGCATAGAATGTGTTCTTCCGTCTCCAGATCCATGACCTCAGAAATCCTGCCAGTAGTCTCAGGTCCCCTTTGCTGAACGATACTGCTATTTTTGCTACCTTTGGTGAGCTTGATAGGAATTCTCCTGTTTTTGAAGTGGAACACTTTTCGAGTACTAGGCCCTTTGATATTCTCCCACATCTTTATTGCTTGTTTTATGTGGCTCCCGTGGAGCCCACAGAAAAGGTTAGCACCAATAAAAGGCACGTTTGCTGCTTCTTTAGACAGCCTATCTGCTTTTTCGTTTCCTTCGATCCCTTGGTGGCTTGGGACCCACCGCAAAGTAACATAGTTTTTGCATCCCAGTTGCCTCAGACTATATTCGTATGTGTAGACCTTAATAGTCTTTAGAACTATTTTCTAGTTGCGCCGTCTAGTTATAGTTGCGCATTGTATCTCTATCTCGGGATTCTTTATGGCGAAGTTCATGTGGATTCCTGCATGCATTCTTAGGTGGTAAAATTAGGAGCACTGATGCTAATACCTGTTCCAATAATACTTATGAAGTAGTCCTTGATTGTGTATGCAAAACAATAGAAGACGAAATTTGAATATAGAGTTCCTAGAAACATGTGTCTAAAAATGGTTTCTTAAAAGTTACACGCAAGCTTGATAACGGTTAACACGGTTCATTAAATGTGCTGTGACTAGACACGAAAACTATGATGAGTTTGATCATGGAGATCTTCTGAGGTAAGAGTAAACAGTAAAAGAAACCTAACGGATTGCAGTCTAAGGAGCGCGGTGCCCACGTCACTAGCCCATCTCCACCATTTCAATGATTCGAAAAATGACTATTTAAGTACTCCCTAGCAACAAATCTGAAATATGGTGTAGCACCGTCATGAACGAACTATGAGTCACGGCGTGTTTCTAACGAAACCGCCTCAAGCAAGATAGGTAGATCATTTCTGTAATTTGGCTCGTTTAATCTGTTTGGTAAATATTGACCATATCCAATAATTGCCAACAATGCCAACCCAAACGTTACATAGAAAGGTCTGTTGATATTTGATTGTCATTGTAGAAGTTGCAACGCTAAAAACGTTTGCTTCGTCCATAGAAACCACAGCAGATTGGAAGTTCGGATTAGTACACTGTTGTAGAAACCAGTGAGAGAATAGCATTTTTGTTCGAAATGTGGTGGTGTGGTATTGGTAAAATTCCGCTGTTCATGCAGAACTCTGCACACCATACTATGCAAAGCACTTACGTCGAAGGATATCTGTAGGTTCCAATTCTTGAAGTTCTAGTGCTTAACACATATAACTAACTTCATCATCCTCAAGCCTTGCAACCTTTGGGTTATTGGTAACGCTCGCGCGTTTAAATTCCGCTTATTGGGGTGGATTAGCCTTCTCATCCATCTTCCATTTCAAATGTTTTTCTGGATCCTAGTTAGTTTTATAATTCATTCCATTGTTTTGGTTTGTACATTGTCTTCCTGTCCCTCTTTCCCATCATTTACAATTCCACGTCATCGCCCCATCTCTTTTTCCTTTTTCCTCTTCTTCTTGACCATAGGCGCATTCATTGTATCATTTTTCGTGGTTTTCTTCTCATTATGTGACTTGCCCATTCTAATCTTTGTTTTTATATAACTCACGTTTTCTCCTCCCAGTTATTTCTTTATCCCTGCATTTGTCTTGGATCTTTTTTTTTCATTTCGTGTTGCGTTTGATTCTAATATCATCCTCATTATTTTTCTTCCCATTACCTTTCGGTAATTGAAGGAATCAACCATTTGCGTCCCTGTATTTCTAAATTACTTGGCATTATTTGCGTTTTCCCTCCCAATTTTCATGTATTTTGTTCCGTTGCTCTTATTAAGTATTTTCCCGTATTTGAAATAATGGTTATGGCATCCACATATGCTAGAATCTGCGCTTGGTTAACTATGAAATTCTTGTTGTCCAGATTTATTTGTCTTATGATCCTCCCTATTTCCAGGTTTTGCTGTTGTATGTATCGCTTAATATCATTTGTATTAACAGTATCACTTTTCTGGGCAACGCACTTTTAAAATCAATAAAAATATGTACTTTCCTACTGTCACTCCAGGGTATTTTACATTTTTGATTTCTGCGAGTCTGAATCCAGTTGACCACCCCAGTTTCCGCGTATATTTTCAGTATGGTGTTGATTAGGTTCGCAAAATGTTATAAGCCGTGATTTAATTAACTTGTCACCACTTTCACCGATATGTCTTAAATTTGAAGTAATTTTTAAAGCACCAAGTACAATTTACACAAATTTTATATCTATGATACGCATGTAACGCACACTTATACGCAACAATTTGAAGGATACCGTATTTAGACTAAGAAATATTTTTTCAAAACACCCTGAAGATGATGAAGCTTTCCTGATATTTAAGTGTTACTTACATTAAGTTATATTGATGAGATTTGCCATAAGTTTCCAAAAACATATACACATTGAGAAATGAAATTTATCGTTTTCTATGCACATTTATTTCAGCAAACACCTAACAATACGTATACATACGTACATACAAGTATATTTAATTGCTGTGGTAATAGTTGTATGAATGTATTAGAATTTATAAATTCGAATTTTCTAGTTTGGGGATAGAAGAAGCCAGATGATATCGGTAGGATGGCATTCCATTGTCTTTGGATTTACATAATCATAAAATCACACTTGAAGGCGGCGATAATTATCCTATCGTCGTAGACTACTTGATTATAATCAATTTATGAATTTTATGAATGAACGATTCATGAAAAGTAAGCAGTCGTATATTTAAATAGAATTATAATAAATTAACTTAAATATTATACGAAATATGTAAGTGAGAGTTGTCAGTGAATACCGAAGCAGTGGCGTAACTTTGTACATATCACTGCGCATATACAATATTCTCTCATTTTATTATGTTTTAAGAGTTTGTGAATTCTTATCTTTGTGTACCATTTTCTAGTAGTATCTACTAGTTATAACATAATTTGAAAACTATATAATGCTTAAAAATCAAATTATTACATAATGCTCAAGAGTCAAATCAAAGAGTATAACCATCAAAAATAATTTAAGTAGACACGCCACTGCATAGGAGATTGTGAGTACATGTGTCACTATTTACATATTTCTCCCAGAAAAAGAATGCATGCATTATTTATGAAAATGTAAATAATTATAATTTGTATAGTGTAAATTAATTCTACGCTCGTGATCCTTATGGTTTTTTTACTACAGGTCTTTAAATTCTTGCGCGGCTATGTTTATATCAATTATCTATACAGATACCCATCTGTAACTGTTGTTTGATCTGACATCAATTTCAGTGAAAGCGTAGACGCCGCTGCTTAAGTCTTGAGAGCCTCATACATAATTTGTAGACTACCGACTTCATCTTTGGTGATTTGAGTGGCACGCCGTTGTAGATGCGTGCGTAAATATTGTAATGACTATTATAGTTAGTTAATAGTTTAGCATATATTAACAATGTTCTCGGCACGCTTATGCTAAACTATGGTAATAAGTGTTTTTCGGAAGATTAATAACTAGATGCCCGGAATTAAGAATGAGAGAAATAACCTGCCCTTACCTGGTTGACCGTATTAAACTTATGCTAATCTGGCATACAACCGCTACTGTTACTGTTCCTTTCTACTTTTCCATCTCTCTTTTTACAGATACCTGGTCTTATTTATTCAATGCAGGTTCAACTTTTTCGTAAATGGATTTTGTTAAACAAGAACGGCCATACAGTCGGCATCGAATAGGAAATAATTGTATTTTTAATTTTTAGCTTTACGGCACTAATTTGTGATTATTTAAGAACCTATTCCGCCCCTGCCAGTTCATATAATGTTTAATTGTTTCAAGAATAGGGTTTTTCGAAACTGTCAAAACCTAAAGAGTGCTATTTCTCTAAAACTAAACAACATTTCAGTTAGATTTTTCTATCGTGTGTTAATGTTAGGTGCCCAAACAATTTCAAGGCTAAAAAATAATTGTTACTTACTTGTTAACTTTCGCAAAATTTTTAATTTTTTTTAATGTTTCAGAATTTCACGTACCAAGACCTAATTTAGAACTCGAATTTAAAACTCAATTCTTCAATGAAAGCTTTCAGAAGCTATAATTGTAAAAAAAAACCATTTTAATTGTTTGCTATTCCTTTATTTAACGAAAAATAATATTCTTCCATAATATTTGCAATGTGCTTTTCCGGACAAATATGACTTAAGCCTAATACACCCGTGTAAACAAATTACATACTTTTACAAACCTTATAAATAACGTTAATCCGTAATTTCCTTGGAATTCTTCACGTAACAAACTATTTGAAAAAATCTCGTTCCGGTAAGGAATCGAACCTGACATCCCTCATTTTCCGAACGGACGTGCTGGAATAAGGTCCCCGTCATGTAGTGATGACGGGGACCTTATTCCTGGAGTTCACTTTTCAATACGTAGTTGTTATTTTATCCATAAATATATCATAACCGCTGATGTCAGGTTCGATTCCTTAGCGGGACGAGATCTTTCAAATATTTAATTACAGATTAATTAAATCGGAAATTCCAAGCAAACATAGATTTTCATCATTCACTGACGGAAGCCAAAATATATTAATAAGAATGATACAAGCCACCAACAATAACCATATGCAGACGCGTGTTTCGCCGTAATACGGCTCGTCAGTGTAGCTTTGTGGAAGGGGGTAGCTGTAATTGAAGTTGTCGTATACAATAAATTCATTAACCTTACAAGTGTAATTTTACAACTGCCTAAATGAGTTGACGTTTTTCTACTCAGATTACATATTATAGAATTCAATGAAGATATGAGATAGCCATGGATTGTTAGAAAAATAATGTTTTCAAATTTTGCCGAAATTGAAGAAAAAGGAATTATTTTCTGGCGTTTGAACTGAAAAAACTTGTTTAATGTCTTAACTAAGGGAGTTGTCAATAGACGGCATTGTAATGTTTTGTGACGACATTTTTGTGTCCCTCTCCATTTCTTGGAGACATGGAACTAGGTTTCGGTAGGTCAAAGTTGTAATGCAGTTGCACTTAAGGTGAGGCCAGCCCAAACAAACTTTGTTGAACAACACTTGACCAACTGTTAGCAAACTAGCTACTTTTAATCTATTGACAAACTTGTTCCTCCAAAGCCCAGACTTTATTCAAAGTTCAGAAGTTAGCGGTTACTTCAATATTCGCTTACTACGTGGAAAAATGAAGCAGGCAAAATGGAATTTGATGAGGTAACTGTTTCCGTTTGCTTTTGTTACTATTTTTGCAGTATTAAAATACATTAAAAAGCATATATATTATATATATTTTTTTAAGTCCACGAAGGATGGGTAGTGGGTCAGACAGCCAAATAAATAAAACAATTATGTAATTGTTCAAATTCTGAGCTTTCGCAATTAGTTTATTGCTTCATCAGATATATTTTTTTAAATCTTTCGCCTCGCGTCACCAGAAAACGGATTAAAGGGTTAAATAACTAAACATAAAGCTAAATAGGTTCTTAGACAAGCACGACTTAGTGCTGTTAAGAATTTTTTTTATGACGGTCACTGTATATGTATTTTTTTTTATTATTGTTTAAATTCGTTGATGCTGATTTAATCTAAACTCGATGTTATTCTATAGCTCTCACATGTGGTGACTATAAAACTTTTTGTAAATAGGCACACCACTTTCATTTGACGTATGTATATTGCACATATCTAATTCAACACATTTACTTTCTAATTCAGAATATTTCGTAAAATAGCTTTTACTTGAAAGGTGAAATTTCCCAAAAATAATCATGATCTAGCGACTTGCACGATCTGATATATGTAGGTTATTTCTCACATATGTACAATATGTGCATGAACTTATTTTAAAACCAGAAACAATTCTTATTATTGAAATTTGTGGTATACTGCAGAGACTATTATGAAGATATATAATTCGGAGCTTTAGATAATAAATTTGAACAGATTATATTTCTTTTATACATTAAAAAATAATATTCTCGCATACGTCGTACGTTTATTGTTCAGAATTGAATAATTTACAAGTATTACTTTTAGATATTAGAACAATTGAGTACATTTAATTACCGTCTAACAGCTAATATTACAATTTCTTAACTTTTGAAAAATCCCACGATGGTTTATCAATGATGCTTATTTTCTATAGATGCCAGGATTGAGAGATAAAGGATAAATACGCTCCAATCTTTTGTAATTGTGGAATTGCACCTACTGTGTAAATGATGGTGTTAACATTTTTTAACAGTTTACACATTATAGTATATATATATTTTTTAAATATTTTAAGTAAGGTGATCGATAAATAGCAAGCTAGGCGCCTATTTGGTTATATAGAACATCCTGTCTATTACTACGTTTGATATATTAATTTTATATATCAATTTCCTACAGATTTCGAGATATTTTGAAATTTCGTCTTCAATAGCTTAAATGTAGAGATATCAGTTTCCTTAAAATAGTCCTAGATGTAACTACATTTTAGCTTAAATCTCTACGAAGCTAAATTATGTACTACTTAGCCCTCTGAATGTCATATCCAAACGTAAAACTAATATAAGCAGCTGCTTGGGCTTTAGATCGTTGGTAACCAAGTAGCCAAATAAAAGACTTCCCTGCATCTGATACGTTACGTATTCCTTTTATTTAATATATACGTATAAAATCAGACATTCATTTTGGATATTTTGAACGAAAGAGATATTTTTATGCTTGAATATATAAAGACATATCAAAACTGACTTCCATTAATTTATTTTCACATAGAAAAACACGTAATAATATACAGGGCGTTCCATTTAAAATAACAGGGTATGGTAATCGATCAAACAACATAAAGGTATCGGAACACTCCGCACCACACAAGCTCATTTGATTAGACCGGGACAACTGTTTCGAGGACACTAATGAAACGTAAAACATATGCGCACTTTATCCTAATAATTCAAACAGAATTGAGATTGACAACGGTCCGTCCTCTCTATTCATCAGATTGGCGTTGCTTTTTATGCAATAAGTTTCGTAGACGTCTAATTCCCGCGGCGAAGTTACGCTCTTAATCAATTTTAGGTTTTCTAATTTAATGTTAACAATTCTATTCTGCCAAAACGATAAGATCTTTTCCTTCCGTATTTTTCGCATGTCTTAGTTTTAGGGTGTGTAGCGACAAAAGCAGTGTACTTGTAAATAATGTTTTTTCTCTAGAGTAGGAATAGAACAAGCATGTTAGAATTAGAGTCTTTTCTCACATCGTTCGTCCTTGGGTTAAAAATTAGGATAGACGTATCCTCGAAACAGCTATCCCTGATTAGTCATACTTGTGTGGTAGGGAGTGTGCCGATACTGTTGTACCCCACAGTCCTTGCTTTTATTAGTGTTATCAATGTTTACAGTGCCAGAAAATTGGGCCATCTTGTACATAGAATTACGTTATTGCAGATATATAGTTATTGTTTCTGCTATAAGTATTTCTTTAAAACTACTTTTTTCGGCATCGCCTGATAGGAGTTACTTAAATGTAATTTATTACTCCTGTGATTGTTTTGGCCATATAATTATGCTAATGCGTCGTTTAATATGTTTTCGATAGCCACAGCATAATTTTATTCCTCATTCATCCACAGTAACTTATTTCCGGTTTAGACCTTGGTTTCGGCAATTATTTCGTTTGATTAAAGCAAATACATGTTACAAACAAGTTCTTGACGTCTTCCGTGATCTTTTATTTGATTAAATTATTATGTTAGAACAACGATATCAATAAATTCTATAATAATAGTTATTATGTAATGCGTAATAATTGAATTATATTTCGTGTGCAGTGAATATTACCACTCTCAAAGGAAAACTTTGCGTCTACGAATCAGCGGAGTTCGCCTGAAAATAGTAATTTGTTGTTAATTGTTTTGCGTTTCGAGACACTATACAGAGAATTATACATTTTTAATTAACACCACATCTTTAGTTGGTGTTCTTGCTAACGACTATATACTTATTTCTGGTTTTCAATAATGTGATGTATTTCTAGCTAAAGATTCTTTTAGTAAAACATCAAGATCACTGCTTAGGAACATTGTTGAACATCTAATTCTGCTTTATTGCTGACTCCTTGTAACAGAGACACCTGTAAATAAAGTCATACTCAGAAATCAATTTACTTATTGTAGTCACACAATTACCAATTACATAAGTAATGTAATAACATAGGAGAGATTACGATTCTAGCTAGGCATATCAAGTATCGAAGAAATGAACTAACTGTATATATGCTCTTTTACTTTAAATACCCTGCCTATAACAAATCACTTGTTATCGTTAAGGTATCACTCTTGTACTTCTCATCCGCCTTAAAAGTTGCCTGTGTATTTATTTCAGTAACACGAATACATTACTTTTACTTTATAGTTCGTTTTTTTAATCTTTGGAGAAAATGGTACATGTAACAAACGGTGACAACGATTCATTTATGGCAAAATGAATAATCCCCAGGATGCAAATACATTAGCTGCCGTTAATTTATTACATTGAAAATAAATTCAGAAATCATTAGCCAACTAAAAAATGTGACGAAATTTAACTGCTTCAAAACGGTAATTTATTTGCATATTTGGTAATAGAATTATAATTTAATGGTTTTTGAATTGGCAAAATCAAGAGTTATTCTAAATGTATAAATAACTCTGTTGATTACAATTTAACTGTCTAACAACCTTTTCATATCTAGCTCCGTCTTTTATATTTACATTTACACGCTTACGTCATTCTTGTATGTGTAAGGTCCACATTCATATTCACCAGTAGATCGTGGATACATGAAGTCGTGTGGATTTCGCTGGTTCTGATTGTCACCGGATAGTTGTTATTGAGCTTGAAATTTTATTAGGTGGCGGGGGCTCCTGACCAAGATGTTTTACTAGCTTTAACCCTCTCCCAGGTATTGTTATAGAACATCCAAAAACGATGATACCTGCAAATTTCTTCTGGGGTCTTCGTTACCAACAAGCTATGGTGCGCCGACCAGGACCAATATGTTATTTTAGAGTATCTCCAGGTTCTTAAATTGGTATTCCGTTGCTATGGACCAAGCCAGTGCCCCTTAGGTGAGCGGTCGGTCTCGGGATGGTAAACTAGAGCGTCCTTTCCAGTGCGCCATCCGTTTCTGACCTCCGTGGCGTGATGCCTTCGGGTTAGCCTGGACCAGCACCAATCCCAATCCGAGTACCTAACTAACGTACTCCACGGCAACCGAACTCCGTTGATGACAGTGACGAACCAAATGGTTAGTTGTTCAACTTTAGTACTCGATCACGAAAGTTCGCTGCCAAAGTTACCCCTTTACAATTCTCCAACTCCACATTAATTTCAAGTCTTCTCATCTTATAAATGTGTCCTTCGAAACAGTATCGAAGGTTCTGCTCACGTCAAAAAATATGGCTTACACCGTCTTCCTCCTGTTTTCTGCATCTGATTGTTTGCGTAAGTTTAAGTAACTGAAAATTCGGTAATAATCCCTCACGGAAGCTAGCTATTCGTCCGGGACTGCCTTTATCTTCACTAATTCCTCACGAAGACGGTTCATGACGACGGCTCAGCAATCTTGTGAAAAATTAAACAATCTTTAATGTTTAGAAGAACAGTATTTTATATTGACTTAAAAAATTATAATTCCTTCGACAAAGTTTAAAATTTTCAAACAATGACCTATCGCAATACATAAGCAACAGTTATGAAAATATTCATGGATAAATATCCTGAGCTTTTGAAGTTTATTGAAATAGATTCAATTTTCTTTTTTGTTTGGTCAAATAGTAAATGTACTTGTACATTGAAATTCTGGCTCAGAGCTGCACCTGATTCAAAACCAAATATTTCTTTTTTCAAATCTCGTTCTGGCAATAATAATTTTAATGTTAGAAGGTAAATACATATTTACTTTGTAAGGTTTTAATGTTTTAGTTTGAAATCTACTTTTGTATTTTTATCGAGGAATTTTGAAATAAGTCTTGTTGGCTAAACTTGTTTATCCCATCTAGTTTTGTCTTCTCAATTCAGATTTCCAATTTAATTAAATCAAATAACATTCGTAATGTTTTTGAATCTATTGGAAATGCTTTCCGCTTCCATGGTGCAGATGTCCAAATTTCCAGCTACGGTAGTCAGGTACAGTAAATTAGATTAGAATTATGAATGATACCATAATATGAACTGAAGCAAATGAACGTCAAAAGAAGACACTTTCAAAGATGAGCAAATAAATATCATTGCAGTATATTGTTATGCCTCTTATTAAAAAATCTGGCTGTCTGTAGATAATGAAAGGTATGGTAAATTATGACATTCCTCATACCTGCTATTTTTTTGGGTGTAATATTGCTTTTGTGTCGACATTTTGCTCATGCCTATCGTATGTATTCTGCGGTAACACAACTTGCAGGTATTTGCCTTAGTAGAGTTAAAACAAATTTCTTCATTTAAAACTGCGTCTGCTTAATTATACTTATATATATTTTACCTAGTTTGCTTTAAGTTATTATTATTCTAAGTATGAGAAAATGTTAACTTGCTGTGTTTTCTGTTTTTGAATTGATGTGGAACTTTTTTCTGTTCATATATATTACAATATTTTTGAATTGAAAAGACACAATAAATACGTATGTCTCATATACGCTGCTTCTTGCATTTGACATTGGTTTGGAATGTACTTATCTGCATACTACCTTAATTCCAAAGTATCGTTCATTTGTAGTTGCTTTGTTTTTCGGTATATAAAGGAATTTGGTTAATTAATTCGAAATGTTGTGAAGATGGTTCGGATTACATTAAAAAAATTTCAACGCATACTTGGATGTCGAATTTAATAAAAACGATAATTATTTCTTAAACGTTTACCAGATAACATCCAGGGACTTAAGCATTTGAAGAGTTGGTATGTTCCACCGCACCTTTATACGCGGAGACACAATATGCATTTATTTCGTTATAAATACAGAGCAAGTTATTAACAAGTTGATTTCATCACTCATGCTGTTAATCTTAATCGCGCCACGCTATTGAACGATTGACAGCTCTGGATACGTCAAAATGGTCCGTATAGGTCGGTATGTCCAGCAGTAACCAACTGTTAAGATACTTACTTTTGTATAGCTTTATCGTAACAGGATACCAAGTTATAATAATCTCTCACTTGGGATGTCTCAATAGGAAAGTGTAATGGTGTATGCGTGAGTGTGTGTACGTGTGTTTGTACATGGAGGTCATCCACTAGCTTACGCGTTCACGTCCACAAATCTGTCAGTGTATTGGTAACGTCACATGCAGCCTACTGAGTTACAAACTTGTGTTTTATGTGAGTGTGTATGAAGGTATTACGACATACACATATTTCGAAAGCGACTGGATCTCTTTCGATGCTACACGTATGCGACATCGAAAACGGTATAAAAATAGTCGTGTCCCTGGCGGTAATACTATCGGGCTAATCTACGAATGCAATCGGTGAAACTTTTTCGATATACATGCCTCTCATTATCTAAATGTAGCGAGTAAATTTTCTCTTAAATTTACAAAAAGAAAACAACATGGAAAATGTTAATACGTGAGTTCTCTAGATTAGATTTTTTATTCAAGTTGCGCATATAATAAACAAGTTGAGATATTTTACGCCCAAGAGCCGTAATATTAGTTATAATTAGAAATAAACAAATCATTACTTGCGTGCATAAGTAAATGTTATAGAATATTATCCAAATCCATTAATACTTTTAAGCAAATTACGAGTTCATACGTTCTTGTTAAATAAAATAAACATGTATATCTTACACATTGAGTTAGTTAATAACGGCATTAAAACAGTGTTTGATGTTGTAACTCCGGGAATACAATGAAAATTGGCATTCATAGCGTTCATATCTAATGCCAAGATCAACAACTTTCGGTAAGCACTAAAGTTTCAAGAAAGTGATAAGCCTAAAAAATCTGCCAACTTATCGTTTGTTCGCTTTATGTGAAACTAGAGAAATTAAACGTTGATTTTGCCATATTTTCCAACCCCAGAATTCTACTAATTTATTGACATGTAATATATTCAGATTGCTAGCAGTAAATGCGTACGTAGAGTAACCTCTTATTAATTATCATTAATTGGAATGCGGGATTTCGAAACATCCAATAATCGAAACAACCAGCAAACCGTGCTGGCCAAGCCAAAGGTCCAGCTCTTCCAATCCATCGTATATCAAATGTTTCATCCAGATAATGATGAGCCGTTAAGAAATAATGCGGTGATGCACCATCTTGCTGAAAGTAATCAGATGTTAGTCTGATTATCAAAAAATATGGACCAAGTGCTCCAATCTTCAAAATGCCACACCATACATTAACTTTAGGAAAGGATCAAATAACGCAATTATCCTTATTCACGATCCCGCTGACATGAAATGTAGCTTCATCCGACATAAATAACACAACATTAGGGTTTACGTTCGTCATTTCTAATAACACTTCTGCATCTCGTATACGAGCAATGTTATCAGTATCAGAAAAGGCTTGTCTCAGTGTAGCACGGCTTCATTCCCAGATCGAGGTGGAGAATTCTTCAAACACTTCCATCCAAGCTTCTACCTTCTTTCTCTATTCCGAAGTAAGTTGGGTGACCATCTGCAACAATAGAAAATTAAAAATTATGTAGTACCATATGATTGGTAACATCTCTTTGGATAATCCTGTATAGTTATAGTTGCAGCTAATCTTACAAAAATAAATTAAATGTGATATCCATTATCCAATACTGTAGTAAGAAATCTTCTGAATGTTGTCAAATTATTACTGTCTTGTTAGTTGTACTTAACACTCATCAGCAAATAAAAAAGTTATTGGCACGTTTGTTAAATCTAAGCCGCATAACTTTCTTGAAATGAAAAGATTTTTAATAGTTTTTGCAACTAGAACTTAATTTTATAACAACAAAAGTAAAAGTGTCCGTTATCGAGCCTTACTTAGAATAAATACGTATGTAAAATAAACAAACAAACCTGCCAGGTGTATAATAATAGATCTCATTACATACCACGAGACACTTGTCCTGTTGTGCATTAATTTGTATTTAATTAAATAAACTGCTTTTCTCCATACAGGTATGCATAAAGCTGCGTATACATATATCTTTGTGTACGTGGCTCCAAAAAAAAAAACGTTATGTTAACGATCGTTAGGACGTCATAGATGAAAAAATACATTTACCAAGGCAGAAGAAAAAAACCGTTTCTCTAAATGGGAACCTTATGGACCATGAGAAAAAACCGGAAGGGTGCATTAAAATAACTTATTTGAATAAGTTGCATACATAAGTAGAGGCAGGTCAAATATATTTGCATCTTTTTAATAGGAAAAAGGTCATCACTATTAGTAGGAAGTAAGTTCAGGTAATGGACAAAATACATAAACCCTTGCCGAAGAAAGATTTAACCCTTGAAGTTCCCATGATAGTTCGTATGCAAAATTAGGGATGGATATTCTAATATTTTGCACTAACACTTGTGCATTTTGCGGCTAGATCAAATGGAAATGTCAGCGTGCTGCAAACGTGACAGTACATTTACATTTAAGAATATGAACTGAAATCGAATACTGGTGCGGCAGTAGGAAGTTTATTTTTTACCTACCTGCTTAATGTATGCGAATATATCCGAAACTACCTGCTTGAATATTAAGTGCAAGGGACACCTTTTTTGAATATACCGAAAATCTATTGAGTAACCCTTATCACTTGAAGATAGGAATTACGTACACACACATGAAAAAGAAAGATACAATTTTTACTTACAATGATAGGTCAGTTATAGATTTCCGATTAGACCCATCTTAGAGATACCTACACGCATATACCTGCATGGCGCAACTTTTCGCATCTTTCCTAGTTCCTAACGAAATCTACCTGATACTTCCTATAGGGGTTAATTGTTAGACCTTGGGGTAAACCTTTTTTATGCCTATTTCATCGATGATAGCCCATTAAGCATATTCGATACCTTAAGATGTATTTGAATACGAAAGGGTCAAATACCCATACGTAAAAATGTAGATTAGATGTAGTGGGGCAAACAAATTGAAATAGTACAATCGTTCGAAAGACGTACGCGCCTCATCTGGGCGTATGTAATTACAGCTGATAGGGATACGAATCCGTGGGATTTTGCATGAGTTTTTCGAACGGTTTTGATTGAAAATAAAGGATTCCGAAGGTGACCCAATACGATCGTTGCAATCTTTCTTATATATATATAATAGGTAGAATAAAATACTGTTATTTTGCGATCGATTTAGCTAACGTTCTAAGGAAATCCGTTAAATTAAACATGTTCAAAGCAACGAGCAAATCGAAAGCGAAGAATAAACTACCAAAAATTAATCAGATTATAGCGCAACGCTACATAAATAATTTTCCTTGACAATTAGTATACACATATACATGTTAAAAGTATTTATAAAACCACATTTCGTAATAGTAACTCGTTTATAACGTAGTATTTAGATCATGTTGTGATACAATTTACAATTGACATTTAATAACAGCAGTAGCCTTCCATGCATGAATGAACGAATAATTTATATCAATCTGTTGTGTTCTGCGGTAGTAATAGCACGACTAAACAGATCTATACTTACACACTTAAGATTAGCGAAATCATTCCTCCTACTGTTCATCACCTATACGTGTGTGAATGCATATGCATTAACATGTTTTGCTAGTTACGAAATCTAGCAAAGATAAAGGCGTCGATGGAGAAGATATTTTTAAATTAAATCGGGCCTCAATTGAGAAGTCGGTAAAGTATAAGTTTTAAGTTTGCAATATTAAAAAATCGAATGCCAAAATTAACACTCAAATGTGGCACCCATGTCCACACTTACGAAAGTAATTTTACCGAGCATTTTCGCGTGTAAAAAATAGGAAAAAGTATTTATTTATATAAAATGTTATTTTCTCAAAAAGCGAGTTAATTTTAACACACAAAAATGCTAATTGTACGAATTGTCTTGTTAAAATGACGTGCTGGGTGTAAAGTTTACATTTTCCGGTGTCTGTTATACGTACCTACTTAGTGTGAATATGTAAAGGCATTTTCAGGTAGAGGTAAGAAAATAAATTAAGCTTCCAACTCTATATTTTTATTGAAACTTGGTACACTTTACACATTAAGAAAGAGCAATCCAGGATATTCCGCATCCAAGAATAACTTATGTATTTTGGTATTTACTATATCTAGTTGTTTCATCTTTCATTTTACAAAATTCGCTTCCGCTTAATGTGTTAGTTTAACTATATTTAATATTATTTACTACCTCTCACGTTAAATCGACACCTTAAAACGCGCTATTAGAACTGATAAATAATAGCGAGGGACTACGACAACTGCAGCGATGACGGTCTATGTATAAGCACATACAAAATGTAAAAATGAGGGAGCTTTCCAGGATGATTTTTCAAAATAAATTCATGAAAGAAATTTTTTTCTCATTTTTTGTTATGCCAAGTGTAACATTAAAAATGGGATTGGTTGCTTTTAAAGTCTTTCCAACATGTAAATTAATGGCCTTATTATTAGCTGCAAGGTTGCAAGTTTCATGAGCCAAATATGTAACTTTCTGCAACATGGACGAATAATTAGTGAACATTTTTCTACTAAATTAGCGACTTCTTACGAAGGAAAAGATGTTCTTATGGATAGTAATATTATTGATTGAAGAAGGGAAAAATACCTTGAATACATTTTCGGCATGTTTTTGATACATTAAATAAATTACTGTTTGCAAAATGTATTGAATGCACATTTCTTCAATCTGCGCAAAACCGTCAGTTCTTGATATTTCTATGACATTTTCAACTTTTTCGTTTATGTAACTGCTGGATACCCCACAGCATTCTTCCTCTTACTTATTTGCTATTAAAGGTTTACATCTGACCTTCGATAATGAATGATATCTTCCTTAGTCTAAAGTGATATATCCAAAATTAAATTTAACTAATGAATTTATTTCGAAAAGCTGTAAATTTTAGTATATATATATTTTTGATCTATACAAGGTTACATATGAGGAAACTAGTATAGCCATCTACATTCGTTTTGTTAAAATATACAAAAAGAAATCTTCAAGCGGATAATTGTCAGTCATTTCGCACCTTAATCGTCACGAATCATAGCCCAAAACTGGAATATCGATATTCTATGAAATTTATTAACGACTTACTAGTAGGTTCACGCTCAAAAACCAACAATTCCCAAATGTAGTAAAACGCATCAAATTTATTGATATTGCCTGTAATTTTTACAGTAGAGTCGATAAACAGCCTACGAATTAAATTAATTAAAGATGATTGTGGGGAAAATTATGCATAAACTTATATTTATAAACCAGCACACGAAGGCACAATGATTTAGTGTTCATATTAGTTAAGTCGGCCTGAACTTTCATGATTACGTAAGAAAAGTTATTTATATAAAATAAATAAAAAAAAAGCGGCTAAAATACTTACGTAAACTACAACCTTAAATAAGATGCAAAGTTCTGATGTATAAAAATCAATATACGGGGTGAGCGTCCCTATGGGCTCGGAAGATCATCAATGCGATTTTTTTAAAGCGGTTTCTCTCTCGTTATGAGGTCTAATTGTAGACCTGTTTTGAAGTTATATTAAAAGCTACATGTGCTTCGTAAGTTCGTAGTTACCCAAACTTGTATTTTTTTATGGAACGTGTTATATTTTAAACTAGTAATTACTCGTTTAAAATGTTGCTAAAAATTCATAACTATAATAGTATACAAAAAAATGCTGTGTACCAACTTAAAGCAATATTACGTCTAGTACGTTGATAATCATATAAATGCACGAGTTTGCTTGAGATTTGATATTACTATTTTTGTAAAATTTGACATTTGCTATTGTTAAAGCGGTGACAGCACAGAAGTCAGCCGAAGAGTTTATTTAGACCGAGCGCTTAAAAATTTTGCGAAAAACACAACACCTCGAATGCCTTCGTTCAACTTTTAATAATGAAGCACCAGAGAACAACTGGTTTGAAGAATTTCGTCTTAGTCGTATTTCCGCCGGTGTTCCGTTGGAAGTTCGTGAATGTGGACCACAATCGATTGTTGTCTCGTCGATCAAACATTGATGCTATGTGCAACATGACTGAAGAAGATCGGCGTGTAACTTATTGTGAGATAGAAGTATCCTTAGGTATATCGGCACTACGGTACATTCGATTTTGCATGAACATTTAGGCGTGAAAGGGATGGATTTCAAAATCCGTGTACAATATCATGACAGGTGACGAAGCTTGGATATATTCGACCTGAAATCTATTCAACAATCAACTGTTCAGGATGTTCTTATATGAATAGAATCCAACAAAAGTTGTTCATTCACGAAATACTTTCAAAAATGAAAATGATTAGTTGTTTATTTCATTGTACTGAACAACAACTAATGCTGAATGGTATACAACAATTTGTTTGTCAAAAGTCATCGATGAAATCAGGGAAAATAGAAAAAAGTCGCCGAGGATCAGATTTACTGAATAGAGTGAATGGTTTATCAGTTCAAACTCCAATTCGTGAATTTCTGCAATGGCGGCCACTGAAATGTGGGGCAGTGTGTTGTCTTGTTACAAGAAGCTTTGTGTTTCTTCAAATGTGGAAATTTTCCCGCATTTTTGCCTTCAGCCTGTCAAGTAATGATGCGTAGTATGTACCTGTTATTGCTTTTCCTTTTTCAAGGTAGGCGATTACATAACCCTATGACTGCTCAAAACATTTCGCCGCCATTCTCCCAGATGATAGAATAATCCTCACCTTTATCGAAGCCGATTCACCCATCACACTCCAATGTTTCAACTGTGCCTTAACTTCAGGATACTACTGGTGCCTACAATTGTCTCCAATTATTGATCGATGCCAAAACTCCGATTTATTTCGTTTAAACTGCCAGAAGATCGCCCAAAAGGCGCGGCACCCAACGCGTAGCTAACTTTCTCTTGTCCACATCTCCACTCGATGTTTAACAGACATGCTCTTTCGAAACTTAATTTAATTCGACAGTCGTTTAATACCATTGAGTGAAGTTTTCTGATGTTATTGGTAGTGGTTGCAGTTTTTGGGCGTTCCGAACATTCATCGTCACTTCTAATTTCAGTTGTCCAAAATTTCACTATGGCAAATGATGGTGATCACCGGAAACAGCGTCCACCTCGGTTTTAATTTGCAAAAGGATATTGCTTTTAAAATGTAAGAATTTAAACAACAACTGAGCGTCAAACATGGCTAACATTTTCAAAAGTAACTTTCACCGCATGGACAATTATATTATACTGCAGTACTCGCGTCACGTTTTGATACACACATAACCATGTACTGTAATCTCTTGATATGTTACAAAATTAGTTACCAAATATTTTGATACGACCTCGTATTTCCAAAGAAATGTAAAAAATAGCAGTATGTGGAGCATTCGAATTGTTCTAGCAAGAGCTATTCTATGAAATATGAAGCATTTTTTTATTTAGAAGTGAGCGACTTATCACAAGCAAGGGTTATTCTAATAGCCCAAATTTATTATACTTACTTCTGATAATACAATAAAAAATCAGGGAGAGGTAGATTTTTCGTTAACAAATTTTTACGTTAAAAAAATGTTATTTAATAGATTGCAACACTATAGGCGTGGGGAAGGGTGTAAAGTAGATTGGACGAGAATTTTGCCGTGGGTCAATATATTACTTAAATAGTGATGATTTTACGCGCCTGCAATTCAATTCGCTCTTTTGAAAATAAGAAATGGCATTCATTCAGTGTGAGAAAGATTGATAGGATGTAAATTGCCTCTGACTATCTTAAGTAACGCCTCAATTTTGTAAGCTGGTCCACGTATTATTGCTTATACGTAGGCGATCATCGTTTGGTCTATGCTGCAGTTCTAGTAGTCCCTCACTATTATCTATCAGTTTCCATAGCGCGTTTCAAGGTGTTGATTTAAGTTTAGGTGTAGAAAATGTCGATTATATTTAAAGTAAAACATTAAGCAGAAGTGCACTTTGTACAAGAAAGATGGAACGACTACATATGACAATACATCAAAACAGATAAGTTCTTTTTGGATAGCTTACTCATGCGGGATATCTGGATTGCTTATTCTTAATGGAATAGGATGCCATATTTGCAGGATCGTCTATAGATAAAATACAGTTGTATATTCCAATAGAAATATAGTTATTTTTCTACGTGAACACACCCTTACTTGTTTACAACCTAAACCATTATATCCACACTAAGTATGTATGATAGACGCTGTAAAATGTATATTTTACACACAGTACATCATTTTACACGGCAGTTCAAACAACTAACGCTATTGAATGTTAAGATTAACACACATCAGAACCAGTTTAACTAATTGTAAATAGCCGTACTTTTCAAAAATAGCAGGGAGTGTATTTTTGAAAAGTATTCACTACTCAACTTATTTTATGGTGATTCACACAAGAAACATTTCTTATTTAAATATAAATGACAGGTGTGAAGAATACCCGTATGTTACTAAATTTAATAAAGCTGTGCTTCTCTTATGACACGCCATTTGCGGAAAAGAGGTTAGTGAAGAATATTACGCTGATAATTTAAGATAAGCTATAAATTTCAATTTTCATCACAACATCGTTATATCTTTCTCTATTTGCTAACCCACTTTTTCTTTCGAATTCAATGAAATTTATCATAGCCGTATATTGTGTAGTTCTTGGAAACTGTCTGTGGTAGTATAGAGAAACAGAAGAAATTCGATGTCTTCTCACCAATATTTAAACTTCAGTTTACAAGAAATGCGTGACACACATATCTTCCTATGAGTTTATGTGGAACGTGATGTGATATCAGCAAGCCGTAAAAGCTAAAGCGCTTGAATAGACACGTTCCTCATAAAATCGAGAATGAGTTACACAAAACGATTTTAATTTGGTGATGGGTCAGTTATTATTGTTTTCATGAATTGGAAAAACTCTAAAATAGAAAAAAAATTGTGATATTGTTTGGAGAGTCTATATACACCTAAAAGACTACACACGCACAACGTAGAAGTATTATTTTATCCGCTCAAAACATGATTTATTATCGTCACATTCACGTGTATACTAATTTCATACCCCATCTAGAGGTGGACGATTAAACTGAAATTTTTTTCTTTGTATGTTGAGTGTACTACTTTCCGCAGTTATCCTTAATTGCTGCTCGCCATACAGGGTTATAGTAAGCATGCCGGGACTTCCTCATTGTGTTTTAATTATATACTGCAAAAAGTTTTTCGCTCAAAATGGATGGCAATTTTGTTATTGCTGATGTAATAATACGTATACTACGAAGAATTCTCTACCACTTCATGTGTAAAATTACATTTATTCGGAATGAAACTTAGCAGGTGTACATGTTACATTGTATTATTTATATATATAAAATAATATAAAATAAGATGTAGGTACACTCTTTTAAGTAACAATCTTACCTATATCATGTTATATCATGAATTTTAGGATATAATAAATTTAATTGCAGATGTATGAGCTTTTGTGTCGTAAATTTATATTACTCATCCCATGAAATTACTAGAACAAGTTAAACGGTCCAAAAGGAATTTTACGTACTTGTTATTTACAGCATAATACGGTTACAAAAAACGTAATCGAGAGAGCCGGAGAGGACCATTTGGTTTTTTCACTTTTATTTGGATGTAATCACATCTGACATTTAAGTTCAAAATCGAAGCACCAAATTACATTCGATATTTATTAACATGTTTGGCCTTATTCTATGCAATTCTGTATGGATAAATTTTGTCTTCAGTTTTCACATTTTTACAGTGTCACATCTTGACTTACATCAACAAATTGTTCACTGCGTTGCAAAATTTCCTGAAACTGATGTAGTAAATCATCCGGTAGTGGTAAACTCAAGAAAAGAACTGCCAATACTATTGTAGATCTGAGAAGGGGTACGAGTCATCCAAAAACTCAACGAGAGAGCTTTAATAGGAAACTAATTCATTGGTAATACTGGTACTTGTCAGCATATTCTTAAAAAAGATCTCAAAAAATATACACATAAAATTCATATTGTGGAAGAACTCAAGCCCATGGAACACGCAATACTCTAATTACTTTGAAAATTAGACGAATGATGATAATATGCGAATGCAACATTTACGTTTTAGTGTGGGAGTTAGTGTCTACATAAATATTATAGCACAATTATCTAGAATAGAAATCTAGTTATCTCCACATACCCTCCAGCAGTTCTTCCATTTTCTTCTATTCCTGGTCATTTTCTCAGCTTCTCTCGATGTCAGATTCAATTGTTTTATTTGCTTTTCTATTGTCTGCTTACACGTGTATATCATATACTAACTTTCCCTTTCTCAACGATTCTGCAGTTTAACTCATGCCTCACTGTACTGGTAGGTTCGTAACCAACGCATTGCTATTTTCAATTTGTTTGTAACATTTTATAATTTCTCTGTCGTTTCCTAATAGAAGCTCTCTAGTTTTGTAGTAAGCTTCTTAGATTCGCTTCACATTTCTAAGATGTAAAATAAGACACGATTATTAACTAGAGGACGTTTGATAAGCAACCGACGTGCTTTTTACCTTCAATTAAAATATTCACTATTTAAATATTATATCCTATATACTTGCTGTGATATTTTTATATTGAAGTTAATGATCCGGTGTAAATTTATGGTGATTGAAAAGTAGGCAAATAAAAAGGAACTACATTACAAATATTTTTTATTTAATTAGGTTATCGGTTTCTTGTGACGTTCACACATCGTCAAGTCAAGCCTAAAATAGATAATGGAAATTGTAATAAACAATGTAAGAAAAATTGTAAAAATAAATTACCAAAAATTATAGTTTTTTATATACTTACTATTGCAAGCAAGATTAAACATTGGAGTTAGGAGTTTTAAAGGCGAACTAATATTTTTGTTGCCAAAAGAATCATAGACACTTTTCGAAAAACTAAACCAAAATCATGCTTACATATTCGTTTAAAACGTGAACTGCAATGAAAGCTTCAGAAGCGTGAAATTCCTGAACACACACGTCTATAGAATTACTAAAACTATTTGTACTGTTTTGAATGCCAATCGCCAGACCTTGCTCTTACTTCCTAATTTTAAAGATATTGTCGAACAACCTTCTTTAGTTCTAACTCTTGTGCGAAATTAACCTATTTTGATATGTAATTAGGAAAAACGAGCTACTTCCATGTACTAGGCCATAATGCAAACTGGTGTACCAAGCGAACAAACATATCTGTTGTTCTATTTCACAGCAGCGTACTATAGATTACAGCAATTGCGCTTATTTAAGCTGCATTTATTTATACGAATAGATATTTATTTATACGCATTTGCATGTGACTGGAGGATTACCGCAAAGTTTGCATGCAAATGTGTGTATAGGATTGGAAAATTAATATTCTAAACCTTACAAGATTCACCACATGCAAACATGCAAAAATTATAACATTTTTTTTTCTCTAATCTTTCCTAGGAAGTAGGATCATTTCAGATATCTCAAGCTCATTCTTTAACCTAAGATTTGGAACAGGAAGTTATAAGCTACACCAAATTACGTTGCATCTAATTCTGGTACGATTGTTGAACTAGATCCTTCTACGCTGTTCATAAAGTACTATTGTTTTCCATTAAAAACAAACTGTACGCATAACTGCAAATGGAACGACGTATGCCATAAATGGATACGCGTGACGTATGCCTACAAAGATACGAACAAGTATACCTTCACTATATATACAATGCGGTTGTGTGTTTAAAAATTAGTCTTGCCGTAAATGAAGCAGTTCACGTGCAAAATGCCATTAAGAGTAAAGCAAACTTTCCCATAATAGAATTTACGGCGGCAAATCTGTTCGGGAGAAATTCCAATGTTTTCTTTTGACATTAGTAATCTAGTTATGGTTAGACCATGCGGTCAGCTGCCGCGCTATTTGATTAGGCCATATTGAATGCCGAGCTGTAAATAGATCAAACAGAATCTGTGCGTTGTATAGTTCGGAATCAGGGGTCTGCGGACTGCTGCTGCTACTAGGGGTTGCATCGTTCCTACGTTTATTACGAGACAATGCAAACGATGCAATAATAATAAAAAATGTCCAATCTACGTTTAAAAAACTGGCAATTGTTTAAATGCATATTGTTAATAACTAGGAAGGTTCTTGCACATACAAATTGCTATAAAATAAGTAGAATTAAATAGGTAATATTATCCGGGGAGGTGCTACAAATTTATAGAAGTTGTGGTTTTCATGGCATTTCGAACGTTTTACTCAAAGGAAATAATCATTTAATTTCTTTCAGAAAAACAGCATTTATCTTTGCTTTTTGTTAATAAAATTGTTGTCTTTCACTCTTTAAATTCGATAATTTTATTACAGGAGCTATTAACATTTTGACGAAACCATTTACACAATTAAATGATCTATTAAAATAACGAAAAAATATCGAGAGTAGTAATTTAAAAATATTGTCGATGACGTAATTGATTTAAAACTAGAAATAGGGGAAATTGATATAAAAATATTTATTATTACAAAATATGGACAAATTGCTTTTTTTTTAATTTACTCCATAATTTTTCCGCGCGGTGTATAATTGCTGTGATCCTGAAATCCTCATTACAATGAAATATACTTTAGTTTATTATGTAATTCTGCAACACATCCATAGATAAGCCTCTTCTTCTTCGAGAGGCTACAGAGACTTTCTGTGAAATGTAATAGTTCACGTAAATCTATGTGTGTTGTTTGTAAGTTTTAAAATAAGCAAATACTAAAAATAACTATTTTTCTTCATAAATCCATAACGAAGAAGTTGTGACATGTATTCGGCTACATATCTTTTCAACAGAATCTCAAACGTTCAATGCAGACTGCACAAGTAATTCCCACGAATTCTAAATACTTAATAGATGTAAATGTCGGATATGTCTCACCACATACATCTTATTTATGCTTTTAACTTTCGCAACATATTAAAACGGCTCACAGCAACAAATTTCAATGTTTCTTACAGTAGCACTTTTATCAATCTCTGAAATTTATATCTTCAAATTATCAGATTTTTGTCAATAATTGTTTTATTTGCTAGTGTCACTCCTTTTGTCCAGGTTAAGACGGATTAAAGACGACGATATCAGTAAATAATAGAGATCGTTGGGTGTAGAAGTGCCAGAACTTTTGGACATCTGTAATTAATTTCTATTTATAAAAAAATTCTTTCATTAACTTAAGAATAATTATTTAGTTTATTCTACACCTTCAGTAGTTTCTTTTTTACAATTAAGCTTTTGTTAATGCATTACGTACTTGTACGAAATAACTGAAGACTTGAATCACGTAGATGTTATACTTACATATCTTTTTTCTAGCACATAATTTATAAATCATCGTATTTTTGGAATATACATTACGATTCGAGAGTGATGCTGTGCAGTTTTAAAGAACAATATTATATGGGCAATCCTCATATTCTTCGTCGTTTTCCATTAGTCACATTAATACTGACTACCAAACATAGATTAGTAATGACTCAGTGTATAGGCAATTTTCTGTAATCTAGATTTACAGTGATTCAAATTAAACAAACAAATTGCCCTTGACATTTAAAGCTTGACTCGGAAAAACACAGGTTTGCGTATTCTATTTTAAATAATTACCCAGTTGCGTAGACAAAACATAGATTATAGTTCTAACGTAAAGTAATTTTGCGCACTTATTTACGTACGATTTCTACGCAATTTACCATCTTGCGTAATGTAAAGAAATCTAAACTTGAAGATCACAATTGTTGTATACCTAATTTATGTACAATGAAATATGCTTAGCTCTAAACATCATGTTCTATCATCCGCAACACACCGCAGTGATGTCTTCTCCGCCCGGGGTGGTACGGTTCTGGGGTGGGCAACATGCCGCAGACTCACGAGATGCTGTCAGAAACAAATGCGGTCGCATGTACCGACTGAGATATGCCACAGTCCGGGCATAATTATATACATTCTAAGCCGCACAATTTACACTATAAACGTATTTAAGCGCTCGCTTGAGGAAGTTGAAGAGAAAATAAGAAACCCTAATTTTCACAGTTCTACACATGGACATTTTGTAAAAGTTCACTGTCTACATAAAACCATTTCATTATTTCGGTTAGTTGTTATGAGGTAAAATATTACAGACCGCTAACTAAATTAGTATCTCTTAACAATTGAAAATTTGTCGGTGTTGCATGTAAAGGAACACATTTTCAGACTGAGAAAAATGTGGTTTTAATCGTATTTTTCTTAAAACGATAACAAATGATGATATTTTAATGCAACAATTTCTACATGTATAAGTGTGAACATAATTACACTAAGAAAAAACGTTTATTATGGTGATAAGAAAAACTAGTTTAGAGTAAGTATGCATCAGTATGTAAAACTGACGACTGTATTTCTAGAGGAGCGGGTTGCGACGTTGGTGTCCAGAGAGGCACAGGCTTTATTCGCTTCAGTGTGCTTCTATGTAGTTTGCGTGGTGCCTAATTTATTGCAACTATTATTTTAAGGACATAAGGTTATTTTAGTAGTACATGGCTGGCGTGCCGTACAGGTAGAAAAGTCAAAACGTTAATCATGACTGATCAATAAAAATTTAATCATAATCGTCCAGACAACTACATGACTAATGACTAAATTCAGTGATCACAAACTTAGGAATAACGAATAACTGATTGTGTGTTAATCATGATTGACCATTATTCATGAATTAAATCGTGACTAAATACCTAATTGATTTGCTGAAATGGAGATCGTAAATAGGTGCCCTAATGTCTTGTTATCTAAAGCAAAACCGCAGTGAAAGACATTTTGTAGCGATTATAGGTTTCCTGCCACTGTTAATAAATAAGAGCAGCATGGTTATTGCCTAACCGTTACTCATGCATAATTTATTAATAAATAATGATCAATTATGACTAACGATTAGTTATAACTAATCAATAACGAATAACCGTTAATCAAAATTGACACACACAACATCTCTTGTGACTAACGATTACTCATGGATTGGTGAATAATATTTAGTAATGACTAAATGCAGTAGGATTGACGAGCATGATTACGATTGGATGATTCATGAATAATAACTAAATTAGTCATGGCCACATTTAGCCATGCCTAATTCTTATATGAATTTTAGAAAAAATTAACCAGACCCAAATGAAAGTATCCAAACGGTCGTAAAACAAAAGGACATCACAGTTAGATTCAATTTAAATCCAAGAAAATTAGCCATGCTTGCACGGTAAAGAAATAAGACCCAACTGGAGGAACATACAGTATGGAGTGACTCAGGGCTCTATCCTCATTTCATCAACATTTCAAAACAACAAGCTAGACATTTCTTGGCGCCCTCTAATGCCAAGAAGCCATACATGCCGTTTAGAAAGCAGCGACTTAAATCGAGTACTGTTCCCATATATGTACTGACGACTTCCTACGCTTTATGCATTATTGCTATAGGAAAATACTTTACTTATAGGTTATTGCTTAAGCTTTTACCTTACTTATACGTTACTGCTTAAGCTTTTAACACTATTATTTACTAGAATAGAGGATAGCAATTTCATTTATAAGGCCACTACGCTTATTTTAAAAAACCGAGACAAGTAATGTAATCGCAACCTAAATGCTTTATCTTATAGGTTGCTAGAGATACAGAAAACAAACTCCCCGAGAATCAGTGAAAACCGCTCTTCAAAACTAGCCATTTTAACAGTTTTTGTTATTTATGGATAACAGTTTTAGAATAACTAAATCAATATTTTACGTTACTAGTGCAATAAGGTATCAATTAAGTCAATTGTAAACCGTTTTGACACATTGATCAAGACTTACTGTATTTAATACATGTGGTACAAAACATCCAATTTGTCGAAATTAAAATGGCGGTCGATACAGGTTTCCCGTAGTTAACGCAACTATTATTTAATTTTGATGTTTATGTATTTCGTTTTCTTTTAATAATTTAATATCTTTTATTAGTAAAACTATAAGGACTCATTTTGGTGTATGAAAGACAGTGAGGAGGGCTGAAGAAGACGTACACAAGTCATGCAGACATTCTGCCAAACCTGTATATGTTCCACGTCTCATATCCGGGAAAGCCTTTCGTTTCGAAAGCAAAAATTCATCAAAATTTTCTTTCGTAACCCGGAAATTCCATCACGAGATACCATAGTAAACCTGTACAACAAGTATTTAACGTTAAATAGTTACTATTCAGCGTTAATGTTGCTTTTAATAAATAGTTTATAAATAAATGTTTTAGCACAAAAATGTAATAATCTTTGTACTAAAACACCACACTCTTTGGAAATGTAGCATGTTTTATTTGATGTATGCATGTATTTTTGCGAATACAGTCAATAAAATACGACATTACGTTTACACTTCTTGGCTATTTGAAAGATTAATAACTAGGGCTGGTACCATCTGATGGCGCGCGAGCACAGAAGAAAGTACAACAAGCAGCGAGCCGACTCGACCGAGGTTAACTGTAACAAACCATGTGACTACAGTATGTCCATTAACTTCTCCCTTGTGGCTGAGAGTTCAATTTTGGGTGCGGAAATTCTATTTTTGGCATATCTTTGTCCAACCAAAGGCGGTAGTGGGGAAATGGAACAATACCTTTCTTTGTATTCCACCTTCTCATTTCCCAAAGCCTGAAAATTAATGTAGTCTCCTTAAAACAATATTCAATGTAATTTTGAGCGTATCTAACTGTAATCTTGTAAATTAACTATTGCTTGATTTATGATCATCAAAATTCTCAGTAAAATTTAATGTTATACAATTGTTTATGGCGTAAAACATAATCGAAAAGTATAAAATCTACGCTTGCGTTCCTGCATCGCTTGCATAATGCTACATCTAAAAATAAATAGCTTCGGTTTGTGTTTCGCCAATGTATTTTTTGAAAGGAAAACTCTCAAAATTTGCAATGGTCCTAAAACAATCGCTGTCACGATTAATAGAGGAATGAGGTGACCCTAAATTTAATTTCTGACTTTGAGTATGTTTGTCATAGAGGCAATTCGTGCTGGTTGTAATTTCAGTTTCAAGATGTTTATAACAAGAATTCTGGTTAGAGAAAGGTAAAATCTACAAAGTTTCACATAGACATAATGTTTAGCTCTATTAATAACTTACAATTATACTTAAAATATAAATATATATAATAATAAAATGAAATATAAATAACTTAATAAATTAATTATAAAATAATTAATTAATTAAAGTGCGAGAAATTGTCGGCTAAGTTTAGCTAATTTGTTAGTCGACTTTCAACTAATACAAATGAGTAAAGTGTGGATAGTGTTAATGGATTTTGACAATAATGCAAGTTATGAACGATTAATATGATGATACTAACACACAATATTTATCGCAACCGTATGATGGCACTTCCATTTGAATTAGTAGATTGTTCTAATTATTTCTATAATCACCGCAAAAAACACAGGTTTCGATTACGCAATCATTCCAAAATAGTTTCAAGTCGACGGCTCTATCGGGAATGTATTATTTTAGTGAGAAATTAATACATTAATCAAAACTCGCTATATACGTATACACTAAACTTTCTGCACATCAATCAATACAGTAATGTTGTATATAAATAACTCAAAACTCAAGAAGATATTCGAAATTATAGCATACTTTTACGCATTAGACTATTCTGTTGCATAAAAGTAATCAAACGTAATTGGACAGATGGCAAACAAAAAGCACGTTTCGACACAACAAATTTGCAACGCCTTTTTATTGTTTCTCAGATCAATCAATCATCCTAGTGTCAACAAATGGCACACAGTCGTGGACGTCTAGGGGTATTAGAGCTTACCGTCAACGAAACGTATCCTTAAATAGAGCAACCAAAAGGAATACTAAGCCTAGCCTCTGCAATAACAACGAGTGAGCATTATCCGAAACACAAACACGTTGCTAACCACGGTGTAGATTTAACCCCAATGTATTTTTGGCAATCGCTTATAAAGTAGGGATGCAAAAACGATGTGCTTGCTGCTTTCTGTAGCTGCTTAATAAATTTAAAATATTGCAGCTATTATCTTAAAGCAAAACTGTGTTTAAATTAAGTGATTTCACAAAGTTAGTTTTCGATTAATGCAATATCATTAAAAAGAAACTAACGTACTAAGTGATGTTGTAAAGACTTATATCTGGCGTAATTGGTGATCCAGATTTTATTTTATTAGTAAACAAAAGTTACTGGCGATTTTTCAAGTAATTTAGATAAGAAATATGTCTTCGGAGCTTTAGTTTTCAGGGTTTGGGGAATTGAATGCTTTCGAAAAAAAAATGTCCTTAATATTCAAGAAATGGCTAATTACACTAATTCGAAATTTCTCACAATGTCTAGTGCTAAAGAGCTCTCTATTCTGATATTACCAGTGATAACTTATTACTATTACTATTACTAGTGTACCTTTTTTAAAACATATTTTCCACACTACGGACTAAAATATAATTTTGGTTATTTTGTTCGATTCTTTGTGCAGTTAAGACCAAATAAGATCCCTTCAGAATATCTACAGCAATGACAAATTTTGTTTGCGCGGATAATGTTGACGTGTGTAGTTCTCTAGCTGGAACTGTTCTGCCATATCGGTATACTTACGTATTGTATGTAGAGTGTTCGCACGATGAAATTAATATTAAAAATATATTTAAATGTTCTTTTAAACATTTCTAAACATTTATAATTCGGTTCTGTATTAGACGTTAAGTTTATGCAGCAACTACACTTGAATTCACGTGTCGAAATTGTGAAATGTGTGCCAACCTCAATTAATAATATTAATACAGAATCGTTAAATTCAAAAGCCGCCTCTTGTGGGATAGATGGATCAATGGTATGGAGGCGAGATAAATAGAAGTATTAGTTAATTAAACGTTGTTGAGAAGGCCGAATACCTATATTCATCTGTTCAGAACGCATCAGCGTTTCAGCAATTAATGTTGGTGCCACAAATGTTACTTCGTGAGTTTTAAAGTGTACATATTACGCAAAATAAAAAATTTATCTTGAGTTGTCAACTTTTCTATCTGTGTGTTTAATATATGCTTAAATTACACAGGGCTCATCTAAAAATTGCCTGCAAGTGCTCAGGAATGGCGGAGAAATATAAAATAAATATACTTTTTATTTTTGACCATAAATGTCAAACTCTAAACTTAAATACTGGAGGTTTTCCATTTCAGCCCTTGAGTTATGCAACTGGGCATCCAATAGGATTAACAGGGTTGCATAACTAATATCACCCACTAACGAAAGCTTACTTCTTAACTTAGTATTAGTTGCATGATTTAATGTGCTTAATCAGAATTTAATTGAAATGTACTTCTTCTTGGAAAAAAAGGTGGAAAGATGTTGGCTCTGCAACTCCTTGTGATCTCTGAAAGTTTGTCGATAATTTTAGACAAACCCTGTATGGTTGATAGATTTACCTTCTTGAATGAAAATAAGTAACAATTAACTATCAAATAAATGCTAAATTATCTTACTTCTAAAAAAGTTGATATCTGCGAAAGAGATACAAAAGATGTATATTCTAAACTTAAAGGAGAATGATCAATTTTCTAAGAGACTATAGAAAAAAAGCGATATTAAAAACTGCTTAGCATAAATTAATATTAAAGAGTATAGTATAGCTTCCACTGTTGAACCTTCTGTGTACATTGGAATACGTTGTCTGCATATTTTAAATTAATGCAAATCATTCTTGCTATAATCATTAACAAAATTAGTACAAGCTCTTCGCTTGTCTATAAGTCCACGTATAGTTAAAAGAGCTGGTATTATCTCGTTGTTTTACAAACTAATATTTATGAAGGTCATTCGCAGTGCACCTCTATGCATCATAATTTGCTATCTTCGCCGAGGAGAAAGAAAAACCGCAGCTCCAAATTTAGGCAATTATCATATTTATAATGAGTAGTTGGCGGTTGAACCAACCACGATTTCATTACCAAGTCATAATTTATAAAATTGGCGATTTTTACATTGGGCAGTATTACTAATAACTAAATACAACATAAAATTCTTTCCTAAGAACATTTGTTCGAAGGATATAATATTCAGGGTAACTAAAATTTGAGGTTTATCCGCAAAGTGTTAATTGCATCCTAACCAGCAGTAAAAACACCGTTAGGAGGATGGTGAACAGTAATGCCCGAGTAATTTGGAACACTCGGTATATACATTTGGGCATGTTAATATGAGTTGAAGCTATTCGTATAACTTACACATAATGACTTTTATTTCCAAGAAGAACCGATTTTTCACTACTCGGACGAAAGCCAAATAGTTAGTTTATTCGATACAAGAAGGGTATTAGAGATACCTGTGTTTGAAGATAGGTGGCGCTTTGTGTCAAAATCTACTCTGTCGACTGCGAGTATTATTCTTTAATGGACGGACGTCTGTCAAAATTTCGAAGAGATTCATCGAGTAGTATTGTTTTGAGAGTTGTGAGCAAGTTTATATACTTGTGGAATATTGGAAAAAGAACAATACTGATCAGTGATTCGATTTCTCCTTTTGGATGGAAAAACGTGTGTAGAAATCAAAGATAAAGAATTTGGGTTTCCGGGTTGAAACCGCGTCGTAATTGCATGAGAGTGCCGATGTTTCGAACGAAGAATTCTTCGTACAGCAGCGACACAACATGCAGCAGCCCAGAAGAAGCTCCATACAATTGAGAGCGAAACGTCGGCATTTTTATGCAATTACGACGCGGTTTCAACCCGGAAACCCAAATTCTTTAAAAGAAAACAACGACCGTGGAAGTCTACAAAAAAATCAAAGATAAGTTGGATACAATTTGTAAGAACCTTGCGCCTTTCATGACTACCATCAGATACTGGTTTAATAAATTTACACGAAAAATTGAATATGTGAAAGCTATCGGCAAGATAGGTGCCGCGTCTGCTAACGATTGTCAAAAACGGAATCGCGCGATGACTTCAAAACAATGTTTGCACATGTTTAAGCGCAATACGAGTGAGTTTTTGCGGCTGTGACTGAGGCGTAGATACATCACTGCAACCAAAAAACCCAGGGTCGGTCGGCAAAATGGGCTTTCCCGGAGAATGTGCACCAAAGAAAGCGAAGACAGTTTCATCAGTCGGAAAGCTGTAACTGTAAGCTGTGATTTCTTGGGATTCGTAAGGCATAATGTTAGTTAATCATTTGGAGAAGGAAAGGACAGTATTATGGTGATTTATTGGATCGATTCGACGTTGAACTAATGAGAAAAAGGCCCCAATTTTTTCTCTACCATCATCTCGGTCCACTCATGGGCAATTGCGACAGAAGAACTAGTCCAGTTATGGTACGAATTGGCACTCCATTTACCATATTCGTCATAATTGGCCCCCCAGTTATTTCTCTCTTTTTTGAAATTTGAAAAATGGCTTAACAGAAAATCCTATCATTTGCGTGGCTTAAAAAAGTGTTAACTCTATACACACAAGGAGGAATTTAAGACAACTGCAGTGTCTTTCCTAACCAGCTATTTATCATACCAACCTTTCATTTACCGAACAACCATTTCTTAACAGACTCACTTTTTGTGGAGTAGGATTTGGGTTCTAGCATTCATGTCAGAGCGATATTGATAATTGACGAATATTGAAACTAAATTAATGAAATTTAATGAATTAAGGCGTAAGCTCACACACTTCACCCCAATATCCCACTACAGCATATGTACGAGAATAAAATGTAAATAACAAAAGACAAATTGTTTAAGCGATTAGAGAAACAATTATCTACAATATTGATCTTTTAATCAATGTGCAACATACATGTAAAATTAAAATTTATTTTGTAAAATTTCAAAAACGGAATAGAGCTTCCCAATTTAATTGGCCTCCAATGGATAGTCCGTGGAATTTGATGCTAAAACACTAGAGATAAACTTGTATTACCGGTAAAGTAGTAATATTTCTTGGCTTTAACATTTTGTTTTTTTGTGTTAAAAGCATGTTCCGTTTGTTACTTAGTCAGTTGTAACGGTGAAATCTATTGCTAGAGAAGCTCAATACTATAACAAGTTAGCAAATTACAGTGCCCTTGGTTCCACTGTTATTATTTCCCAGACATAATTCATGAAGATGCAATATTATTGGTAACACCAGCACTTCAAGCATGTGCGCATTTAATTGTTTCGTCCCATATATATGTGCAATCTTAAATTTCATGGATAATTTACGAGTACATGAGCGTCAACCTACGGCAATTAAAAGGCGGCA
This sequence comes from Oryctes borbonicus, assembly GCA_902654985.2. Lineage (NCBI taxonomy): Eukaryota > Metazoa > Arthropoda > Insecta > Coleoptera > Scarabaeidae > Oryctes > Oryctes borbonicus. The sequence goes on along the minus strand of LR736859.1, from coordinate 14,626,199 downwards.
TAATTATACCGCAGATCATTTATCCACCACGTTGGCTGAGGTGGTTCTGTGTGCAGCAGTCAGACATAGGCTACGGTGTGAGTCAGTGATGAAACAGACTATCGTACCGTACATTTTACACTTTGTAGGATGAGGAAATAGGTAGGTTCGTTTTGACATAATTTCTTAAGCAATATTTTATTGAGGACTCTTTACATAGGTGATTTATTACTATTGGGAAATTCGCAATTGCATCCCTCACCTTATCCAGCGTATTTATGCACGAGGAAGAGTATAGATGGGAGTGCTCGTTTTATTGCTCTCGAGCTTTATATGGCGCAGCGGTGATTAATAAAGTTTCGTAAAAAAACAAGGATAAGATTTAAGATGGGTTTGGTCGATCGAAACAACGGTCGGATCATTAGCGTCAAAGTGTCTTTTCATTAAATCAGGAAATGGAATGTTGGAATTGTAAACTTTTCCTTTCGTGTCACTATCAAGTACAAGAAAGCGAACATGAAGTATTTTCGATACGGTGAGGTACGCGTACGTTCTTATGACAAACTGCACTCTTGAAAAGGGCTTAAGCAATCTTTTTCGTTTAATTATCCCGTTCTTAATATGAGTTGTGATATTTACAATTTTCCAATAATAATCATTTCAACCTGACATTGCTTTTGGTATGCTTCGGATGTCGATATATGTATATATGTCTATTACAAACAACAAGAATATAGGTCTAATCACCTTCACGTATACTTTTTGGCTAACCGACCATCTAAACTACTAAATTAATATGCTAAACAATGTATTCGCTTGAAAAAGTAAAAATTGGGGTTCAAATTACAAAATCGAGATGAAGCTCTAAGAAAATTATACTTATAGTCGAATACAAAAAGAATGAAGCAGAAATAGTTTCCTGCAATTGTTTTTTATCAAAAATGTTATTGAATAAATGTGGATCTATTCTCCCACTACTAATATCACTCCCCTTTGTTGAAAATTTAATAACATTCATTTAAACATTTTTATAAAAAAAATGCCTTACAGAAGACGAAATCAAAGCCAAATTATCGCATATTCAAGAAATAATTTCACAATAAGGAAAATAACTGCAAGAAGTAACTTCAACAAAAGTACCGTCTATGACATTATAAAAAAATCGATACATCGCCATGCGGCTTCCAGAATCCACGAAGAATATCCATAGGTAAGCAGGACCAGCAGTTCATAAATTTACACAGAGAAAATTCTTCTTCTTCTGTATTAAATGTGGTTTTAAGCATTCATTATTTATCAAGATTAGTTAAAGTTAGATTCATCCTAGAATTATAGAATACCCTGTATAAATGTAAATAACTTTAAAATATTATGCTTAGGAGCGCCTACATTTTTTATTGGAAAGTATCTTTGATACCTCTCTTAATAACAGATATATCGAGCTTTGCCACACTATCGCGTCGCCCTGTGTGTTTCATTTATAACTTAGACTATGTATTGAAAAAAACTAAAAGCTAGACATTGTTTAATTAAACTATATAGTTTGAGAATGTTCTATGAACAGCTGAATTGCATTGCTAATATGTCACAAATTACATTATGAGTTGCCAGTATCATGCATATATTACATGAGCTCTTAAATTCATCAATTCATTACAAATAATATAAAACTATTATATATATAACTATTTTATTTATATTTGCTTGTTGTACTTACTACAATTTATTTTGTTCTAGACATGTCTAAATTAGAAACCAGAACATTGTTTTTATTTATTCCTACAAAATGTAAGCTGTCTATTTCCTATATAGATTCAAAAATGTTACATAGCTCCGATAGGTGTGCTTTTACTTAATTTATTTTTAAAGTATAAACCGCTACACCGAGGCAAAAACATATCGCAATTATAGTTACAAGAAATTGCATGCGCGTTAAGCGCCATACTTTTCCTTTTGTGACTATTAAAACACATGGCGCCCCAAATTGTTTGAATTCTTTAATTAATGTATATTAGAAATCATATTTTATGTTGACCGTGGTAGTATGTCTTTAACTCCATCGATTCAGGCAGTAAATGGTTAACCTATAAGAGGAATTGTTCTTAAAAGTTTCATATATGATTTGATATTATTAATCATAATTTTCCTTCACTCTAGTAACTACAATTTCGTTAAATACTTCCAATTACGGTAATTAGAAACAGAAAAGAAAAACGCATGAAGTTGGAAAGGAACAGGCCATAGATAATCGCCTTGAAATAAAATTCGTGCAATTTTTAGAAGAGAATGTAATTCGGTTTTTAATACCGATGATAATATCTATCACAGCGAAAGCTGTAGGGACTCGATTAAACAAGCATTAAAGCATTGAACGTTTATGAATGGAGCAATCCATAAGCATTATTATGGTTAGTTGCTAGTCGTTTGAACAGGATGACGAGATAATAGTACAATTCGTTGTAGACAAATTTTATAGAAAGTGACAGGGAATGTTAATTACGCGATTTGCAGCACTGTCAAGGCAATTTGAAGGGCTAAACAAATTGGATAAATTCTTAATATAAATGAAAATTATTGCGAAAAGCCTGTAAGCCCAGTACGGGTCACTATGAAACACACATAGGGGTTTATAAAATGTTACTGTCGTATAAATAATTGAATTACTTGTTTCTAAGTGTTGAATTTGAAACGGGGGCATTATCGAACGTTAATACTGTAAGACAGTTGCCTGAGACAGTTGTCCTCATCGTGCGTGTTAAGGTCGTTACAACTACAGATACTGAGAGATTACCATCCTATCCAAAGAGATATAAGGGAAACTATCGAACTAATTGGTACAAAGTACTTTTCCCATATACTAGGTGACATTGAAAAAACTACAATGTATAGCAGTGCCATGCGATACAGGATCATAAAATAAGAAAAAAGGTGTTAAACTTTCTTAAATTTTTTTTTTATTTCTTTCGACTGTGAATACATAATTGAACTAAAATGTGTATTTTAGTTTCGAGTATTATCGGAATATTATCATATTTTTAACGCGTTGCAAAACGCTGATCTGTAGTTAACTATGAAATTACGGCACATATCAAATTAATCTAAATACATTATGTGTTATGGCCAAGCTTGATCAAATTCCTCCGAAGCTCCGCATGTCTATTGAGAGAGATATCAATTGACACGTTTCTAATGTTGAACATAAATGAACATTAATTAACGTGCATAGGTATTTGGCAGAAAACGCTGTTTCAAAAAAGTGAAAGTTAATAGTGGGGTCACCAGAACTTATCATATTGTTGCAAACGAAGAAGCTGTTTTGCAAATAGTAGAAGATAAACCAAGAATAAGCACAAAAGAAATAAGTTCAGCTGTACGGAATGTTAACTGTGAATCAGTTAGACAAGAGAGATTCTTCACTCGCTTCATTTCCAATAAATTCATCACCTATTAAAAGAGTATTATTCATCCCGTGTACAATATTGTGAGTGGTTGCAAAATCAAGGGCAAAATTTTCATTAATTCATTAATCTTGTTAACTGGTGAAGCAGGTTTTAGTCGCGATGGTGTTTTGAACCTACATAATATGCACTACTGGGCAGATGAAAACCATTATCATACCGTATTACTGAATCACCAATATTGGTTTTCTATTAATGTGTGGGCTGTTATAATTCACAACTACCTAATTGATCCATTTCGATAGCTCAATCGATTGACAGGCGAACTCTATCGAAATGTTTTGGAAAATGATCTGAACACTTTACTAGAAAACGTCACATGAAACTTTACTCAAAGAATGTACTATATGCATGACGCTGCGCTATGGTCAGCTCACTTTTCTCGAAAATTTTTGCATGGACGATTTGGAAATAGCTGGTTTGGTCGTAGTGAACCTATATTATAGTTAGCTCGTAGTCCCGATCTTAATCTTTTCCGATTTTTCATTGTGATGGTCTATGGAAAATGAAGTGTATGCCGTAGAACTAATAATGAAGAGCAATTGTCGAGCCTGCTGATAGATTCCGTAATAATCGAGGCATACATCAAAGATGCCGTCAATCATTAATACAAAGATTGGAAAGGTGTATCCAAGAACCAGTCCATCAATTTGAACACATTCTTTAAAGCGAAGTATCTTCTATATATATATATTTAATTTAATCGTTGTTTTTCTTTGTTATGTTATGTAATTTTTTGGTTATGAGACATTGAAGAGAAAATATGAAGAGAAGTTTATTTTCGAACTTTTTTAACATCCGGAACCTTATCAAAACGGATTCAGCTGAACCTATTACTAGAATAAACGTTACCATAAATTGTCATTTGTAAGAATACTTTATTCTTATTATTCTCTTCAAATCAGATACATACAATGTCTATTTTGACAATATCATGTATTTGACGCAAGCATATTGAAAATTCAAACCAAATATTTCTTTATAATAAACATGTAATCCTACGTGGAATTTATTTTTTTGTATGATTTGCATTGACAAGTAGGTATAAAGAGATAATAACGTAGGCTTCAACGGCCAGAGTCAGTTAAAACTAAACCTGTTTCGGGTCGTGGGTAAACTCGATGCCCATAATCATATGAGGCTTCTTCAAGAGAGGAAAAGTTAGCACGGTGGTCAACATGTGAACCATGCCAGAGGCGAAAATCATCTGCGGGGATACGAGGAGAGCTGCACACTTTTATGCTGGCCGTGGGCGGGGTTTTGGGTAATTGGTTGGGTGTCCCAGTCACTGCTCGTTGAGGATTGGTCGTTACGGATGATAGGTTTCCATATGTCTACGATGGGCTAACCTATATTGACCTATTGACATTCTTAGAATGTTTAAGGATCCTAATGGACTCTCTAATTTTCTGATTGTATTAGTGGGAAAAATTACAAAGTAATGAAGTTGCACTGAATAATAGTTGGTGGTCAGTGTCTAGATGATGTTCAGGGATAGAAGAATTCTTGGGGTGGCGTGTTCTAACGCAACGTTCGTGCTTTGTGAGACGAGTTTTGACAGAGCGTTCTGTTTTACCGATATGCACCAAACCACATTTTTTTTTGTCTTTGGAAGACGGAAGAATTTCTGAAACCTTTGAGAGGGGTTTGAAGATAGTTTTGATGTTTTGTTTTTTTTCAAAAATTTTACCGATGCCATCCGTTAGCTTGTCTATCGTTCGTTTGTTGGTTGGACGATGATGGTTATTGATGGTTCTGTTAATATCCGTATTATGAGGACCATTGTTGAGGAGAGTCCTCCGTACATGATTCAGCTAGTTGGGAAGACTGTTGGGTTCAAAGACCGCCCGATGAACCAAGGAGTTGATAACCAAGGAGTTGATGATTTTGTGTCGGGTGATGATGTGAGGTGGAATTGAGATACCTACCCGTGTGTGTGGGTTTTCAATAAAAGGAGTGATCTAAGGTACTATCAGAGTTACGTGTGACTAATACGTGAAAGAACGGGAGTACACCATTATGTTCTACCTCCATGGTGAATTTGATGTCTGGAGTTGACGATTGAGATAATCTAGGAGAGCGCCAAATGATGAAGGTGTCATCAAAATATGGGAATCATACCTTAGGTTTCAGATCCGCCAAATCAAGAGCAGCCGATTCAAAAGCTCCCATGAGAATATTAACCACGACAGGGAAGAGAGGAGAGCCCATGGCAGCTCCAGATAACTGTTTGTAGAATTGTCGTTGGAATGTTGAATATATAGGAATGAGACATTTTTCCATGAGACGATATAGACTAGCAAACTTGCCATCCCGTTCCAGGAGTTGTTCGATGGTATTAACTGAATCATGGATAGAAACTTATATATCTTTAGTATAAGCTATTTTTAAATAAAATATACTTACATCTTTTGCGTGAAAAGTGAATAATCATAAAAAATGTGTTTCAATTACAAACAGACCACGTGCTACAATATATATACATAAGGAAGCAGAAGATCGGGTGAGGCAAAGATAATCAATTAAATAAATAAACTGGGGGTGTAACGCATGACCACAGTGTACTCCAATCTTCCCAGGCTAGCAACTAGATTATTACTGAAGCTTACGCACTCTTATAGTGAGCAAATGCTGCAACAATTCTGGTTCCCACAGACTAACAAGAACTTTCCAATGCGTTCTTAATCTTGTCAGTGTACTATTCAACTATTAATGCTTAAATTTAATTAATAAAAGCAAATAATGTACCTGTACCTGCAAACATTCGGTATGAGGACAAACCGACATGTGTGTTAGATTGATTAGATATTCGAGTATCCGTGTATATGTGTATAATTCGATTGTTGGATGAGATTACGTAATCGAGTAATAAACTTCTAACAGCATGGTTTTTATAGGTTGCTAATGGATAGACAAATATATTGGGTTAGTTCTACGATTGATCTTCTAACGCAAAATGAGTGTAACTACAATGTGATTTCCTCGCACAACAGAAGGTATTCCGTTGCTATGCAACAAAGTTTAAACGAAATTACATTGAAAATAAATTTATAACAGAATTAAATAATTTATATATAACATAGTATCCTAGAAAGTATTGTGTTAGCAATTAAACAATTACAAACAAATAAATATATTTTTTTAATGGCCAATTTAATATAATAAATGCATAATGCTTATGATATACGACGCAATATGAACAGAACCAGTTTCTGTAAATTTAAGTGGAATTATTTTATTAGTCCAGGGTGCTACCTATATTGGTCTAATTATTGTATAATGTCGGTTAATGTTACGTTGTTACGTGGTAAACGACGGAGGTATTATATACATATGTTCAAGAGATAGTGCACTGTCAGCATATAACCAGTTACCTAAAACAAAATAAACGTGCGAAAAATGAAATCAAACGAAACAGGAATCTATCTGGACTACCCTACCCTGGACTATTCCTTTTTGCATTTCTGAAAGTAATCTGCTATTTACTGGTGTATGTATCTAACAAGCGTGTTGAACATCCTACCAACGCTGGCGGTAAATATTTCTGGATTTTTGCACGCTCCAGGAAATCGGACATTTCTGGGTAAAATTAATATTTCGATAATCCTACACCTACTGTGAATGCCTTTTCAAATCGCTTTGTTGAGGTTTATCATCATTCTGCTTCTTTTTCTGCTGATGTTGCAAGATGTGCCTTTTCCGCTGCACGTGTTGACACATTCGTGAGTACGATATCTTTTTTGCTATTAAGCCACTGAAAAATACGCTTACATTAGGATTCGATCAAGTGCCAAGCTTTATTCTCAAAGATTGCTCATCGATCGTTTTGCAGCTGCTGATAAATATCTTTAATCTTATTCTAAGGAAAGTAAAAGTACTTTCCCCGAAATGTGGAAACTTGCCAGAGTCTGTCCGGTACTGAAGAAAGGAACTATGTCAAACATTGCCAAGGTTTTCTAATGTGCCGCATGCACACAGTATACGCCCATATTAGATATTAGAACTAACTAACTAACTAATTTTCACACAAAAAGTGTATTCTTAGTTGAAGAATATCAGTATACTCAACTTCAAGTACTCAATTCAAACTTACATATCGTTATTTTAAAGCTGTTACGTTCAAACAGAAGACATAAGTATTGTCCGTCTAGAAAGTATCCAGAATTTATTATTTTTCTTAATTTTAATATATTTCTTTTTTGTTACATCCTAAGATAGAAGTAATGCATCAAGTAAGTTGTGCCGACTGTAGGCCATGGCAAAAATCATATAACAACACCAGTCGTCAAATATTGTTGATTATCAACAGGCTTAATGTTTGTGAAATAATGTCGCAAGTAGAAAGAAGAAAGTTGGTGGAATATTTGTATAGAAAAGGTGTTGAAAACGTTAAAAAAATAGTGCAATTGGTGGAACTCGGAAAAGGTGCAGCATATGGGACAATAAAGAGGATAAAAAATAGGAGAGATATGAGCCATGGACCAGTTTCTGGAAGACCGTGTAAGATTAGCGCAAACAATCTAAACGCTTTAGTGACTTTCGGACGACAAAACCCGCGCCTACGGTTTCGAAAACTGGAAATTAACGTCAAATAAGAGTGTGTCCAGAAACTGTCCGCATTTCACTGAGAGGACAGGGTTACTTATCAAGAAAACCAAAAAAAAATCCCTGCAATGACACCTCTACAAAAGAAACGAAGAATGGATTTTTGCCAACGATTTCGAGACGATAATTTTAGTGCTGTTTTTATATCTGACGAAAGTTGTTTTCAGCTTGGTGCAAATCATTTAAAAATCCTATCAAGAGAAAATGTTACCGTTCAAAATTCCAAATTTCCCACAAAAATAATAGTTTATGGAGCAATCTCTCAGCGTGGTGCTACACCTCTCTATATAATTGATGGCACCGTTAATAGTGCAAAGTATTGTGAAATTCTTAATGGCTTTCTTCTTGAAACGGTTCGTGCTTTATATCCCTAAGGGTGGCGTTTTCAACAGGATAATGCAAGATGCCACACTTCTGAATAGACTAAAGCTTGGATGCTAGAACAAAACTTGGCAACAATTCAATAGTCAGCAGCTTCCCCAGATCTTAGTCCCATCGAAAACATATGAGGACTAATGAAAATTGAAGTAGAACGAGCAGCACCACTAAATAAAGAAGATTTGATTCGGTCAGTTTTACAAGCCTGGACCACTATCACCGAAAAGTATAGCGTTGACCTTGTCTCGGAATTACCTGAACGTTCAGTTAAGTGTTTATAGTTAAATGGAGATTGTATTAGTAAATGAGATGAATTATTTGTTGTGATTTTATTATTCAAATAATAAAAATATATACCGTAAAATTATAGCTGCGCTTTTTGTTTTCCGGGTACTTTCTAGACGGACTATATATATATCATTAATGGAAACAATGCTACTCGAATCAAGTACATACGTGAAATACTTATATAAAGTAACAGAATGCCGTTACAGGAAGTATTGAATATATTCAACTCAAAGTTATGATAGTTTTATTACAACAATATTTACCTTTAAAACAAACAAAATATTACAAAATATAATATAAGAATACTATTTATTTATTTGAAGTATATATTCCAAAGCTACAATCTAATTCCAAATATATGATTCTTATTTTCATTAGAATTAAGAATTTAGAAAGTGAAGTGATTCAGTATGGAAGTTCCTGCACTTCTTTCTTTGTGGAGGTGTACAGCAGAAGTTATTACTTGTTCTTGTTTCAACTCTGCCAGCCATACTTCATAAAGTGCCTAATTACATCTTATATGTCGGCGTAAGTAATTTTACCATGTAGGTGTTACTCTAGAATTCCATATTTGTCGTATTTTGAGATATACGATGTTTCGTTCTGTTCTGTTAAAAAATTGTAATAAATACATGCTAGGACTTTTGTGTTTCAATTGTTACTTGTCAGTAGAAATCATGCGGAAAATAAATTCCATTTAGGACTATATTTTTGTTTGATTCGAGGATATCAAACTTCTATTAAGAACATCATAATCTCATTATGAAACGTCGTAGTATTTGCTTCGAATATGAGATAATCGTCAAAATAAATTTTGTATGTATTTGATTTGAAGAGAATAACTTCTGTTTAAGGTTATAATTTTACTTGATGTCTTATATACGGATATGTCCAAAGCTTTGATCGCATAGGTCAGGGTATTTTTTGAGAAGCTCCAGGACTCCAGTACGTTTTAGCAACTCCCTTGTTAGGTTGTTTCAATTTTACGTTTATTAGCCTCAATTTTTCGTATCTTATAACAGTTTTACGTTCGGTCTGTGCGATGTTGCCGATGGTGTTCCACAGGGCTTTAATCTCAGTCCTTTATTATTCCTAATGTTTGCTAAATTGTATCGGTCTCTGGTTTCTTTGCAATGTTCTTGAAATTGATTGATCGTAAATATTGCAGTGGGTCACTAAGGTGAAATGCGTGCACTTACACCGTCTTTCATTGATTTTTATTATTTTAATTTCAACATAATTTATATTATTAGTTGTATTATTAAAAAAAGGAAAACAGGCTCATTAACAATATTTTGGGGACACCAATCAAAGTTACAAGTTATTGGCAATAATCTACTCATTGGAAATATTTTTTTGTAAAAACACAACACATTGTATAGAATTCAGCAGTCTAAATTTATTGAACGGACATTTTTTGAAAAAAGTATTTACAAATTCAATTTAAACCAACAACTAAAAGGATCGTTTTTTATTTAAAACTGTTAAAAGTAATTAGAAAACTAGACTGAAGAGAATAAGCAAGAAAATTAACTTGAAAAGCTAAGGAAAACGACTATAAGATCATTAACCTAAAAGGGAGAAAACAGGATTTCAAAGAAGAATTTAAAAACAAACACTAAGATAAAACACTTACTGTAAGATTATATCATACTGATATATCTAAATATAGAGTTGGATCATTCACAAGGAGAAAAAACAGCCAATAATTTTGCTAACTTTGTATGGGGATGCAATTACTTATACGTTACTTACAATTAGGTCTATACTTCGACTCTAGTTTAACTTCTAATAACAACGTTCAAAGTATTATATCTTTTACCAACTGACTGTTAGGATTTGCGCTTCGTAGTACACGGTCGTTTCAGGATATATCCTCCATAAAGTGCTGTAGTGCGTTCAAAACTCATGCGGAGTTCGTAGTATGTTGCATATAAAAATATGATTTAAAAAGTTCAAAGAGGATTTTTAAAATACAGCACTTACTCGTATAAAGAATTCCGCTAAGAGACTATACTTCCCGAGTTTTCTGTGAAATACGTCGAGAAAAATCGATCTAACGTTTCGTTTCAAAATATTAAATAATCAAAACAAACGCAAGCAATTTCGAGTATTATAGTGTGCAAATTACACCGAAATACCAGTTTAAGTCTCGTTGGACTATTCAAAAGAACGCTGCCTAAATGTGTTTGATATTTATTTTGACTTAATCTTATTCTACCGGAAAAGTGTTTAGGGTACACTTCCTGATCTAAGACGGCCACAATAATTTATTTAGACTTTTTCTATTGTTATAACATACATATTCTACATATTGTAATGTACGTACTAAATAAACACGACATGTAAGTACTCCATGCGCTATAGGGTTAATCCCGGATAAAGTGAATTTCCTTTATCCGCTTAAGGCATAAACCCGAATTAACTTGGGCACACTTCACCGATAAAAATGCATGCAGTCCCATGTTTTACTCTAGCTTATTACACGTGCTCAAGTTTACTTGAAAATAAATTATAAAGTAAAATGTCAAATTAAGAGCACCAACTAGAAATAATATATTTTTTAATCAAGTAGTTCATACTGTAGTAATCTTTACAAAGTGAATCATATACAACAAAGCTCACAGATATTGAAGCGCTATCACGGCTCCTTTTCATTATTGTTCTTCTTCTAATTTTCATTTTATTAGTTACAACTTTTTATTTATTAACTCTTTGCACTTACATATTCAAATGTTATAAATAAAGAATTGAGAAACCACGTAAACGAATATCTTAATTATAAGGAATTTCAGGAAACTAGCTAATTTTGCTAATTCACATATATCTTCTTTAAGCAAAATTAGCTAGTTTCCTGAAATTCCTTATAACCGGATTACACTGTATTTTAGTTTATTTTACTTATGCAATCTTCCAAACAAAATAATATTGTAGGAATAAAAAAGTTGAACTATTAAGACTACAGAAGCTTATTGGGAATATCAATAAAATTTTTTGAAACGTATAACTAGAATGATATACAGTATAGCCTCCAGCTAAAGCAAGCATTAAGACAGGCTACGGCAGAGGTCAATCAAAGTTTATAACATTAATTGAAAAGGGCAAAGAACATTGTACACACAAGAGATTCAATAACAATTTCGTTTTTTAAAACTATAATGATAATAAGAATTAATGATCAATACATTGGAAAAGACGTCGATTCCAGGCAAAGGACGCGACGCTTCTGGTCGTCACAACTGTTATCACAGGGAATCCGTAAAATTCTTCGTCGTTAGCGGTTTTACAGAAAACATATTTAATGAATTCTGGACAAAACATTGATTAGAAAAGGAATTAAATTCGTTAATTTACAAAATAGTCAAATATTGGTAGCTAAATTTTAATTAAAGAAGAATTATACAATTCGTAAATTTGGGCAAATTGAGCAATCTTCAATATGCTATACTATAGATCAATATTTAAAAGATAAAAGATGACACGCGCACGGGACTTGAGAAAATGAGTGAAAGAGCGACATTAAAAACAAAACCAATTAATTCTGGATTAAAATATTATTACGAGATAAAGTTAATTTAAACACACTGTGTAAATGTAGTTACCAATTTAGGTAGATTAGCAACTCTTGTCAAATTGCAACCAAGTCTGATCTCTACAAAGGTCGAAAAGGGATGAAGCAAAATTTCTTTCGGTCGAACATACGCGTACAACAAAAAAACTAAGAAGAAACTCTTAATATTGCAACAAGTCGAAATCGAACATGTGTGCATATACACGGCGCAGACCCCGTAATAGTAATATTGTTACAAATGAATAATAAAAAGTTTAAAATGATTGGAATTTTAAATATATACTATTGCAAATGAATAGTATCGACACCAGAGGTCTTGTGTCGGCCGTGAATTAAAAATAATGATAACCAACGATAATTGCTGTTCATATAAAAATTATTTACAAACTTGAAATATTGGATTACGTTGTGTTGGCGTAAAATTATGAATTGAAATCGGCATTGTATATATTTCTCACAGGAGGTCAATAATAATAATCAAACAATAGAAGAGTAGATTCAAACTAATACAGTTTACATGAGAAAAATTACGTTGGTTAACACTTTAATACATTAGTCATTATCTCTTAAGACTGTACCCGGAAACATGAGTGTTAATCCATTTGATAAACAGAAGCAATTAATGTAAAACCAAATCGCTTTTCCCACGTGTTAATCTTTGTAGTTTCCACTTAGGAAATAAAGCAACGAATACTAAGCAATCGTAGGAAATATGTTACATTTTATTTTTTTTTACCAAAACAAGATAACAATACATTTTTAGTATAAGCAATGCTTATGGTTCAAGTAAAAACCCAAACGATTTTCTGCCCATATAGATATTACAATCTACCGAATATACCACAAGAAAAAACAATTATCGTGTTCGTAACAGATATCGTATGGTGTGGGACCATGTCAAAAGAATGCTTGTTTTAATTGTGGATTAATCATCATAGAGACCACAGAATTTCATATCCACCTACGTAACAACAATTTAACGTCGTTGCGGTTTGCTTAGCTAAAAATAGCCTTTGTAAACACATTTCCCACAATAAAACAAAATATAAATACGCAAAAAACTACGCCATTACTCATACAGTGCATCATCAAAACCAGGCAAAGTTTCAACACTTCCTTTCTCACACCTGCACTGCAGCCTATCCTTAGCCAATCCTTGAGAGATCGCGAAGGCGACCTTTCTGCTAAAACCGTCAATGCAGACACGGGAATATGCAAAATGCAATCGGATTGTGTTTCACATTTGGAATTTAGTTTCGCAAGACATCACTATATTTTTTATATTATTTACAATATTCTAGTCGTTTTGTAACAGTAGAAAAAATTATTACAAACTATTACTATGTACTTTCGTTTAAAATGATCAATTTAATACAAAATGATATTTATTCTTAGCTTAGAGTCTACAGTTAATGATTTAGACAATGCCGTTTTAAAAAATGTCTACAATTTGAGAATTTGCACTATGTTGTCTTGTTTCTTAAGTTACTTACAAAGAAATAAACTATTTAAACCAGCAAACTCAGGTTTTGACGAAGATCTTAGAGAAATATGTAGAACAATAAAAAGGGTGTTTTGTATACCGTCAGTTTTATTTTCATTATATACGGTGTGTATAAAGTGGCGGAAAAACTACACGCACTGGTGTTCTTCATAAGACTCTTGGTCAATTTTCTTAACGAGTAAATGCTGTGCAATGTTTTCTCTGTATACACAAAGCCAGGAAATTTTGAAATTTTAGCAAGATTAGATTTTTCTTAGCATGTGTTGATTAAAGAAAGTTGAAATATATAATGAAGGATGATTTTGAAGGTTAAGTGCTGCCGTATCTCGTTAGAACTTGTTTTAATATTTCTTCGTGTAGTTCTTTGCTCAGGAAAAACATATGCAGTAATCTAGTACAATACCGCATTCGTTATGAAAGCGACGTTCACCAGAAGCAACCGTCTAAATTGCGGTCATGTTAAGCTAGCGGTCGCCATAGCTGTAAGCATAGAAAATTTGCGTTTATTCCTGTCAATCAGTTAATGGGTATCTATGTAAGAAAAAACCTTTGCTGACAGATGCTTGAAGCTTAAAAAGTACGGCGTCAAGTTCAATAAACAATTACATCAACTATTTATAACGAACAATTGGTTTTAACGAACGAGAATTTTGGCAACCATAACTTCTTATAATACATATAATAGTATTTCGTATTCTGAACTTGTTTATAACGGAATAGATTATATCAAATACTAGGTTATAAACACCAAGTTAACAGCAAAAATCGATTATGTGCCTACGGTTATAACGAACTAAGCTATGTGGCAGTTGTTGGAGCTGGATCAGATTAGATTGCATTGCTTTACCGAATAGAACTTCCGATCGGTGCTTTCCTTATTCGCGGATTCTTTTCTCGCTAATATGTTTTGTTTGTAGTTGATTTGATTGCTTAATGTATTTAGTTGTGGCTACTTTGAGAGCACACATCTATAAAAACGGTGAAATGTAATGTGCCTACGATAAAAGGAAAATTGTCAATTAATGCTGAATTGAAATGTAATGCAGAAGAATTAAGACGACATACTGATGATAATTTCACAGGTAGTAGAAGTTGGATAGACGGATTTGAAAAATGCTGTAATAGCATCTCAAGAAAAGTGTATGGCGAAGTTGCAGTGTACCAAAAGAAATTATAAGTTCTTGAATTAAAGACATTTAGTCTGATATAATAAAGAAATCCAGCAACGCCGTTATTTGCAACGGCGGGCAAACTGATTTGTTCTATAAGACGACACTTAGCAAGACTTCATCGTGAAAAATATGTTAGGACCAATCAAAGTAAAGAGCGCATAACTGCATTTGTGTCTGCAAACATGATTGGTACAGAAAAACGGAAATTACTAATGATTAGTAAATCAAGTAATCAAAAATTACGGACACTATTACTTGTGTTGATCTGAAATTTTGGCAAGTGAGCAGATGTAGTAGGAAGACGAACTGAAGAAGAAAAATTGAAATATGTTGCTGTTGATTGAGAACTGTCCAATGTATTCGTTCATAGAAAATTTAAAATTCATTAAATGAGTGCTCCTACCACCTAACACTTCAACAAACCTACAATCCGTCGATCAGGGAGTGATTCGATATCTTAAGTCACATTATGAATTATGAATTTTCTGCTAAGTCACCGAGAATGAAGCGAGGGCTTCGTTATTAGATGCCATGGACACTTGGAGGCGTGTGACCTGCACTGCATTATTGAAAAAACTGTTACCGTCATACTAGTTTTAAAGTGTCTTCTTTGAAGAAGATGAATTTCGTTTAGCTCAGTATATATTGAAACATTCCGATAACGAGGATGATGATAATGTTCCACTCTCGACATGGGTTTATAATACTGACGTCAATAAGGCATTCGACAGTAAAGAAGAATTGTCTATATTCACTAACATCGTTAGTGACTTAACTGTTACGAAACTGCGCACAAATGTAGGGCTTTTATTAAGATCCTTTGAAACAGGCTCTGAGCGCGTCCATGATTCTACATATTGACAGATGTTGAAAACAACGTTAAATATGAGTTCAATACGCTGGAGGGTAAAGTTGAACAAGAGTGCTGACTCAAAAATTTGTTTAATCAAATATAACAGATATTTTTCGAGACTTTACTGATAAAATCGTACATACTGTGTCATGTATACATTTCACAATTTTTGCTCAGTTTTATGTTTGAGAAGAAATAAATTTAATTAAACAAAAACAGAAATGTATTTTTAAGTAAATAAAAAAAAAGTAACATCTTTCATAACGAACGCCCGTGTAAAACGCAATTCTGGAAATTTATCCGACTCTTTATATCTGAGTTCATCTACAATTGTTCAAGGAAAAAATAGTCGTATAGGTTATATTAATAAATCAAGTTAAATCACTTAAAGCTATTTGTGGACTTCACAAATGTGGACAAATTCTCTTTTACCGTCCGCTCTTCTGAAATGTTTAAATTCACCTATTTATTATTTAAGTGCATTCAAGAATTCCATAGAAACTTTATATAGTACATATAGTATAATAAAGTTATTACGACTACATTACGCATATGTGCAAATCCAGTGTAGGCGTTTTCTCCTCTCACACTAAAATATAAAAATTAATTTATTGGCGTTATCTGCAATACACGCGTATATCGGGTATATTTTTAGGTACGATACCTATACGTCGGCTGCGTGCACGCGACGAGATCTGTAGAATTTGTAAGAGAAGAAGAGCAGTTCATAGTTTTCTAGGAGTCGCGCGTCCCACGCGTGTGACACTCGTTCAACAGGTTTGAACGCCTTTACTTTTTTACTCCTCACGCCCGACTTACCTGTGGCACCGTCTACAGAGAGCTAATGCTGGTACACGTCGCTGGTGTATTTTTCTCAAATTTATCGCCGATGATTCCAGCAAACTTGTTATTAGCGTCTCTTTGCCGGCCTCGCTCACTCCTACCGCGAACTCAAATGAATAGAAAAAAAATGGCAAGAAAAATCACACCAGTCAAGAACGAACAACCATGCGACCAAAAAGAAAGAATCCCCACGAGTGCGGAAATGCTTCAAGAGAAAAGATTGTAAAACGGAAAAAGTGCCTTTAGGCGTTTTACGTGCCTTTTTTCTCCGTTATATCTCCAGCTAAGATATGTTCCATCGTCGCCTGTCGCCTTTGCCAACGCTTATTGAGAAACTTGTTCTAATAGCAGTTGCGACACTATCATCACTGGGAACAATTTTTAACCTATGTAGCTGTCTTGTATATAGACTACAAGTGTAGGTAGTAATCGGAGAGATATATTTTTGCCATGCACTTCAGTGGCGTAACTTTGTTTACATGTACTACACTAATAAATCTGGAACGATATTCCTTACTATTTTAGGCAACCGCCGTGAAATCTACCGAATACAATTGGCATTATCTTGCAAGCTTCACCTTACACTTTGACTTCTTACTGTCTACTACTTAACTTGCTAAAAAGTATGGGCACATTAGTGGATTATTGAGCAAACATTTCCACGATGTTATCAAAACTAATTGTAAGGGCTGTACAATACATGAACAGTAACTAGCTATTGATGCCACCGTCACCACTAGTTGTATAACGTCTACAGACTGATTTTCTACTATTAGCATGGGGATCTCGCTTATTATTGGAGATAGAGGATATATTTAAATTTGGGAAAGTTGCAAAATTTTGCATTTGTTGTGAATCCAAAGGGACAATGGACTTTTGACAAGAGACGTTCAGGATTCTTTAAGAAAGGAGAAATGCTCATTTTCTTCTTTTACTTCCAGCACCTTTATTGAATATTACAGGTTTTTTCTGGCCATCATCAACTTTCTTATTTTTTGTTGGATTTTGACACCGTCACAAAACGTTTTTCTTTTCCATCATGTATAACATGTTGGCAAAAGTTTTTGATATATTTTAGGATTAAATAACGGAATTTCAAATTGTGTTCAACGTTTAGTAGTAATAGAAAAATGCCGTACAACAAAAAGAAAAGAAATCTATTAATTTTTTTTTTTCATCGAAACAAAATAGAATAGCGAGTGCAATTGTAGCTAGGGCTTTAACAGGAATTTGAATGAAAACCGACGGGATATTTTACAAGCGGTAATCAAAGGTGGGTGTTTGAGAAGTTTATGTACATTTTGCACCTTATTGGTAAAAAAAAATGAAAATAACAATAACAACTACTACATGTACTGGCAAGGCATTATTGTAACACACGAGCAAAAGTTGAAAAATCTATGCTAATTACGGCCGGTTCCATAAGGAATTAAAACTCACATTAAATCTACAGTACGCTTCAACCTTAGGTAATTAGATGGTTAAGGTTTATTTTAAAATTTAAAGCCACTTGAAATTTATTATAAAATCGGCCGTAGGTGCTGTAGATATCCAAGTAAAGTGAAATCGTAGATTTGGATCCACTGTTTGATTCTCGGATCCGTCATTATTTTGCAATAGAAAGTAAATGATCCATCTTGAATAAAGAAAAGATCGAATTTGTGTCTTATGGAAAAACAGTGCAATAGTTATTCAGAGAAATAGTGAGCTTTCATGCGCACAATTCAAAGTTACTTTATGTTCAATAAATCTGGCGATTATTACAGCTACATTGTTTGATAATTAAGATATTGGCTCGCAAAAGTTATTCCATATCAGGGTTGGATGCGTGTTATCCGATAATGGATTCGATTGGATAAAGAATTCAATTCAGGATTTCGGATAGCGAAGTTTCGTATAATGAATCCGGATAACACCAAGATCCAAAATTATCCGGATCCAAAGGTTCTAATACTAATGCTACTTGAGAAATTACAAATAGCAATTTGAATGTGTAAAGATTTCTTTTAATATAAAACAGTAAGACATATGTATTATGTGTACATCGTGCGTACAAAAGATAATTTTTGACACGTTTACCTAATTCTTTCTTACTGAATTTACCAACATGTTTTTTTTATTTAACCAAAAACAGAAACGATTACCTACTGTGTATTCCCTGAAATTGAATTTTCGCTACCACAGAATAACAATGAACAATAAATTCACACTGGCGGTTGTCATTGTTTATTCAGTGAATCATATTAAA
This sequence comes from Oryctes borbonicus, assembly GCA_902654985.2. Taxonomy (NCBI): domain Eukaryota; kingdom Metazoa; phylum Arthropoda; class Insecta; order Coleoptera; family Scarabaeidae; genus Oryctes; species Oryctes borbonicus. Next base: position 14,607,300 of record LR736859.1, on the reverse strand, counting down.
GTTTGGCATGGTTGCATATAATTTGTGGTTAGTACGGTAGCATCGAAGCCATACATTCTGCGGTAACCTTGCAGGCGATGCTATCATTCCTGGATGTGACGTAAAAGTATTATTGCATACAATAAGTTTTTATAACGACGTATTGCGTAAATCTTTGTCGATATCGTAACAGAACAGAAACAATTCATCAAGTTTACTTAGAATAATATGCATGTATAAGGCAACAATAATAATTTAATAAATTTCATAGTGTGATGTCCATATGTACATGTAAAGTTTTAAATATTTTAAATACGTACCTGTGCATATTAAAAGATGTGTTGAAGAGTATATGTGTATAACATACATGCACGTTTTTACTTATACGCATGATGGGTCATCGCCCGCCAATAAGCAATGTGTGAACAAGTACAGTTTTGAAAAAATATACGGCAACTCTACCTGTGAATAGACCCTCCTGTGTTAGTACATGTGTTTATGTAAATGTATACAAGGGTGGCCCTGAAATATCTAAAGCTTGAATATTAATTAATAATGACAGCCAATGAATGGAAATAGCGGAAAATCCTATATTTGTTCCCTAAATTGCCAATCGATTAAATTAGCGCGAAATTAAATAACATTGTGAAGAAGTTTGTTTAAGAACATTATAGTATTTCATACACGGATTTCAATTTGAGCAAAATTACATCTGTATTTTAACAATAAAAATATTTTTAGCGTTGAGTAGCTCAAGGAACAACAAAAAATATCTTCGGGAATAAATTTTCAATCTTTCCATATTATCGAAAACCTTTTATAATGTTTATGGGGTAAAACAAAGCGAGTGTATTATGTAAATTGAGTTAAAATCGCTAATATTTTTAAATAAAATACTTGTATACCTTGGGTTTAAACGGGATATATATTTTGTATTGCATCGGTAACGGCATTTTTCAGGAGACTCAAAGGCTTCAAGCCTCTGAACCATCGTCATTAGAAAAACGATTTTATAACGTAAAACTGAATATTTGTAGAGCATTCAGTACTACATTTAAGTATATCTTTTAAGTATTTCACACACTGTCAGACAAGTACCTCTAAATACTCATAACTAAGCGCCAATTAGCAATCTGATTGATCCTTATGTTCCTCAGAATTAGACCTTCGCTTTAAATTGTAAGTATGTAGTGAAGACGTTCCTTTTTTTATATATATTTTCAATACCGTTGTAAATTGTAGTGTGTATTGTATTTGCTATTTCATTGTATCAGTCGAAAAAAAGTATTGTAAGTAAAACTAGACATACATAATTCCCTTTCCAAGTAATTTACAGCAAGAGTTTCAAGAGTTTACAACTCCGCTAGTTTCGAAATTATAATCATAATTATAATTTGTGAAACGTTTATTCCCGTGAAATTACGATTTTACAGGAAAATAATTTCTGGGAAACTAATAAACAGAGAATGGCAAACGATAAATTAAGAAACAATAAAGGCATTATGAGGCAACTGAAGCCGTACTCAAGCAATGTAATTAAAGTAGGTAAAGTATTTAAAATTAAAATATGTTGAAAAATTCCGCCATTGTGATAACTTACGTGTTTTTAAAAGGGAATTTGTTGCTTTTCTAACGGAACGTCTATCAACATTAGTAAAAACCCCTAGCAGAATCGAATGATTTTCGATACAAACTGTATTATATAACGTAAAATCATGGCTAATAGGGCATTCAGTTTCTGGTACAAACTGTATAAGTTTGATTTTTTAAATGGAACAGCCTGTATATTGTAATGCATTCAGTGCACCTCTTCCTCCTTCAATAGTCCCTTTACCCATCTGCCTTACAGTTATTTTTTGAGATAAGTTATGTAATTTGAGATTGTTTAAAACTACATAAGTTGTTTAATAAATTTCGCAATTTAACTTAACAGAAATGTTCATGAAAAAACTTTCTAGACGAATTTATTAGAGACACGCATAACGTGGATATTATACAAAATATTACTCCAGAAATGTTAGTAAATGTTAGCAAGAAAATAGGAGGAATTATATTACAGTTTGCGTGAAGAATAATAGTGCTTACTACACTAGCCGACAAGTAGAATGACCGCTCATTTCAGCATTTCATTGCAGTCTATCACCTGGTGCCGATATACATATGTATACTTTGATATTTCCCGGATGAACGCATGTCATATGCGATATTGTTATGACGTTTCATTACCAGTATAAAGAACAAATTTCTCAAAAGATTTAAATTAAAGATTGTGAAATTGAAGCAAATTTCAATCTGAAATAGTATCTGCTCAAATATTATGCTACTTACTTATTATTATAAAACATAATTATTCGAAGCAAATAGAAAATATGCGACTTACGTCTAACGATATTTATTTGAAAACGTTGAGGCATCTCGAGATACAGAATCCGATGTTGCAACGACAATAATTAATAGTAATCTAACCTCGTATTTTGACCATTGTACGGTGTATTGCGAATTTTTATTCAATATGTGCTTATTTTCTTGCCATTTGTTATTTTCGTCAGTTCTCGTCAGAACTTCTTGGTACTGAAGATGCCTAAAGCCAAAAGGAAAATGAGATCGGACATCCATTATTACCTATATATAATGCTATATTTCAGGTACCTATTAATTAATAATTTTAAGTATTAGTTTGCCAGTTTTTATTGTTGTAGCGTGCTGCAACTGCTCTTGGTGTTAGCTTGCACAAAGTATCATAAAGAATTTATAACAACGAAGTACGGGTAACCTTGAAAACTAAAGTAAAATGATAGCTGTTACCGAAGGAAGTGAAGTAGCCATCCGGGATATAATATACAGAATGTAACAGAACAAGTACAAGGTTACTCTTGGTTCAATACATAGGAATGTAAAAGATAGCGAAACTCTTACATGCAATCACTTGAATTGGCTTTCGTTACAGGAAGGATAATCCTGGGGAAAAGCTGATGAAATTACCTAACATCGTCTTATCTAGACTTACATTTTTGAAGAAATATGTTAAGAATATGGGAACAGAGTTTTGGGAATATGCATGCTTGAATGAAACATAGGTATTCGAAATGGAAGTGTGGCAAAACCCGAGGACAAACCTAATATTATTGTACATGCTGTAAATTTCCGACATGGGTTTGAAGAAAAATTAGAAACACCATCGATGGATCCTTCCAACGAAAATTCCAAGTTCATCATAGAATAACCAGGCGATACAGGAGTGGTTAAATAATAATAAAATTACATTTGAGCAAAACTCGTTTAAAAAGTATTAGTGACACTCTATAAACCTGCAAAGAAATATGTCGCAGATGAACTTGCGGAAAAATACGGTTCTTGGCTTCCCTCAGTATCTTTGTATGTTCTACTAAATAGAGCAAATTTAGAGAATAACAAAAACTTATTACAATAAGCATATTAGACGTGATGGTTATAGAAGTGAAAAGTGCCTGGCAATGTGGAAGCATTAGAAACTATAACACTTGAAATATGGGCGAATACCATAAGTCACACTGAGAAGATTATCATAAAATGGCGGAAAAGGGAGGTTAGTTTTGAGAGGGAGGAAATACCAAAACTGATTATTACCTTTGATGACTCTTCCGACGACAGTTTTGATCTGAAAGTAATTAGAAAATATTAAATCAAATCATGACGTATTATAGCGTATTGGTTCATTAATAATGTATGCTACTATACTTAAAATACATAATGTTAAATATTTTGCAATATGCATCACTGAAAATGAAATTAATAATTTGATAATTTTTGCTACATTATATTATTATTAGGCGCTTCTGAACTTAAAAATTGTAATATTTAGTATTATACTCATAATATGAACTATTATTTGTGTGAATTTTTGTTGAGTAGATAATTATTAGTTTGTTTACAAAATCGATTTTAAAATTTGTTGTAAAAATTCAAACAATATTGTAAAGTATTAAGTATTTGGCTACGATGTTCATTGTTAATGTTTGCATACCGTGATATGTATGTTTAACCTTTGTACTTAAGAATAATTTATTGCAATAAACGACGATTAACTAATTTTTGCTGTATTTATTTATTTCAATTAAAAAATTTAAGTTATATCAACATAAGTATAAAATATTGACATTTAAAAATGTCAAAGAATTTAAATGATATACATATTCAATCAAAAATGAAATATTTAAGTAGTTTCCAGATAAGATGTTAACGAAGAAAGTGAAATAATTGTTTTAATAAAGTTTAATCTAGGAATATATAATTGTGTTTATTACTACTTATTTTAACATAACCTGTAAAATCAGATGCTTATAATCGGGGTTAGAACGTTTGTGCACATTTTGATTTTACAAGGAATTACTAACGTCATAGTCGATCGAGGACGTGCATTCGTTACAGAAATAGTTTTACTACATGTATTCTTGCACGATGGACTATGATCAGGTACTTGAATGAGCGGTAATTCAGCTAGTCGGCGAGTGTACATCCCTACGGTACTTTATCAGATGAAACGAGATTTTAATGACATAGACCCAAAGAAATTAATAAATAAATTGAATTAATTTGTTAGGCATGCGAAACATAGTGTTAACTTTAATGGATTTCGCTTTGCATTTTACAATGTGCCTTCCTCTCAGAGAGTGAACAGTAATTTCCGATTTCGGGAAAACTATGGAGTCCGTATCACGTGATGCTAGTGTTTTGTGTAAGATGTATACTTATTGTTCAACACACTGCCGAAATTAAAATTTGTCAATCGCGTTTTTATGATGTTAACCGCAAGCACCATTATCAGGTCATTAATCAAAAACGAGAAGAGGTTGAATATCTGTCTAAATAATTAGTTTATCGTTGAACATGACGGCGCGATTTATTTTAATTAACTTAAATAATAGACGACAGAGAACCTGCGATGTGAAAGCTGTTATCGCATCCAGAGATTACTATTGTGTCGCTAGATTTTTTAAAATATTGTTGGTATGTGTATCTGGATAATTATGTATTTTTCTCTTATTTATAACGAATAAATCAAAAAAAAATGATATGCATGAGGCATACGCATACTTTCTCCGAACAAAAAGATCTGTAATAATGATAGCAAGGACTGTGGCGTAGTATGGTAAATAACACATAAGTATCGGCAACCTCCGCACCACACAAGTTTAATTTATTATATAATAAATAGTCTGGGACGGCCGTTTCGATCTGACTAATTTAAGGCTTAATTCATTCTCATTTTGCATTTTTTAAAAAATCCACTGAATATCAACGGAAATGGAAGTACGTACGTAAAACGAATATTGTAACCAAGGAGATTCTAATGTACAGTGGTACCTCGGTTTACGATCGTATCTTGTTACGGAATTTTTGGGTTAGAAACGAAGTTTTTAATTGATTTTTGTTTCTAAAACCGCTTCCGAATAGGAAACTTTTACAAAGTCGGTAAGATTTTCATATTAAAAAAAGATAGTTGTATACAACAGAATGTGGTCATTTGTGTCGATGGTCTTCCACCATTCGACCGCTTCGCATTTGTCTCGAATTCATACTACTGGAAGATCTCCTTATCTTGGTATAAAATCTCATTCACTAAACAAAATCGAAAAATTTTACAATTACTATCAAACAATCCGTTATTTACCACATCGCTAATATTGTAATCTAAATAGAAAAGCCATCTCACCCTCGTCATCTCCCTTACGCCAAAAAGAGGGTAGAAGTGTAAGTATTCCTTTTTAATTTCATTTCAATAATCATATAACCATTTATTAATTTCTCTATTTAATATTATTATTTAATTTAAAATGCATAATTATTCTTTTGGTTACGGAAAAGGATTATTTATTTCTTATAGGAAAATTTTAATCCATTTACGGAATTTCGGCTTACGAAATGCTTTTTGGAGCCAATTAATTCCGTTAACCGTGGTACCACTGTATATGTAGATCGTAAGTAGTAGTTCCTCTGATCCGATAAAGGTTCGAAATTAAAGCATTACTTTTGGCATGTCTTTTAAACGCAATTCTTTGCAAATTATTTAATGGTAGGATAAATCAAATTACGTATTGACTTTTTCTTCCTTTGTTTAGAATTTGTTAATAAAAGCTAGTAGTGGGCCATTAGCATACCGCGAACTGCATGCCAAGCAACAATAAGTTAGTTGTACATAATTTTACATTTATCAGTGCAATACCACAAGATTTTTTTGTGATGCAAAATTTCAATTATAGGGGACCGCGCCAAACTGTTGATCTTCCTAACAGCTTTCTACTATAGAAATAAGCAGGGGCGCTGACTACAACGTTTGGTATATTTTTTACATTCTCACTGTGAGCTTTAGGCAAATCTGGTGTTAAATACATGATACATTTTACTGAGAACCGCAACACGTGCAAAAGATAAATTTAAAATATCTCCAAATAAACTATCCAAAGCATTATAATTATAATTACAGCTAAGCAAAGCATTTACCTTACTTTTATAGCTTACTAGTAACAATTTTAAACAAGAAAAAACAGCAGTCGTTAATGATGAAGAAAACTAGCAAAGCTAGGTGGAAGGCCAATTAATACAAATCGACGTATGATGTATCACATCATGGAATAACGTACAAGGTTAGTGTTATAACAATGTTATAACAATGTTAACAAGGCAATGTTATAAAAATTTTCAAAGGTGATTTTTGCTGCTTTGAAAATTCTTAAACCGTACCACCCTTAAATTTGAACACCTGTATATTAGAGATGTGTATGGGTCGCGACGGGCTGGGCCGAAATACTCCAGATATGGCTATGCTTTTTGTAATGAGACGGGCGGCCCATTTGCTGTGTCAAGTCAGCTCGTTCCATAAGGCCCGTTTGACCCGTTAAGCAGTTTTCATTGCAATATAGGTATATAATTATATATTGGCATTATACAAATTAACAGAGTTCCATTTGGAAGATACATACAGATTAAATCACGAAAGTTTGTTGTTTCATAGACAAGCCCTATATCTAAAAATCAGAAGCATACGTATATACAAGGGAGATAGAAGTATATAACATAAGTCGTAGTTATTTAAGATATACGTCCATATTTTATTAAGTATCAATGAACTAGTTGAAGTGAGATAGATAAGGTCGAGTAATGCGTATATTTCTTTAGCAGTGTTTACTACAGTGCATGCAACCTTAATAATTATAACAGAGAATACCGCTCCGTTGACATTTGACATCTGCTTCTTACTGTTTATGCGCGCTTCCTTAGTTTTCAATGTTTATTTTTATTTAATACCACTATTTCTTTTGTTAAAAGTTCTTTTCAGAGCTATAGTGAAGTAAATCGTTTAGTTTGTGGTAAGTTTAGAGATGTTAAAGAAGCATAGGAAGACTTAAAACTTTTTGTTTAAAGGTTCAAGGTGTCCGGTCGACGACTAAGTTCTTGTTGCCAATAGTTAGTTTGTGGTTTACTAGTGTATTTCGATAAAGAAAAGCAGAATGGAAATCCTCTAATATCTGTTGATGCGGTCCATGAGGTCAATTATAATTGGTTAGTATTAAATCAAAGTTTACATTGTAAATTGTAGAGAGTTGCAAATGCTTTGGGCATTTCGATGGGTACCGTCTACGACATGAAACACAAGAAAGAAACGACACCTGCTGTTCCTTCATCCAGTACTTCAACAGCCCTGTACAAGTCAAGATTGATGCTCAAAACACTTGATGTGTCAGAGAGGATTAAAATGGATGTTCCTAAAGTAATTTATGAGATGTACAACGATAGTTAAGTTCGTTTATACAATTAAATTTCAATTCTGATTTAATATATTTTTATAGAAAAGCATGTAACAGTAAAAGCGTTACAAGAAATGCTTGAACATAGAAATATTCTACCATTTCCTCACTGCAACGTTTACTCAATTTTTTGGGATTTAAGTTTAAAAAAGATGATAACCGCAGAGCTCTTACGGAGAAGGTACCATGTTGTTTGAGTGTATTGCAAGGAGATTAAATTATAAGTTGAACTTCTCAGGGACAACGTTTTAAAAAAATATAATATAACATAATATAAATAATATAATGTGGGGGTCTCACTTAATTTTATATTGCGAAGAGAAATTGAATGAAAATTACACAATTTTTGGTGCTAAGCTGTTTGCAGTATTTAATTGAATTTAAAAATTACATTTCTTTTTGATAAGTCTTTGAGGTTTATTTACTTAAAAATATATTGATCTTCAAAGTTTTTGAATTTTTGAAATTATATATGTAAGTTCCGTATTTCATTGAAACTCTTTTAAATTACCGAAAAATTTTTAAATAAGTATTATCGAAACTTGTTTATCCCGTCGCATTTTGTTTTCTAGTTCTGATCCAAAGTTTACAATAGTAATTAAATCAAATAACATTCTTTATGTTTTCAGTATTCACCAAATGTCGAAATTTTCAGGTACGGTATGTCAAAATATTAATTTAATTAGCGTATTTTCGCCAGCACTAGCCGCTACATTATCGATATTTGCACATTAAAAAATGTAATTCCTTACTAGAACAGTGCTTTCCTAAAGAAAGACCTTGGAACGACCCCAATGGGCGGATCGAGTTGACAAATATGGAGGGCCGGGCCGGGCCAAGCTACAAATATAGTGGCCTAGACCGGGTCGTGCCAACAAACGACTTGGCTTGGGCCGGGCTGACACAACTCAAAATACGTAGCTCTGTTCATACAACACGTTGCCATTTGTAAGATTGCATATTTTCATTCCCTCTGGCGTTAAATGCATTTTTTTTTAATGGAAAACAAACTCCAATATGATGGTCGACAGATGTAACAATAAAAACAACAACTGTTGCTGTAAATTACAATATACAAACAAAAGTTAGAAAAGAGATAAATAATCTTGCAAGTAGAAAGGAGTGCTGTATTAGGACAGATTAACTTCTAAACTAGGCTAACAACTTCGGTCTAAAGAAACGTTGATCGTCTATGGTTTGACACTGCATAATTAAAAATGGATGCATGTCTCTGATTAAGCCATTTAGCAGATATAAGCCATTTAAGACGAAAGTAGAAGCCATAATACGTGAATTTAGGGTTTTTGTATGCTGGTTGATATGTTCTAGTTTTGTATTGTTATGTACTGTTTTGTACTGCTCATTAAAGGTTTTGTACTGATTTGTACTGCACATTAAAAGTATTGTACCAAAGCCATTTAAAAACCTGAACTGACGGTGTTGACAAAGGATTACGCATGGAGCACTAAAGGTTTGACTGGAAAATTTAAAATTACGGGCAAAAGCATTTTTCGGCATATATAGCTGAGAGAGTTTGTATATTCCCTCGTCTTTTCTATCATTATGTTTTGATTTGTTGTGTGGAGTACGTTTAGTGGGCTCGTTAAATTTGCTTACTTTTAAAGTGCCACTCGCGCCGTCATTTTCCAACAATGCAAACGTGAAAGTTTTGTTTTTGAAAGAAACTCTTCAGTGAATACATATAGGGAAACATAAAAGTTAGTACAAACATGATCAATTTTCGTCGGCATAGCTTACTAAAGTTGGATCAACCAAAGTATTCTTTTTATTTCAACGGTAAAATGTTCAAAGGCTCAAAGATAAAAGGTTAACATTAATATTCAAGTATAAACACTATTACGAAATTATTACTTACAGTGGAATAAAAGCGAAGAAAAAAATTGACGATCTGTGTACATTAATTTGTGGAAGTATTTAATGTAAAATTTTACAAAAGCAATTTTCATAGAAGTCTAGTTGTTATGTTTTCTGTGTACAACAAACTGATGGAATAAAAACTAAAATAGATAACTCCAAAGCGTGGCAGTTTGGTAGGATACAAAATTGCAGAAATAAGGAAATAAGATTTTAATCAACAAAACAAACACAAAATTCAGTAAACATACAGTAATTACAGTAAAAGAAAGAACTGATCAATCTGTGTTACATGTGCAAGTACCAGATTATTGGAGACATTAATTATATCCTAAATTACGGGTGCATGCATAATTTATTGTTTGTTATCGTCGCGCTCATTGTGCATGGTGGATATATGTATGTACGGAACCTTTATTTCAGTTTCGCCCATGTATTTTACACGCAGCAAGACGGCAAGTGCGAGTGTGAGCGTGTGTGCGCGCTGGTTCAGCTCCAATGACTTAACTTTCTGTTTAATTGTTTAATGGTACCGTAATTACAATAATAATGTTGGCGAGCGTGCCAGAAATTTATACACGACCGGAGAATGAGCATTCTCCGTAACATATAGCGTACGCACACGTATCGTACCTATATTTACGGATTTTGCGTTGTCATTTAATCATAGAATTTTGCGTTAAAAGTATTTTAAATTATTCAGCATATTATACCGTGAGGATAATTAAAGTGTACAACAGAAGTGAAAAAAGTAGGCTATTAAATAATATATACTTTGTATAATAATCAGTCTGGTAATAACTATCGTTTTCGGTATCAATACTACTATTATAATGTTCTGTACTTAAATAATGGACATACTTTATTAAATATTCTTATGCAAAATTAACTCTTTCTGATGTATTGTTTACTCTTTTCTTTCCCATGACAATATTGAAGCCTTATATTTGACCTCCTGTTTACGCCACCGCCAGCCGCCGTTGCTTGTAAAGTATTTATAACTTGTTAAAAATTACATGGCAATTTATTTTCTATTCTCTAACATGAAAATGGAGAAGTTTAAACATTTGGCAAATGACCAACATCACCAGCGCGGCTAATTTTCCTAAAATAGTTTGATGTTTCACTTCCAGTTATATCAGAAGTCGATTTATTACTAATATAGTTGCTGATACCTGTAGAAAAAGAAAGAAACAAGAAAAGAAAAAAAGGATTAACGTGTGTTTGGATCAGAAGTGCATCTTTCTCACAAGCACTCCCACATTTTCTAACACGCTTTTGGATATTGTTATTATTAGGTTGACGTAGTCACTTCGTAGGTCCACCAAGAAACCAGTTTCTGCTGCTAATTAGTTACTCAAAAATTGATTTTGTTGCTCCAGTCGCTTGGAGACACAATGGCCACGCTAGCATCATAGCCACTTTCGATTCGCTGTAGATATCAGCAAGAACTAAACGGTATGTGTGGCCGTTAGTCTGTTACACTTTTGATCTACGGCGGATATCAACATCCACTAAATGGCATATCTTGTTAGTATTTCGTTACCCTTTGCTTGTCGCTATTTGTTGTAAAGTTATATTGACTATAGGTATTAAAAGAAACATAATGGCATATTTTTTCGGAGGCTTGCTTCTGCCAAAATGGTTAAGATTACATATCCAAGTATTAACCTTTTAAGATTCTTTGTTAGTTCATTGCGTTTATCATAATAAACTTTTACATAATAATGCATAATTCTGAAACTAGCGCCCGTGCTAGTGGCCATAGCCAAGGATATAAGTGCGCCACTTGATATCTACTATCTTGAGTGAGTCAAGAGTTACAGCGAGTAGTACGCTAGCTTAATGTTAAGCTAGCGTAGACATCGTAGTTCGATGGAGTAACAAAACGAATTCTTGGATAACAAAGTTACAAGTGGTAACGGTAGCTTAATATTAAACTATGGAGTTCGAACCCAATTAAAGAATATATTGAAAATTTCGCACGGGATAAGGTTCTTCGAAAAGAAAGTGTAGACATTTTCAATCGATTCAAGAGTGTTATTGTGAACCTCATAAATAGACGCGGATTTAGTAACATTGCGGGAAAGTTTATTCTCACACCATGCGAAAACGTTTGTCAATGTTGTTCTTATGGCCGAGAATAGCTTCAGGTCGTCAGCGAACACGAGTTCCTTGCAATCTGTGACATTGTGAACGTTATCGATGAATAGAATAAATAAAATTAGGCCAAAATTTGATCCTTGTACAAATCTTGAAGTAGCCGGGTCGGTGAAAGTATAATTTCGATATAGATAATATGCGAAACTTTCTATTCAATAAGGAGGAACTAACAGTGGTTCGGCAAATCCAGAGGATCCTAACTTTTGCAAAAGAACATAATGGTCAATTTGATCAAATGCTTTTTGAAAGTCTAGATAAATGACCTCAACCTGTTCTTTCTCATCATTCACTTCGGATATTCATTTTAAGCAAAGCAGGTTAGGATATGTTACTGTAGAACGTTGTCGAACAATTCCGTGCTGATAGGAGAAATGCAGCTTGCAACTGCTGAATAAAATGTGTATACCGTATGTGTTCGAATTCTTTGGAGAAAGGCGAGATTGGTCGGTAGGTAGTAGTTAATTCGCCAAGAGTCACCTTTTTTAAACAGTACTACCCTGTTTCTTCTTTTGGGCCGCGACGAAGTAACTACAAAGCAAATGTGTCTACAAATGCTGTTTGTACCCGATCGGCACGATTTGCACATGGTGTTTCCTCGTATCCCGATAAAAACCGCCAACTAAAATTCTTAGATTAGGTTTTTGCTTCTTATTGCTAATAAGGAACTTACAGGAGGGTGGTTCAAGAAGTCTTTAGAATGTCTAAGCGATGGCGCTGGTAGTATCGAAAATGGTGTGTTCCTAGTAAGGATCATTAGTCACTAGACAGCTGTCAAAGTCAGTTATTTCCATCACTCGCAAAGAATGTTTATGAGAAAAAAGATCAAAGCTGAGTTGGATGAAGTTCGTGGCACATCTGCTCCTGTGTTAGCAACTGTTTACAGTTGGGTAAGTCAGTTTAAACGTGGCCGTACATTCACAAAAGAAGAACATCGTTCTGAACGTCCAGCGGAAGTGACTACCTCCGAAATGATCGACAAAATCCACGATATGGTTGTGAATGATCGACGAATCAACGAGCGTGAAATAGTTGAGACCACAGGCATATTGCAAGGTTTTCGGCAAGATGGGTGTCGCGATAAATCGTGTGGTCGACTTTAACGCTGTTTTGACGCTTTTCTGTCGCAATCTTGACGAGTTTCTCCGTCGATGCACAACTATGGACGAAACATGGATACAATGCTACGCTTCGGAGACGAAGGAACAGTCAAAACAGTAGGTTTATGAAGGCGACTGGGCCTCGGTTTTTTGTGATCCAAGCAGAATCATCTGTGACGGTTACTTGGAAAAAGGACAAACAACTGGAAAGTATTATGCCTCGTTATTGGACCGGTTAAGCTAAGAAACCGAGAAAAAACATCCTTATTTGAGAAAGAAAAAAATCCTCTTCCGTCAAGGCTGGTGCACACCTGCGCAGTTTCGATGGCTAAAATTATGGAATCAAAGTTGGAATTAGTACAACATCCACCGTATTCACCGGATTTGCCCCCCAGTGACTTCTTTTTATTTCGAAATTTGAAGAAATGGCTAGGCGGACAACGGTTCGCGTCGAACGAGAAAGTCATCGCCCAAACAGTTGTCTATTTTATGAACTTTTTTGATGGGCTTAAAAGAACTTGAAAAACGCTTGGATATATAGAATTAAGTGGAGGCTATGTTGAAAAATAAATAAAAATCTACAGAAATATTTTGTTTTTCTATCTTTTTTTAAGGACTTATTGAATGATCCTCGTAACTTGACCGGTTATTTTCAATGCTTGTTATCATTCGGCCAGAATTTTTAGATTTTAGAGTGTGTGTCATAATAATAATGGGAACATAAAAAACGGATTTGTTTAACCGATATTCTTGCTTAACTAATGTTAACGAAGATTGTTGATCTACATTTGCGGTTGAAAACGATGGTATTTCTAACTATTTCTCGCATTACTTATTTATTTTGTACGCATAAGGATTTTTAACGTCATTACCGTACTGCAAAAAATTATAAATATTTTTTTTGCTAATTGAACCTCTGCATGCATGTAGTATATAGCAATTTCACTATTTGAAAACTTAGTACCTATTGCACCTTTCATAAAATAAATCTTCTTACTGTATACGTACGTAGAATATATACATATATTTATGTTTGGTGTCAGTTATTTAGTGGCAGGTAATGCATCTTGTTAGCGCATTTCACTAGCTCATTTTTTGTTGTATATGAAACTCCACCAATAGATGAAGGGATGGATCCGAGTCGAGCGGCTAATATAAGAAATAAAAGTCAATCGAGTCATTATTGCTCTGTAAAGAAGACGTAGGTTGAGCACATATGCATAATCATCATTTTCACAAAATCAATTATGAGTCGGCAGTTCTGTATCGGCTTAATCAATCATAGCTGTTATTTAAATTGATTAATACAGTTTACCCCCCGCTTACACGTCCGTCAGACCAATTTCAATTTAACAAGTCAATTATATTTTCAATCAGGGTCCACGCACACTATACAGTGATACTTCAGATATACTTGCCTGTAAAAACTAAGCCGTTACAATTTCTTCACCTATCAAAATAGTGCATACATAGGTATTTTGTAGATATGGCGGCCAATTATTGTTGTTAAAATCTAGCTGAAGGCAAATAAACTTGTGTTGAAGACTGTTTTCAAAAATGACCTGGTTTTAAACGCAGTCAAATTCTGACGTTCGTTATTGATTATCTTCCGTTCATTCACGACTGTCAATTAACAGCAATATCTGCCACTGGTGTTACCATTATCATAGTGTACCTGTAGGTGTATTAAATAAGATAATGTAAAAAGCATTGTTATGAACGATACATTCACAACGATATAGACGCAATGAATGTAATTAAAGTAGCCTTCTGAAATTGTTCAATTTTATAACACATTTGAGCAAAACAAAAATTTGAAACAGAACCGCCTGTATGTTATATACGGGTCCAGAACGTACTTTGAGAAATTAACTCTTTTCTGAAAAAATGTTTACGGATGCATACTTCAATTCAAACAATATTTCTTCCTTGGCATTGGTAATACTAATCACTTTTCAGAGTCTTACGAATTACATAAATAAATAAACAAATATTATGTAGTATATTCCCAAAAAGCTGGATGGAACGCCGACATCTTGAACGAAAGAACTAGTCATATTTTAGCAATCACTACTTTGGATGGTCTCGGCACCTTTCATTCCAACAACAGATGAACCACAGTTTACTCTTCTTGGAAATTCACAAATTTCCGTGCTCTCTAAAGACAAATTCACTTTTCAAATAAGAAATAACGAATACATAGTAAGAGAGATAACATATTTCTTGTTTGTTTGTTTTGTAAAATGCATAAAAACAGATCGGTAGTTCTTGTATCTTGTTAGTATTTCCCTAATGCAATGGTTTATTTTTCTTTTATTTATTTGATTTAGTAAGGAGAAAACTGAAATACAGTGGAATCTTACAATGTACTGTTTTCATTAAGGTTATCACTCGCTTAAATTTATTATTTTAGTTAAGTCAGCTTTGATATTACGTTCAGATGTAGAAATAAAAATGTTCGTATAACTTCAATTATACTGGACAACAGCCAAAATGTATCTAAAATAAAATCGACTAAATCTTACTACTTTTGGTGTGCTGAAACCGAAAATAAACTTATCTCTCTAATATTAGTCCAAATTTTAGAGATACGTGATGTCATGTGTTAACACTGTAACCGCATGTGTGCCTTGTATTGAACAGCCCCTGTATACAAACAAATGACAAACGCCACTATCCCGAATATTATGGAATTGAATAGAAAACTCTCGAATATTCTCTAAAAATCTAGAATCCGTATTTGGGTATATAAGCAGCTACAAAGCGAAGAGGTTAGTCCGTCGAAGAAGTGAGTCGAATCGAATAGTTGTAAGATGCTTAGAAAGTGCGTAAACAGTCCATGTCACTACTGTTATGTTTGTGGTGAGGTATATATATATATATATATATATATATCAGCAACATATCAGCATTATCTCGGTTGCAAAATAGGAGATCAAGACACACATTGGGCGCTAAATATCTGCTGTAATACACGCGCTTCAAGCCTAAGAAACTAGTTGAATCGTAAAAAACGATCTATGCGGTTCGCTGTCCCAATGATCTGGAGAGAGCCTACAAATCCTATTAATGATTGCTATTTCTGCATAATACCTCGTGTTGGACCAGACAGGTAAACATTCAATTACAAATCAGATAATACAGCGATTTGCCAAGAAGAAGATGTGCCATGAACATCAAGAGATCCTGATTTCACACCAAGCACGTCATACCGCTAATCGCACAAAATAACCCACTCAGAATTAAACGATTTCGTGAGAAATCTAGAACTTCCAAAATGTAAGGTAGAGTTACTAGGATTCAGACTGCAGCCGTGGAACCTAATAGAAAACGATGTTTCGGCATGTGTTTTTCGTAAACGCCATAAAGGCTTAGTACCATTTTTTCACATGGAAAATAACTTGGTTTCCTGCAATAACATTAGCGGTTTATTTGCTACTTTAGATATAAACTACAAGCAAAAAGAATGGAGATTGTTTATAGACAGTTTAACATTGAGCTTAAAGGCAGTACTATCGCATACTGGAAGTATACTACCGTCTATTCCCGTTGGGTATGCCGGTAAGTGAAGCAAAAATTAAAGAAGGTATTTTTGTTGGACCACAGATTCGAAATATTCTGAAAGAATTATTATTCTGTTAAACGTGAAATAACAAAAAAAAATGTTCTTGAAAACTGCAAGCAAGTTTTTAATTTCATCGTGATTTTTGTATTCAGCGTCGGAATATTAACATATTGTTCTTCAAACAAGATACAACAAGTAAACTAAAATTTGTTGTCCAGTATTATTGTCATGTTTTGTCGTTATGTTCTTTAATTTGGTGTTAGGGAGATTCCATTTATCCGTTTATATCAGTAGCATACATGTTATTGAAACACTTTGCTAACACTTCATTAATTGAAACATTACCTCTGTTAATACATTAACCTTTCCAGTATTGGGTAAGATACGATGTCTGAAATACGTGGATACACGAGGGAAGTATTTTAGAGAAATAGGAAACATTGAATGTAATTGAGAAAGTGCAACTGCGCATTTACAAATTTCACAGCCGTTACATATAGTACGAGTGTAGTTCGATAAATACTAGGCCTTGTAAAAAAAAAAACATTTTTATGTGTAAAATCGTTTTATTTCTCAACATAGTCTTCTTTGAGGTTAGATCCCATATTAAAAAATAAAACACGATTTCAAAAAGAGCGCAAAGAGGCGTTTGTTTCTGCAGTCATTTCATCGCTTGAGTCAAATCTTTTTCTGCCGAGCCATTTTTTCATATTTGGAAATAATCGGAGCCTAAATCTACTGAATGTGGCGGGTGTAGAAACAAAGTGCGCATGCGCGCTTGAAGAAACGGAATTCTTCCTTCGCTAAACATGGAGGTTTTTCTTTCACAGCATTATTGAAACGGTCCAATAAGTTGGCGTAATACTCGTTATTAATCGTTGTGATCTTTTCAAAGTAATCAATGTGGATTATGCCGGGCTCATCCCAAAATACCGGTGCCATGATGTTGTTGGCCGATAAAGTGGCTGTGGCCTTTTTACCGGTTTTTTGTCTCTTGTGTTCTGTGATGAATCCATGTTTTGTCCATAGTTATGAATCGTCGCCAAAAATCATTCGGATTACGCTTTAACATCACCAAACATTCATTTGAAGTTGACACACGTACGTATTGGTAGTCAATTATGAGCAATCGAGGCAACCATCTTGCGGAAACCTTCCTTGCGTTCAAATAAGTTGTTAAAATAGTATGCACCTAGTCAATTAAAATCTCACACACTTTCAATCTCCGATTATTCAACAACAACGCGAATTTTTTCAATCATTCCTGATGTGGTGGCCTCATTTAAAAGTACTCGTAGGGCCGCGCGATAACGAACGTGTAGAGTCCTCATGAGCTTCACAAAGTTCGCTAAGTTTTATCTCATTATTCGTTTTCTTTTTCAATGACAAATATTTAATTACTGCTCTGGCTTTTACCACACTTACTAAATCACAAAAGTTGTTCCGTTTAAATGGTTGTCACTCACAAGCTGACTGTATCTCTCTGAAAACCTGACAGGATTTTTGTTATCGGTTACCTTTACGGAAAATAGAATTACTTGAGTTGTGGTAATCATCTTTTACCGAGGGCAGGTAATTATCGAACTCCCCTTGTAGCTATGTCTTGGTATGATGTAATAAAGATTATCCTCCAGCAAATTAGGCTTTTACTAATTTTAGCTATGTATTTCGAAGGACTTATTACTGATATACATTATAGCCCATTGTAAAATATCAATAACCAGAAGCCACTTCAATATTGGTTACTGCTACCAAAACCCTCCTAGATCGAAAAGTGTGCACAGTAAGTGGAGCTCGTTGTACTAACGTTCTAAAATTACACGGTAAGGTAGCGTTCACATAGGGTAACGCGAAATTAGTGCAATACGATACTATACACACGCCAAACTATAAGTTTATTTTCTGCAGAGATAAATTTAGGTTCTGTTAAGACAAAGCAAATCATTGGTTCTGTTGTCAAATTCTGGCGCTAATTTCGCGGTAGGGGCAGCGCTAAAAAATTTAGGGATATGGACGCAGTCTTACGTTAATATTTTAAAGAACCTATAAACCTATAAATCATTTTATTTTCAGGCGTTTTATACTCAAATTCCTCTGCTATATGACCATTTGTCGGTTGCAAAACTAACAAAGTTCCTTTTGTGTTCCTACATATAAGCACGAATATATATAAAAGTAAAACAGAAATGTGAAATTCTCATACTATTTTGAAGAAAATCGTTTCTTGGCAGAGAAAGTTGTTGCATAAATTAGTGAGGATACAGTTACAGTTTAAGAAACGATTCATGAACTTCACGTTCTAATAAATAATGAAGCAACAGCTAACACGTTTCTCACCTAATGCTTAAAATACATAGGTGATACGTTTAGTTCTTAAAACAACGATTTGGCAAAGGAAATATAATTTGCGCATATTAAAGTCTCGATAGATCGAATCTCGATGCTTCGAGTTCTGTGCTTGTTTGCGGCAGATACAAATTACTACAAAGCATTCTAAATCCCTTCCAATCGTAAACCTTAACGAACAATATCACAGTCTGATACGTAGGCTTTCACGGACGTCAGTAGCACTATACTCTTGGTTTCCGATTTGGAAACGCGAAGTCCTAGTTTCTGCCGACGTTTCGCCTACACTCGTATAGGACATATTGGGGGCTGTTACTCCGCATTGACTGTAGACCAGAAGAGTTTATGTAGGACTTGTTTCGGGTTAATGGAGCGAGAAAGTTATGGATAAATGAATCGTAGCGGCTGTTAGGAGGCTTAATCAGTTAGGGTTTTCACATCAGATGTAAGAGGTAGCCATCTTTGAACGGAGTTTAATTGGATTTGGCCAGTTTACAATCTATACTCAGCCAGCACGTGATTACCTCGTGCTGAGTCATACGTGTGCTGAACGGTCACTTTGTTTATCCGATGCACACACTATCGCATGAATATTCTATTTAGTAGGCACGAAGGGCTACCAGATGGTTGCAGTCTTGATCGGAAAGCTGAAAGCTGAAGTCTGAGAGTTTGATATTCGGAAATTAGTTTTAGATGAGAGGAGTCGTTGTGGTGAAGAGTTGGAGTAGCGATTAATTTTAATGGTAGTTTGAATGTCTTTCCTAGAATAATTATTGCGAATCGGAATTTCGGTGATGTGGTTCAATTCTTGAGAAAGCGCATTTGCTTCATACATAGAAATGGCCCTTTGGATAAGAGAATTGGTAACTCTGCGCTTTTGGGCTGGTTGATGGTGTTAGAGGCCATTGAGATATGATATTGAAAGGTATTGTACTTGAAAGCCTTTATCACGATTACACCCCAGCACAAATTTACCAATTGCTCGTTTCCGGCGTGTTGGTCCTTATTTAAAATGCCAACACAAGAAACTTGTGGTCACAAGTAAAGATGCTCTTTTTGTCGCAGACAAAATAATGTGGTCCCAGGATGGTGACGACAGCTCGAAGAGAGCGGACGGTCAGATTCAATTCACATTATCGCAGATTATTTTAAAAAGTCAGATTGTCAAATCAAGGAAATATATGCAACAAAGCATGTTTCTCAAGAAATCCTTTCTTAGAAGAAAAATCTATTCACAAGGCCACAATCTTTGCAGACAGTTGATCGGTCTGTTATTTTATTTCGTCGAGCTAACACCAAATTGATAGCAATGTCTCTGAAGACTGATATAAGTTATCTAACTGCACATATGATGCGTGGCATTACTCTGGTACGAGAACGTGTTCTTGGTATTTGTTTCCAATTCCTTCTCTTCCGTCTTTGATCCATTTACACCATCCTTACACCTCGGAATCTGATGTCGCCCGATTATCAAATTACTAACGCTATCGGGAACAAATTTTGGCTGTTTTTATGTAAGTATAGCTACATCATAGCTGCTATAATGCATCTGGTATATAGACAGAAACTAGAGTTGGAGCGGGAATGTGTAGGATTATATCAAAAACATATAAATCACTAAGCCTAATTCAAAGTACCAAAGTATTTCAAGCTGAAATGGCAGCAGTGCTGCTTGATGAATTAGACAGACAAGAAGTTAATTATCGATCTATTGCTATCTATTCAGACATTTAAGCAGTGATAAGAGCACTAGACCCCACACAGTCGTAATCGAAACTGGTATGGGACTGAAAGAATGCGCTCAATAGGCTGGGAAGTCGAACTAAGGTAATCTTAGTCTGTACAGCACTGGCAGGATTACGGCTCTCAGAAATGGGCTCGGAATATCCAAATGCCGAAACCTACGCAGAAAGACCACTCACAAGACTGCTAGGTCTGGTGAAGAAGACAAAGCTAACGTAATTGGTCTAATAACGGGGATTGGTCAACGATCATTTCATGCACTAATCTAATCTAACTAGTCAATTACCGCTGAAATAAGATGTTTGCAGGTTAATCTCTTAGATCTAAACAAAATTCGCAGTAATAGTTGAAATGATCTTGTTGTAGTTACTGTTGTACTAACTTTTACGGTGATCTTACTTTCTGTATACGAGTACTGAGATTATCGAAAGGACTATATTTTACGATAAATTCTGTAGTACATGCCTGCTTATGTATCGTTGAGTAAATGAATTGAAAAGTAAAAGAAAATACGAAAAGCACGTTTTGCGGTTAATTAGAAGTTTCGTTTTCAAACAAATTTGTAGTCTTTTTTCCAAATCTAAAAGTGATTATGTTACAAAGCACGTAGAGTACAGTATAAAAAAGTGCAGGTATGTGATCGGTATACTCAGATGTTGTATATCGTCGCTTAGCTGTCCAATTCACATAGTTAATAGTTTATTTTGTACGTTTTGTGTCTGACCAACACGGACCACTAAAATACAGCCGGCAAGAGAAATACACGCTAATGCAGAAAGTACCGTTACGGGCGTGCTTTCTGAATGTTCATTGTGAATGCTTTCTGCCGCAGACAGCAGGACCATGTCACAGACAGCAGAAATTTGCAGCATAGTTACTTGTTTTTATTTGATGCTTGCGTATAATATACGACGTTCGAATGCGCAATGTAGGACATGCGCTTTTAATATTTCATTAACATTTTTATATACAGCGTGCTATAATTAATGAGTTGCTACTGGAATTCTACCGTTTAGCGTTATGATCGCGATAATTAAACATTCACTTACTCTTTTTGTCGAGATAATGAAACAAGTATCAGAAATTAAAGTTAATTGATCGGGAAAAGCAAATTTATGCTAATTATTTTTTATTTGGAAATTTCTTCCACATCCGAATGGGAAAATAATTCAGAGATTAATAATAAGAGTAGATAACCTGATAGCCGCTTCTCATTTGTGAACGTAGAAAACAACGAAACAAAATTTAAGAGTTGATAAATATGAAGATCAGTGGAAAAAAACGAAAACGATAAGGGTAGAGAACAGAAAATAACAACATTTAATAAAGGTAGAGAATGAAAATCGGGAACAAGTACACTAATTCAGATACTTGGGATTGATATTAGCAGGAGATTGAAGAATTGGAAAATTACTTTACTGTATTAAGAACTTATTTTTGGATAAGAAAGAAATACTTAAAGATATCAGAATAAATATATTCAAAGAAATAGAAACACCTACACTGATATATGAAGGCATGAATTATACAGAAGTAAAATATCAGTCATAGAAGGGAAATTTTAAGTAAAACAAAAATAGATAAGATCAGAAATACAGCAAAATAAGACTTATAGTCTAAAAATTCAGCAAACGCAATTGAGGTGATATGGATACGTGAAAAGGTTGCCAGATATCATGGTAGTTGGGCGGGTGTTCGATGCTGAAACAAATAAAAGGAAATCAAGAGATGGACCATGGAGTACGTGGTTGGAAGAAGTAAGGGCATCAGTTATCAGGAGAGGAGTCAAATGGGAGCAAATGCAACAATACATTTGTATATTTGTACATTGTGTATGTATTAAAAAATACCCTCTAAGAAAATAGAAGAGATTTCCGCGCTTTTTAATTTTTAGTTAGCATCGCCTTCTTCTTCAAGGTTCGGGATACTTCTGTTTTCAAAGGAACCATTTTCGTTCTATTTTTTAAAATGTTCATAATTCTCTTCTCTAAATTGTGATGTTATTCTTTACCTAACAAATAAACTTCTTTCTACATGTACAGTGAAAGCTCCTTATGGGCAGCTCTATTATCCTGACAGAGTTCCTGGAACCATTTCTTTAAGAGGACGCTCTAATAAACGGACGGGCCAACCACTTTTCTGCATTAGACGAGCAAAAGTCTGCGGGTAAGTCCAATAATCAACCCGACGAATTCAGATGATTCACTGATATATGTTGGATGCGCATTGCGCCTGGTAATGATAAACGTTGATTCTTTGCTTTCTATCTGCCGTATCTGTCGTATATTAAAATGGCTCCAATAAAAGGAGTACCTGCATTAAAAGAAAACATTTTTAAGCAAACATTTCAAAAAGTAATTTAGGTAAATCTTCCAACTTCCAGAACTTGTTGCAAACTGACTGAGCTAACGAGACGAAAATCAATTTTAATTGGTCTATGACCTAAGTGCCAAACAGAACTGCTGTTTCGCTATCATATAATAATATTGCAGGATTCATATGTCCTACTTATTTCGAATTGGATTTCGATATTCAACAATTACGCTAATGTTACCTGTTTGTATTCCTAATGTTTACGCTTATTTATTTGGAATTTATAACATTTGAACAGAAAGGGAGACTGTTATCCTCACTCTTTCTAAATAATATTTACAGCAGAATTTATAATACATCTAGCGTATACTACTGGACGCCGCAGGCTTCTACGTATCTCATTACTTCTTGGTTATTCTACTGAAATGGACTATAAACATGTATTTATACGTATCACATTAATATTAGATGCATAAATCTTGTATGCACTACCAGCTACTGCATAACATTATAATATCATGTATATATTATTTAATGATCAATAGCGAACTTCCGTAGATGGATCTCCAACGATACATACATACACCTTAGGATCTCAAAATACTTTGATTAACAAGGTATTAATGCAACCTTCCCGCTGATAACAACAGAGATCTGTTCTAACTACCAACAATCTTAAACTATTGCTTAAGATTAGTGGTTTGATTTCAAGTATATTTATATAGCTGTAAAAGATTCATTTGTCGGTAAATAATTTAGACTACTCCCACTTACAATAAACTTGTTACCAAAATTTAGGTGGATTCAATGATGACAGTGACTATTGGAGTCGCCGGGTAATCATCTTCCAAATATTATTCAAAAGGATTTGGCGAATGGCCCTAACAAGGTAGCAAACAAATTAGTTCTCGTAAAAGATAGTTTATTTGTGCTGTCATAGACATCGTTCTTACGAAATGCAATTACTTACAATCGGCAAATCTATAGGTATGGGGCAGTGTTATGGTCGGAGACGATAGTTGTTTAATTATTCCGCATATGGTAATCACAATTCCCGCGAAGAAACAGCCGAGTCGTTATGGTGAATGATTAAACGCAATATTACTTTCTGTAACACATTTAGTAATCTGGATCTGATAATCATGACCACGCTCTTTCAGGTTTCCGAGATGTAGCGATCAACTACTATTACAAACTATTATGCTGAATGTGTGATTCCGTAAACATGTACTTCGCAGATTGCGTATTCCTGATCTTCTGCTACCTTAACGAATTAATTAAAGGATTTATCGCTGCTCACCTATAAAGTTTTCCCGTCAAGGCTCAATCTGAACATCATTGTGTAAAATGTTACAATCGCTATACTTTCTTCAAATTACCCTGTCAACAACCTCATTTTGCTGCTGACCAAATTAAGTTACCAAGAGGGAGGGTCAATCCACTGAAACCGTGTGCTGTGAACTAATATAGTATGTGCCTGAAAAAAATCGACCATAATGAATACGTTTTATAGCTTCTGTTCAATCTAATTCGATGTGGTCAATAGGTAGTTTCAATTATTGGATTATTTCCTTTATATATAACAGGAGTGTGTCCGTTAAGGTTGATAATATTCTTTCCAATAACTTCAATCTTAATTATGGCACTCCCCACGGTAGAATACTAGCGCTGTTAATTTTTTACTGTTTATCAATGTGTCGTTTGGTCGTCTCTTTATATACGGAGACGACACTGCCTTTGTAATTAAGCTAGCGCGATTTCTCTGGACGGTGCAAAGCGTATAAGTATGCGAGGATTGCTTTTAGTTCGTAACCTTTCACACAATGGCTATTCGACCTCGTTGAAATTCGTTGTTGACTGTCGGGCGTAAAACTTGATAGCAACTTACAGTATATTAATATAGTATGTAGTAAATTTAATAAACCGTTTTGTTATTTATTCTCTTAAAAATAATAGTAGATACTAGTACACTATTAAACAGCTATGCGTTCGTATACTCGGCAATTGCATATCTGGCGACAAGCTACCGAATGAAATCGTGTATTTATTTGTCAAAAAAGAGTATTGCGTTTAACCTTCTCTCTTCCTTACAACTGCTCCTGCCGCGAAAGCTTTAAGACGTATAAAATCCTCACTGTTTGCTCTATTTGCCTGCTCAAGTTATTAACCTATACAAATGCTAACAAGCATAATTACATACTTAACTGAGATTATCATAATCATGATGCACGTTCCAAAAGTGATATTTCTTTAAGCAGACATAATCGTGAAGCCTACAAGAACTCTCTTATATATGCCGGTAGTCCAACATATGACTTATTCCCGCCCAAACTCAAGACCATTGCTCCAAGTAAAGAAATTAAAATGATGGCTAAAAGATTATTCATGTTTGATATTTTCTACAATATAAACGAATTTTTTAATTTTCTTAAACAAACTGGTAACTGTCAGAATGTTATGTGTTCTACCTCTCTTAGCGTTTCCCTTAGTATTCTCTGAATACTCCGGACATTGCTGGCTACTTAGATGTATATTTATATTGTTTATGTATTATTTAATCGTTTGCTAAATAAATTTAAATGAGACAAATTGTTCCTCCTAAAAGTATAACAAATAAGATATACAGAACGTTTTCGCGTTTTTCTGAGGTTTCAGATAATAGAGTTCCCTGGCATACTCTTTGAACAAACATAATTAGGAATAAAAGTCTCCTCTGGAGCGGTTACACTGTTGCCAACGTTTTTCTATTAACCTCTGCGATGACTCTCTCAGTGTCTTTTGCGATCTCGATGTCGATGTGAATTTTGACATGCTGATTCGAATGCTAATGTTGTGCCTGGTGCTTACCTCCAATTCTGATTAAAAATCTAATAGCCAAATAATTTGTTTGAAAATAACCCTCGTAACTTCTAGCTTAATTTTATTCTCCGTTGCTTGAATATAACTTTGATACTGCTAGTAATTAAAATGTAAATAACGAGATTAAGTTACTTCGATTCTTATATGTTTAATATTTGAATAATAAATTATCCGCATCTTGTGAATTATGGCTGATCGTCACCACTTTCTTAAAATTATTGTAGAAAAAAAAAAAATCGACATGCGACTCGTTGCAACAAACCTCTAGTAAAGACGCCTTGAGGTATCTATTTTATTTCGAGTCGCTCAATTCCAGGGTACAGCCCCCTCAAAACCTAGGCACGATTTTTAAGTTTTTGCAAATATCTCGCGAACCATAATAGATACATATTTTTTTTAGAACATAATTTTAAGTACAGTAAAACCTCTCTTCGTTGCCGATGGTAGTGGCCATTTTTATGTAGGTACAAACGTGCGACGCAACATAAATTATGAGATTTTAAACTAGGTACTAACCTGTCTATGTACATACATTTACTGCATATCTTGCATGGGTATATACAAATTACATACGTAAAAGAAATAATCGCCGTATGACATCATTACATTTTTGTATATATTTTTCCATTGAGTTTGCTATAAATTTTTTACTTGTAAAACATGCGATTCACGTTTTGTTAAAATTTGAAGAATTTCTATAGCTGGTTCACTTTTATCACTGAAAAATAGGAAACTTTGTACATCTCTTAGTTTTTCACGCAATTCTCTCGCATCTTTAATGCTCGACGTACAAAGCTCAGAATCTTCAAAGACATTTTCACCGCTTACAACGCACTCTTTATTAACAATTAGTTCACTGATTACTTCTTGCGCGCTTAAATTGGGATCTTCTATCAAGATATTATCATCAATAGTGGATGCAAAATTTTCCAGGTCTAAACTACGTGCAGGCAAAAGCTGGGCTACTGGAATTTTGTCACCACCATCAATCAAAGAGAGGGTTTACTGTACCTTACATAGTCTCAAGAATTATTATTATTTTGAGAAAAAAATACATAACGGGTACCCGGTGCCCCTCTGTATATTCTTTCCGAAAATATAGTACGTTTTGAAAATTCCTGACCACCAGGATCGCCTGATCTGAACCCAGGATTTTTGCTTTCTTAGTATTTTAGAAAATTTTGCGTTTAGAATACGACAACAGCGCTAGAAGTATTTAAAAAAGGGAGCAAACGTTGTATGACGCGCTGCATAACTCGGGGAAGGATTGATGCTTTTACACTATCAACATGGAGGTAATGTTGAACAGTTGTGGTAAAAAGTATGGAAAATCATATTTTTCAAGAAATTCAGTTTCTATTGATCTTTATTGTTGGTTTAATTTGCGGTTGTATGAAAAGTTGAAGTGGGTACCTCTCGAGATGAAGGTGGACTCTTAAAAATAGGTAAATTGCCTCCCACAATTTTTAGGTACCTAATATATATGTGCAAATTGGGTTCAATGCTCCTCGCCAATACGGGCTGCTGTTTCCGGTGAACGTTGTAGAGATTCCTTATAATACAAGCAACGTGACCGTTAGCGGTAGATTTTCTTGGAGTACACACCGTATAATTTTCGCAGGTTTTTCAGTCACATCTTCGGTAGCTCTCCTTTTACACGACGTGTTAACAATTTGACGGTGTAATTTTTCTATGTCACCATCATGGCTACGTTCCTGAATATGTTTCGTAACAAGTTTATTGTTGTCCACTTCACCCGGCATAAGAACGAAAGAATTGCACGTTTTCTTTGTGCAAGTCCACCGTTTTTCACCACTTCTTAAACACCTTTGGAAAGCTTATTTATACTTGTCTAAAAGTAATAACTGTTTTGTTGTTGTAGATTTCCGCGGTCATTGTTTTTTCTTTTAAAGAATTCAATCAACCTGGAAACCTAAATTCTTTAATAACTGTTTTTTACGCTAAAAGTGATACTGGGATTCATGTTAAGAAAACGTAAAAGATCTTAATGAATTTAGAAATGTAACTAATGAATATTCTTCACAACCATTTATATACATAAATAGACCAACATAAGGTAGGTAAGAAATAATTAATGCAAATCAAAGCAAGACTAGTTTCTATGAAAAAGATATTAACAAAAATAATTTTAAGTAAATTACAAATAATCCATCCTATACGACTACAAAGGTTTGAGAGGCAGTTTACCTATTTATGAGACCAATTAGGTTCGACCCCGTCTCCTACTACCTGTGGGGAGGCAATTTACAAACTCCCTTACTCTGTGACAACCCTGTATAATATGCATTGGAGTGTGAATCTTACACCCTGTACATCATTTGAACACAATAGTAAATATATAAAATGCAACTACTACTGAAATTCCAATTTGAGTGTTAAAAAATTACACTCACTTTATGAGAGAATTTAACCTCTATGAGAAATTCCCTTTACTGTTGTTTAAAGTCAAACATCCTCGGTAAAGTTAGTTTCATCGTGTGGACCTCTACCACCGTTTTTTTTAGTTTTTTAACTGTGTGAGTATAATAATAGTTCGCAATAATTTCTATTTTTTTTTAGTTTGAATCTCATCATACTTCTACAGCGCAACTCATTAATAAAATTATTACTGCCCCTTAACTTCGAATTATAATAGATCATCGGCTTCTACGGTAAAGAATTTAGAAAAAAATTGCGGCTAAATGATATAGGAAATATTTAATATACGCGAAAGATCCTTATGTGTAGAGTGTTGACATACATACATACCTCTAAAAATTGCCAATAGTCATCGCTGGATGAGCAAATATACTTAAAATTTCTGTGCATTAAATGCTGGAACTTCGTTGGCATATCATGTATACTTTACTCTTGTTTTTACGCTGTATAGTCACTTACTCCATTCTTGTAGATGGTCTCTCCTGTCTCTCGGAATGCAGAAAGATAGACACGTCCGGCTGCCAGTGAGGTCCTCGCCCACCTAGACCTGCACCTGAGAAACGAACCTCTCTCGCTTGCTCGTTTCATCTGTCCGTCTTTTTCTTTTCACCTCCGAGACATTTATGTAAAATATCAATCACCTAGTGTCAGTGGAGGAACGTGAGTACACAGACGTACGTTCGATTTAGACAGAAATGGGCAATTCGATTGTTTCAACGGAGCACTGTCATTCATACGTTTGACCAGAGGGATATGTCAATGAAGCTATTTAGCAGTGGGTACCACTTCGTAATTGCATCTCCGAGACTTTTTAGTGCGTAACAAGAAAGTAATCTTGAAGCTCCATGTTGTAGGAAAGGTTCACTTCATTCCAATTATGTGTGATTTAACTAATTATTGCTCATATGGTTTGTGTAGTTTTGTAATTACGCTGTTGAATTTTTTTGAATTGAATGTAAAATTATACCTCGTAAACTTTATACGAGTTATCAATTGGTAATAGAGCAGTTATTTAACATCGACGAAGTTGTACTACGTCCGTTTTAGTATTTTCTGCCTCTCCTATTAATATAGAACAAGGTCACAACAGTTCCGACCTTTGGGAATCTTTTAATTTAAAAGAGGACTTCTGTAGCAAGTCTGAAGTAGAACATTAGCTCTATATGATTAACAATAGAAAAGTAGCATACACTTTTTCTGTTGGTAATCGCTGAATTCCAAACTCCTAAACTTTGTGTCATTGCACTTTGGAATATTCTATGCGCCGAATTAAGCTTACAATACTCTCTTGTTATTATTCTACGACTACCAGCAAGATTACTTGAGTATTCATTATGGATAATATTATTTTGCGCAAATTTCCTCTTCACTTGGAATCCGTTTTGTTATCAATATTCGTAGCTTTAGTTAGAGACTTTGTTTCTTATAAAAGAAACTCGATTGTAGTGTCGCTGCAACTGTACATGGAAAAATATCTTGAAGATGATTGCAACAACGTTGCAGATATGATTCTACGTTGAAAATTCTGTTATTTGTAAAAGTTAAAGAGTAATTTTCACTGAATTAAAAAAAAAAGTATGCCTTAAAACCAGCAAAATTTATAAAAGGTTGTTTAATTCTTAACAATCGAGGCTGAATAAGCATTAAATAAACTTATACGTCAAAGATTAAGTACGATGCAAACACTTACAGAATTATTAAATAATTGCAAGTATATTGTAGCAAACTGTCCGCTTCACGGATAATCTTACTGTTTGTAGAGGCATTTTCTATAATTGTAAAAGCAATTTTTTTCCTGTGCAATATATCACAATACAATCAAATTTCTAGTACTGTTGCTCTTAACAATTCGCCTGCACAACAAATGGATGCATTCATACGAAAAACAATTTTTTTCTACTCAAAGACGCATTTGGAGTTACGGGACTATTGGACTCGACGTTCCATAGATTGGTCTTCGCCATTCCTAGGTACTTTTATAGAATTCTGAAAACTGATGCTTCTTCCATTATCACACCTTCGTTTTTTTTGTCAGTATCGACTTGCTCTCGACCATGGTCAATGGCTAAAACGCAATTGATTTGGAAAGACTATCATTCCCGTATGCAGCACTTTTTCAAGAATAATATTTGCATCTCTTCTTTGTTTTATACACAATGCTGTAATTGGAGGCTTCGCCATTTATGGAAATGGACCTATAGTAGCAAAACAATGGAAGACTTTACATACACCATTTTCATATTAGAAATTGCCGTGGTTACTAGTTTCTGTCGGGCCGCCACCACATGTAAAAAAATTATATTGTTGCATGTGCGCTAAGAAGATTCAATAAAAAATTTAGCATATTACTTCTATTTAATAAACTAACGTCTAAACTTATAATTTCTTTAAAGGTGTGTACATCAAAAAGTATTACGTCCGATTGAAGGACATTCAACGCTGTTCACATCGATTAAGAGCACTAAGTCGAAAATCCTAAATTTAAGAACTCAAATACTACTGAAATGATTTTGCGTATATTACAAATAGCATTTAAATGATTGCGTTTTTAAAACACAATACCGTTCACTATTTAAAATCAAAATACTATGAAACGGTGAGCAAAATATGTACTACTATTTATATACTTCGAAGAATAATGAGCAACTCAGGAGAGGGTACAGTTTATGATAATTAAGTGTGAAATAATATTAATTATCGATGAGATTCTTAGGTACGTGACTGTTGTAATTGTGGCATCTAGTAGCACACCATTAATGAATAAATAATTAGTATACATTTCAATTTATTTGTTGGATTATAATGAGTTATTTAAGAACCACAGTAAGCTAATTTACATAAGTAAATTTGTTATGTTTCGGTGGTCTGCTGTATTAATTATTATATAACTCTCAAGTGTTCCAGTTATACTTTAATGAATTGAGTTTCGAATGACCGCCGTTTTTAGTTACTATACGTGTTCTACTCGCAAAGCTCGTAAACTATATATTTCTCTCTTTCTGGCAACATTGATCGATGTAAACATATAGCGTAGTAAAGCATCTACACGGAATGCACACCGATATATGGATAAAACAACGTAAAATTTGATGAAAATTTGCCTTTAGATTACGGTGAAGGGCAAGGAATACAAGAGCAATCGAGGATAGTCGACAAGCAAGCTTGAAGAAACCAATTTAAACTCATTATGTTACTCAATAATATTAGCAAGGCCTAGCACACTGCTCAGCTTAAAGACCTATCTATCTGATGATCATTGCATACATTAGAAGTAAAATAAGTATGAATAAACCAATACAAAAATAGAAGCTACAGGCAATTTGCTCAACATGCGTGAAGTAGTAATTGTTAAGCTTATAACGATTGCCAAAAGTACTGCAAAAACAATTGTATTTCTGTAACAGGTTAGATGGAACATCGACTTTGATGTACTAGTAAACATAATGTTATAATATATTCCCGATTGTGAATTGATCTATGAAATTGCTATCGCAACGTTATTATATCTAATAACGTATTGTATGAAGAATCCTTTCATACAATAAAATAAACGTTAAACGTCTTAGCCACACAGATAAAAGATGTTAGAATTACTTCTACTATTGTAGCAAATGCTATTGCAAACAGTTACAGGATCCGTGAAGCGGACATTTTGAAGTAATGAAGTAGTAGGAAACAAGAGTGGCTCAAAACACTTGCGACGTTTGCTACAGTAGACTTGCAACAACTATTAATATAATAAATTATTATTGTACAGTACATTAATAATAACTGATCGACACCTTTACGCAAGCGCTTTCCCATTCTCGGTTATTGCGTTTTCGCGACGTTACGACGCGAATATCGCCGTATCGCGCGAGTTTTTATTTCGAATTTGGAATTGAATGATGAGTGAAAGATGACCTTAGTAACGTATACCCATTGTATACGTTTGGTTTCAATAAAGGTGCAATGGGCGAAAATGGTGGGCGCTCGACCCGCGGATGCTGAACATTAATGGGCGTTGCACAATATCGCTTTTTTCATTTTTCTTTTTGTTATTTTGTTATTATCTCTATTATTATCTACAATTACAAAAAAAGGAAAGATTTCTGAGTTTATTGATTCGAACAGATTAAAACATAACACCCGATTTTTTCCTGATTTACACTCAAGGTTGGGATAAAGTATGGAACCAAGCAAATATTTTTAAAACAGAAAGGGTGATATTGATGAAAAAAACTGAAAGATCGCAGGCCCCAACTAACGAAGGTACTAAAGGAAACATTGTGTCATTGATCTAGAAGAATTACTTCAAACTTCTACCACAACTTTTGCACTAAACTAATACAAGTCGTTGTTCTGTAGCGAAAATATCGAAAAGAGAAAAGCACCATTCTTTAGTTGGTAAAGTATACTTGGTTGAAAAATTGTCAGATAATGATCTTGACGGACGGTTGGAGTTTGGCGAAAGAATGACGAAAATTTGTAATGTAGACAAACATTTTGCAACTAATGTGTATTCTCTTACGAGGTAATTTTTTGTTTAAATGGAATGGAAGTTAATCACCATAATTCAAGGTATTCTCAAAGTCCACATTCAAAACAGTCGAATGATTGGATGGGAATCGTCGAAAACAGACTTTATAACCGGAAGCTTGATGGGGAAACGTATTTGGATCTATTTAATAACCAAATTATCCTTTGCATACAATAGCCAGTTTGCTACAAAATGTTTGGTTTCTACAGGCTTGCATATTGTCAGGAGGTAAACGACGAGTGGTTTGAATAAGTAAGTTTTGGCAATGCGAATGACGTTTAACATATGTTATATGTTAATCACTTAAATGTACTATATTCGATCATTTGAGTACTTGGTAGCGCTATCGTTCTTATTATTTCACACATTTTTATAAAATCACTTGACTTGTTTGTTTCTTCTATAATTGTTTGAATCGGTATAATGCTAAATAGCAAAATTCTTAACTTTCGTTAGATAATTAATGCTTATTAAATATGAAAATAACATATTCATAATATTAAAATTATAAAATATTAAAGTTACTTCGATGGCGCACATTTCGATAATTACGTGAATTTTCAGTACATCGTTCCCATAACGTTATTGCAATTGTCTTATTTTTTCTGTACAACTTTCTATCAGGCAAATAAAGGGCGTCTCATTTGACCATTCTTTCTCGCTCAATCTTGACGAAATTTTTGACTTTTACGCGATTAGTTTCGCTCTCATGTGGTTGAACATGTTGGGTTCCTTCGAGGTTTTTGCAACTCTGGTTCCTTTCGGCGACTTTTCTGTTTTATTTCTACTAAATAGGACATCAATCTTCCAAAGGAGGCTACAGGTTTGATTCAGTGGTAATGGTGAAAAGAAAAGAAGGAGCTGCGACTGTGGTATAGTTAATAAAAAGAGAAATTAGTTACGATAGTGTTAGTAGTAAGCGAAGTGGCTGCCATATTAATGAATGCAAATCGATTAATGCAAGATGATACAAATACATTCTAGCACCGACTTATTGGGTCTAAAACTAGATATATTGCATTTCAAAAACGCAGTATTGAGTAGTTAAACATAAACCCAATTACTCCTTTTTATACTACTCAACACCTGGAGTAGAATTATTTTATCTTTTTATTCTTCTTTTAGTATTCGTCGCAACATTGTCAGCATTGTTTTCGCCGTAATTACAGCCGTATTAGCCTAAACTAGCTGCTTACTATCATCAGTTCTTTTCTGCATTTTCTAACCTTTACATTAACAACTAACAATCATTGTTTTAAATTGCATTTAGTCGTTTCATGTTTTTGAAACACATTTTCGCATATACTACATTTAAATTCGATGTTTCAGTAACAAGTAATCTAGTATCTAATTAATGCATTACAATACGGTAATCCTGGGATCAGTGCCATTTATTGTTGAGAACCCACGAAAGCTGTAACTTTTAATTAAATAGTGGTGCATTAAGCAAGCATATAAACAATAAATCAAAATATTTTTGCCCAAATATGTCGAATTTTTTATTTGTGTTTCGTCCAGTTTTTTTTTTTCTACTTGGCCGATTCTCATTATACAACCAAACAGCATTGTATATACGGCCGACATAAACGGACGAAAAGACAAGACATGAGGGAGAAGGAAACAAGAAAAAGAAATACAAAAAGAACGCAACAGCAACTATAACTGGTAGCTTCTGAACGATGTGTGTAGATATCTGTAGATCAGAATACGGCTATAGAACCGCTTTCGGACGACTTTTCGATCGGATTTTGTTTATCGAACTAAAATAAAAGAAACTCAACAAAATATCAGAGCCGGAACTCGAGGTTTGCTTACAGCAACCGGATTATTTTTTTTTGTGAAATTATGCTTATCTAGCATAGAATAAAATTCGTAATTGTTATATTAATTCTTTTTGAGAAAATCGTGATAGTCCGAAATTATTGTAAGAATTTGACAACTGAGGTGACTTGCTTTGCCAGCCTAAACTTATCTGTTGAAACGTCACATCGTAAGTATGAATATTTCCAGTTTTCGCAGTAATCATGACATACAAATTCAAAAGCAAATATGGAAATAATGTTTAATGTATATCTTTTTTCGCTTTGCACTAATTTCGCAATACCTTATGTTAAGTGTGTTTTTTTTAGACTTTAAATACAAACAATGTGCAGTCCATCAGATTGCTGTCTATTCGCATTTGTCAGTAGCGACTTTTAAGAAAACGATGATTGCAACATAGGCGTAATTCGCCTACAGGTCGTTTTAAGCATTTTTTTTACAAAAACTAATATTTATAAATACTATTAAAGATAATAAGAGAAAAAAATTGAGAAAGGTGCATATCGAATCTGAATAGGTTACATTTTCATCCAGATCAAGTTTTGACGTGTGCACTTTTTATCGCGTTATCAATTTTGAATTGCTCCACACAAATGCACTACTCGCTGCTTTGGGTCTGAAAACTGTTATTTACTAAAAGCAATGTATTAAGATCTAATCTTAATCTACACTTTACCGAAATTGATGAAAACATTCTCATCTTACAATTGCAGGTTTTTGTCGTAGGAAAATCTACATTCTTAAAGTTTATTGAAATTTGTGTTGGTGTCAACTCTTTCAGCTTCTTTTTTTTATAAAGATGTCAGTATACCCCATCAAACTGCAGCAATACCTCGGCATGATGCTAATTGTACAATTTTAACTTTTTTCTTTGAAAAACGCGAAAATAAAAGTATGTTCGGATAAAGTAACAATAGTATTAACTACCAATTCAAGTCATATGCGAAGCGGTGGACTAGTGTAAGATTGACGATACAAACGATCGTGCATTGCCGTTATATATACATATATATATATATATATATATATATATATATATATATATATATAATATATATATATATATATATATCTGTTCCTACGATGTACGAAGCTTCTGCAGAATCTGTCTCTCGCGTTTCGCAACAGGGAACACTTTGGTTTCGAAATCAAAAATTTTATCCAAATTTTCGTTTGTAAATCCTTAACTTTGATATCATCGTAAACGGAAGCATTACTGTATTTCGCTTAAAAAGAATGGAATGTTTCTTTACTTTAGCACAGAGTGTCTTGAGGCAATTTTTCTATTTCATAAACAGAACGCCCTCCCAATTTAAATTTTACAGATTTTTGTGTTTAGATGCACTTAAAATTAACAAGTGATAACAGAACTAACACATTAGAAGGCGATAAGCGGTGATAATTGAATTAATTTACACACGCGTGAGTCAGTATTAGCAGTTAGTGGAAGACGATCTGAACATTTATTTTGAATTTCGTTACAAACTTTGATTTCCTCTTTCTTTTTTTTATTTTAAGGGAATTCTACGGTCAAGGATTATCTTGATTTCAGTGTCCGAAGGAAATTGTTTTCTTGAAAAAACTATAATGTAAATTATATCCATTGATTCTGTCTATGTGTACCATTCAATCAATTTACCTAATATTTCAGATTGATAATGCCCACCAGGTGTTTGCGAAGACAAATGGTGCTTCGTGTACAATTATCCGAATGTACTGACTGAGAATATTAAAACGCAAACACAGTATTTTCTACTTGGACTGTCGAAAACCGTCATATGAACGGAGTACTTGTCCAGCGTACTAGCCACTTCCAGGTACCTGATTCTAGAACCGGCTACTCGTATCCAGGTATTCAACCAGAAACCGGATATCCGATATCGGGTAGAACCGATGGTAAAATTTCGAGTATTCGGGTACTCGGTTTCGAACAACAGCCTTAGCAGAATACAGACATAGCTGCTTCTTGACTTGTGATGGATGAGGTCACCTTGAGTGCATAGCTAAAACTGCCGAATCTCTGTGAGTGTGATTTCCATTTATTATCCAACGACATTCTTAGAAAAAAGATTTGATCAGATGGTGTAAGTCGCTGTTATTTATAAGTTCAATTGACGGAGACCCTTGTAGTATAAGCAAACAGTAATATTCTTTTGCTGACATTTTCTTTCAAATTGTTCTGTTCATGTATCCATCCAGCCAGAGTCTTTAGTGCATTGGAAAAAAGGTCGTCGTTCGGATAAACAGGGATATGTTGTTAGCGAATAATGCCATTTTATGTTCATGTTCTAGATAAGTCACTAATATAGAGCAAGAATAGGACTGGTCTCAGAATCGATTTTGTGGTATACCTTAAATGTTTTCGAATGTTCAGAATTATGCTATATGAATTTATACGTTATATCTTTAAATTTTTAAACTCGTTACATCGTATGTACATATGTACTTCATTTCTATGTGTAAATAGAATCGGAATTAAGTATGAATCACGACAAACTGAAGGGAAATGCAAATAGTCATAATACTAATAATTCAGCGTTGCCACAAAGTGTATGAAAAACATTAAAAATTACAGCATACTAAATTCTAGTTTACCTAAGAATAGCAACCAAATCATTCTAGATACGGTCCTGAGAATTTATCTCTTATAGATTCTATAAAAAATCAACGGGATTTTAGGTAGGCCATAAATATTGTCCGGTAGCATTCCTGAATGAACGGCCGGCTGTTTCAACATGTCCGCCGTCAGGCGATCATAATGAATGAGGACCAGCAGGGCCGTCCTCGGAACACCCTCCCTGACCCCTCAGCAACTACTGGGTTCGAACTCGCGTAAGATGTAATTACACTAAGAAAAATATGAGCTCCCTGTGACGTTGCCGCCTGTCAATGGACTTCGCCAAAGGTTCATACTTTTCGTTTAGAGTGCGCATTTCACTCATCTGTAACACTTCGTGTAAGTACGTATGTGCAATTATAGGAAATTCTTAGTTGACAGTTCGACATTTATGCTCGACTAATATTTACTACAGCTGGGATTATGTAGTCGATTTAATTTACGTTTTACGCTGCATAATAATCAATGAGTTTATTATTTCAGTTAAATAGATTCCACACGTTTTTTTAAAAATTACTAAATGCTTGTTAACTCATTACAGAATAGCGTTTTCTACATTTATCTATTTTGGTTATTTGCCAATAGTGCTGATATAAAAAAATACTGTGTATGGATAGGCAATGTAGTTTCTTTACTATGTTCAAGTAGCACATTCTAAGGCAAATCTGGAAGAGATACCTTTCTTTGCGTAGAATTTGGAAAATTAGCGAATTAGTTACATTTCTCTACAATTCAATAGATATGGTCATTCTCCTAAAGAAAAATAAAAGAAAACGGAAATTCTTTGCAAACATAGGAACTTACAATGCACTGCCTTTCTAAACATATCACCCAACTCAATTATTTAAATTACCTAAATAATTAAGTAGGGTAACTACACTTCGCCGCAAAATTAAGGAACCAAAACCACAGTGTTGCTGCGATACAAGCTCTTAAGCCTGGTAGGCATGCTTTGGATTAGGGTTGCAACCTCTTCATGATGTTGGTGCTACAATTCTTGCAATTGCTCCGAGAGCTCTGCTATCGTCCTTATTATCGTGTAATGTTCAAGGAGATCTGGATTTCGAGCTGGCCAGTATAAAAAATTGATATTTGTAACAATAGGCTTGTCTGTTGCAATATTCGCTATGTGCGGACGAGTGTAATCGTTAATTAAATTGAACTCTGATCCATGAAGTGCTGGAGAAGCCTTCAAAATTGGGATAACAACCTCATCTCTATACCTTAATCCTGTCGTGGAGCTTGAGTTTTTGGCTTCAAGATTCGTAGGTTCGGCTAGGCTTATAGCTTCCCCTGCCATAACAGAATCGCTTCGTCGATCATTGGTGAAGAGGCAAAACTTTGACTCAGTGAACCCCATTAACATGCTGCCCAAATTCGAGTCTAATCCTTCCATGAGCTGCAGTCAAAGTTGGACTCCAAAGCGTTCTTCAATTGTTTTTCTTACCTTATCCGCGCTGACGACATTACCAGTAACAAGCGGACGGTCTTGTTCGAATCTCTTGAGAGTGAAAAAAACCTTTTCTTTCTAGCGGTTAAGAGCGTATGAAATGATCTTCTGTGGGGTTTGTTTTAATTTTTTTCTGCCTTGTCCAGATCATCTATAATAACATACGGTCTCCTGGTACCTGGCCCATGGCCTGCTCATGACACTTTGTGACACATTAGATCTTGCAACAACTTCTGTTTGGAAATGGCACTCATCACCAAGAGTCACTAATTCAACAACCTTAGTCTTTCATAAATGATTATGATGCTGACGACGATTCACAAATTCAGTTTGCAGTTTCTTCTGTTGATTCTTAAAGAAAACCAGAAAGTCAAAAAAGGTATAGTGGTAATTTAGATTGATTTACGGTGTGCGAATCAGAGCATCTAATCAAAGACGCTCAAATCACTGAAAATGTCGAAATTAGTAGCTACATCGACTTTGCTTACAGCTACCACCTGCCACAAAGATACTAATGAGCCGTAATACGGCGAAAGCATGGGTAGACACACACATAAGGGATGTTGGTGGCTTGTTTCATTATTGTATAGATTGATATGATTTTTACGAGTGGTGCTGCGAAACCGTATTAACCTCCACGGAGGATTAAGGTAAAATGGTGCGTGTGAAGTGTTCTATCTAGAACTTTCTTGCTGTACTTTTTACGGATATTTAGCTGAGAAGAAATTCAGGAGGGCGCTGACACTTACATCCATTTACATCCCCCAACAACGCGCCAATTACTGGGGCATCGGCCGGTCACGGGTTATTACTACGTCTGCATCCGTAGAGTGTCTTAAGATGCTCATTTTTAGCATTCGTTAAATTTTGAGTAAAGAGAACTAATACTCTGAGAGTTGCGATTTCGGGGTTCGAACCCGGTACCCCATGGCTGATAGCCAGTACGTTTGACAGTATGCTATCAGTCATTAAGCTGTAAACACTATGACATAGTTAATTTTTTATCACATTTAGTAGTATTTGAATTCGTGAATAGGTTGCTTCATGCTCCGTTAATTGGACAGAACATAGAATATCCTTTGGAAGATCCGTTCTTATAACATGTTTTCGCACTAAGCTTACAAATGCTCTATTGTATTCATCTTCATCGTCCGGCTGGCTACCTCTACTGATCTTAATTCGTAACTAAATTATCGAGACTTTATGCGAAAATTCTTAGCTTTTTTTTTTAATCGGTAAGGCTTCTGCAATGACTATCAGACAGTTTTTTATTCGATGCATTCAAATGCATCATTCATTCCTCAACAATTTTGCGCAACAGCGAAAGCCTTTTGATTCCATACACGGGTAATTCTTGTCGCAAGTTTTATACGCCAGATCTGTATACCTGATGCAGAAAGATTGAAATGTGTACGAACATAGGGAAAGTGAATAGATGTTTATGTATTATTGTAATGTCAAAAAAATACTGCTGGAACGATGTTTTTTCGATGACGTAAACAAATCTCCAAATTCGGTCACCGGTTGATGATGAGGACCATTCGTGTCCTCGAAACGGCCGTCCCGGACTAATTATTATATTACTATATAATAAATTAAGCTTGTGTGGTGCGGAGGGTGCCGATACTTATGTGTTGTTTACCATATTACGCCACAGTCCTTGTTATCATTATTTATCATTATTAAAATCTCCAAATGCTGATTTAGTCGAGACCTCTTTTTGCCCCTCTCGTAGCTTTCCTGTCTCCCTTAGTTATAGTCGGTAAATATGTATATCTCCAGCCAATAATAATTCCGAGAAAACGGTAAAATAACCTCTTCACTCAGTATTCTTTGGGTTGGCAATTTTCACATTTAAAGTAAGTTCGTTCAATGAACACCTAGTGTAAGTTTATTTTGTTTTAAGAATAGTTTCCTAAATTGAGCACTGTTGTTTTTACGAATCGTCAAGTTTGCTAAGGAATCTGCATATTTCACTTATCCATTGATTAAAAGTACACACTAGATTTGCAGAAACATCATCGTAGTCACACAGTCGTACAGAGTCAGGGAATTAGTCTGCTCTCTTGCT
The DNA here is from genome assembly GCA_902654985.2 of Oryctes borbonicus. Classification (NCBI taxonomy): domain Eukaryota; kingdom Metazoa; phylum Arthropoda; class Insecta; order Coleoptera; family Scarabaeidae; genus Oryctes; species Oryctes borbonicus. Next base: position 14,566,659 of record LR736859.1, on the reverse strand, counting down.
TACCTTACCTCGTTTCGGTAGGAAATTAATTCCTTGATCGTACATACGTTAAACGTTTGTGTCTTGTAAATTCTGCTGAACAAAACAATTTTTTTGTAAGGATTTCATTTGTTTGAAAGTCCTTCAGTTGATGTATTAAATTATCATTACACGTCAATGCGCCAGGTGCTTTAAATTTAGTTGTAAAACACTAATGAATCCCAGAAGGGACAGAGCATCCTTTTTATTTTTGTACATTCTACTGCCGCCGCGTTACGTGGTTCATTCATTCCCAAATGTACGATTATACCTGAATCCTGATCGTTCCACGAGGGTGCTAATTACTGCCGCATCTACTCAAACGTGTTATAAATTTCAAACAACCCCAATTTAGTGAAGGCTTTCCTTTATTGGATACGGATATAACCAATGAAATAAATCTGACTGTCGATAATTTCCCGTGGATGCCATAAATATTATCTGGCGTAGGTAGTAAATAATTAAATATTTGGCACTGTAAAATGGAGAGAGAAAGATAAAGTGTTACTGATGTTGAATCGGCGATAACTTTGGGTAATCTATATGTGAAATCTGCGTATTAGATGGATGAATAATGTTTAATTAAACAACTAGGTATTTTAAGATCCTGACTGTGATAGACTTTAAACGTCAAAGCATAAATTTCAAAAACGTTGAGAATTTAGTAAACTTCCTAATAGCTGATAGTTACTTATCACAATTCTCCACACAGTAAAGAAGGAAGTTGGTTAAGTGCAATATTGGATTTTAAGACGCCATAAACAATTATTTTATTTAATAGCAGCAAATGAGGGGCAGGCTTTCTAATCGCGTTTTGTCTACTTTTCACATTTTTTAGGAAATAAGCAAATCGAGTTTACTAGGCAGAGAGAAATAAGCAAAACACGAAAAAATGTAAAAAACAATTGTTTCGAAACACTTAAGCTGCACCCAGCAAATGTAAAATGTTTACCAAAAAACTAAAAAAACTGATGGATAAACTACATTTTGTTTGTGCCTGTAAGACAAAATACGATTTGTTCTTTTTTTAATTAGAAGGCTAAGAGGGGCAACTTGCATCAAAGTTGTAGAACATTTACGTCATCTTCGATAAGACAGCAATATTCCTCGCTCGTCATCTTGATACCCTTGACTTTCGTTGGGGCCTTGCTTGTGTTCAAGACGTTGGTGCTTATCTCTTAAAATTGGTCCCAATCATTGTAACTCTGGATTTGCTACCCATTCACCCCCTGCTGAACTAATGAGAGATATTGAAAGACTTTTTAGTTTTTCTTCTTGATGTCATGATTGTTAGGTGCAGGTGTTTGAGTACGACTCGTCTTTTTTTGCCTTTAGAAAACTTAGAAGCTGTTCGCCATTTCTGTATAGCACCTCTGGACTAAGGCGGCCATTTTATATCATACAGAAGCCAGTCAGCACCGAGGTTGGTGACGTGTGCGTATTTTGAGTAAATAATAATAAATAAAATAATATTTTTCCGGTGTTTTTATCGTGGTATGAGAACGTAATGCTAGCTCAACTTGTTTAAATACTCGATCTGCTGGTATAAATGAACGACCGCACACTGGGAATGTCATTGTTATCGTTTCGATAGTTTTTAGAGCGTTGAACTCAATGAGAATGTTTGTTCTGGGCTTCGCACCCATCCGAAAATAGTCTTAATGTTTTCTGTCCTGATCAAAGCTAATTGTGCTTAGGAAGTCAGTCAATGTTGAACTTACTTGTGCTATTCCTCTTCCTACTTTATGCTCAAGTCAGATATAAAAACCAACGGATTTCATAGATATATGTATCTATAATTCAAAATGCATAAAAGGAAAGTTGTTGGGCATAGAAGGCTTCTTCTTTGGGTGGGTACTTTAAAGAGGACCTGAACCTGTTGTCAATCAAAATGGTGTATAACGCTATCGGCAAATTCTTTCCTCAGCAATTTATAAAATTGTTTTGCACGGAATTTAGTAGTGATCAAATCAAATTTCAGCTTTGTTTTTTGAGACGGGTCCTTGGTGTATTGTATTATTGTGTTTGCCCTTACACAAAAGCAATTTATTATCTTCTGCGTTCTGTCGGTCACAGAAACCTGGAAATCTAGCAACTTACCTAATCTCCGTTTTGCATTCCTTACTTGTGACATTCCTCTTTCTTTCTCATGTTCCTCCGTTTGTACCATCAACAAGATGCTCCCACTCATGCATTGCACTATGATGATAGCTAATAATTCTCAATATTTGAAGAACAACAGAAGTTCTGTTTCATCACGAACTGGCAACTGTTAATACCACTGTAAATCGGGTAGTTTGACTGAACATGGATGCAAAGACAAACAAACCGTATTTTGTCCACAATAACTTGATTCGTTTTTCTCCATACTTTGAACAAAATTCACCTTGTTTGTCAATGGGATTTTTCTTGCTGAATTTGAACGTGAAGTAATACGGTTAGTACATCACTAGTCGCTCAAAGAAGCGAATGCCATCTATACCTCAGAATGTGAAAAAATGGACAAAACGCGATTAGAAAGTCTACTCTTTGTATATTTGTAAATTTCATATACGATCTAGCAGCAATTGTTAATATTTTAAACTAATTCAATGAAAATTCTGTTAACGTAACTAAACCCCAAATTTACACTAAACTACAAACGATTACAAATGCATTCAAGAACAAAGTACTTCTCTGAAACGACACTAATTGAAATATAAAGCGGTTTATTGGCTAATAAATTGTAACAGAATATAAAGAAAAACGTAAAATTAAGCAGGAATAAATATAGCCAAAGTGTTCAGGATCAGCCATTTGCAAAGCAAGCTGCTCTTTTCCCCCTGAACATCACAATCATATTAACTAAATACAGAGCGAAAAACAGTATAATAACAATAATAATAATAAAAAGTACATAGCCAACTAAGTATCGACGCACGATCATCGAAAGGAAGTATGAACAATCGCATAATATACTGGGAGTATATTAGTTACTAAATCGTCCACGCAGTCGACATGCCGGTGCTACGGGCGACAAAACACGTAGCGCGCCGGGGATGGCGTTAAATAACCGAACAATATTGTAAGAAAAAGACCTTTTGAATATTTCGAGGTTATGTATTGGAGGCGTCAACAACCCCCTAGATCTAATGTTAATCGCGTGCACATCGATTCTAAACACCAGTTTCCGATACAAATATCTCGGCTTCTATTATAAATGATCTTATAATAAAAAATGGTGGAAAGATAATCCGCTCTGCATAAAATACTCATCCAATTAGCCCTTTAGAGGGCAGGCGAGACGTGATCAAATCGACAGATACCATATACAAATCTTAGACATGCATTTTGTGTCCGTTGTAAACGCATTCTGTCAACACTATCAAGGCAATGATAGTAAATAGTTAGGCAAAAGTTAAGGTGAGAGAGCACAAGTGACTCGCACAATATTTTTTAGGTTTAGCTCCAAACAATCCTTACAGCCACACAAAAGCTTTAAATTATAAAATGCTTTTTTAATAACAGAAGACATGCGCCTTAAAACGCAACCCAGAAATATGTAATATAATACAATATAATATAAAAAAAACCTTATCAGGAGGCTCACGTTTTCTTTTATTATTTTTATGTTGCTCACAATTACATCTGGCAGTTAAATCTTGCTTAATGCTTGAAACTTCAAATTATGTTTGACACATTTGCAAACAAGTTTTTGTTTAAAGCGTTGATTGCTAATGTGGTAATTTAAGTCAATAATAATAATGTTAGCAGAAAAACTAAATTATTTCCTACACCCATCGAAAAAGTAAGTACAGTAAAAAGGTACGTTAATGTAACAATTTTTAATCAAAATTGGTCCAACAAATCAATTCTTAATAAATTTATTACATCGATGAACCACATGCCTACTCGTATATGCACTGAACATAATGAACGATGCTGCCCGCACCGTCAATTTATGATATATGTATCATCACACACTATATGATTGTGATTTTATTATTTCACGGCAAGCTTAACATACATGTATAAATTCAACGTTACCTTTATATTTTTTAGCAAATAATACTTCTTATATTCAAAACCAAATAGGGCACAGGGGAATTGTCTCCGATACTAGTTGGCCAGTTAGTGGTACCAAAATAGTTACAAAGTTGTCCAAGATATTTTTAATATTTTCCATAGATTCAAAGACACTAACGCAAGTAGCGAGCGATTGTGTTGCATTTAGGGTGGTCTACAACCCAAAAACGATTGATTGGGTACCTATGAAATTTGCTGCTCTACAAACCTACAGAGTTTCATTTAAATCGGCGAGTATCATTTACCGGTGTTCCCTTTCAATCTCAAATCAATTGCTTTTGTAGAATACGTCCAATTGTCGCTTAAAACGCAATTCGGTATTCCTAATAAAAATTATTACATCTTCAGTTGGAAGTTCAGATGCTGCAAAATTGGAAAATTTATTTAACTGTACTGAATATAGATAGAACCTGCCGAATATTTGTAGAGGGCTACCTTGAAGAGCCAAAAAAGTTGTAAAGCAGGAAAAAGATATTGCCAGACAATTCAATTGTTTATTTTCTTAATCCATGAAATGCTCCATTTCTTTGATGCGTTTCTTTTTTAATTGAACGTCATGGCTGGCTCTGTTATTGTAACAACGTAGAGAAAGCAAATTTTTAATCAACGTTTATTTTCAAATCTGAAAATTTGTCCGTTTTGATGTTATTGCACGATGGACACCCAGTCAAATTACAGTTCAGTTTAAATGAAAATTCACTACAGAATTTGAGGCCATATATTCTTAGATAAAAGAAATGCGCTGTATAATTTTTTACACTCTTGTGATGCGTACATTAATATAATTATTTATTATCCATAACTAAAAATAAACAATTTAACAAATTATTAAGACTTACCTGTAGCAACGAATCAACTATGTGGTTAATTAATGAAAATAATGTTGTTTGAGTTTCCTTTTTAATTATTAATAAGAGGTAGATCAGATATTACTGCAAAGGAATTCACACTTTCTAATACTGTTATAGTTTGTACAATCGCTAAAGATCTTAGCAAATTACAAAATGTTCCATACATATATCCTATAAGTACAAACAGAAAAAGTATACATTGCTAATTACTACAGTTTTTACAAATATACGAGGCTAAAAGCACGTATTAATAATTTTATGCTACTAGCAAGCGCACTCTAAAAATCGTAGAGATTTTGTTATGGTAATTTAGTAACATTACTGGTAATAACGTTTGAAACTTAGAATGGTAAGGGATGTACATTTTTTTTAAGGGATTTCCTAAATGTAATAAAGGTATTCAAGTAAAGATGTTTTAGTAATTTTTAATATGGGAAAATACTTGAAAAAATTTTCTGGAAAAATATGTACGAAGTGAACCCTAAAATTTTCCGAAAAAAGAAAAACAGATATTTGGTCTTTAAGTTTTAAGCACCCTTACATTCGAAGAATACAGTTGTGGAAACAATTATTCCAATCTGAAGTGCGTATCTCAGAAACATGCCTTTTAAATACTTCAACGGCCTGTTCCGATATCGAAAACCGATCACCACAATTTGTTTTTACAAAAGGGAACAAGAAGAAGTCATTAGGTGATAAGTCAGACGAATACGAATAAGTCATTAATTCAATGTTATCCTCCTTTGAATAATCGACTATTCGAGGTGCTGTGTGAATGCTGACGTCGTCGTGGTAAAGGATGATGCGTTGATGTCCGCTGTTTTTTCTAACTTCATCGAAGACTTCAGGCAAACAAATTGTTGTACACCAATCAGCATTGATTGTTTTTCGGTCCTCAAGAGCAACGGTACCAACAGACTGTTTTACGGAAGAAAAAGCAATCATTCAGCGCTTCGTGAACGAACAACTTTTGTCGGTTTTGGTTCACTTTGGAACACCCAAACAGTGGATTGTTGTTTTGTTCGTATGAATATACCTAGGTTTCTTTCTGTTACGATAGGGTATACATTGGCAGGAGCACCGCGATTGAATTTTTTAAGCATTTTTTTTGCACCAACTCACACGAGCCATTTTTTGAGGTTTGGCTAAATTGTGTGGAATCCAACGATTGCAAAATTTTTTCGCTACTAAATGCTCATGTAAAATCATTTATATTTGACTTTTACCAATACCCAAGGATGTTTGCATTGAGCATTGATGTTTACCAGAACAATAACATTTGATGAACGACCTTCATGAAATTCGTCATTGACAATAGTACGTCCACGCTTAAATTCTGCAAACTAGTCATAAGCTGTGGTTTTGGATGGTGCTTCATCACCAAAGGCAGAATGAAGTCGATCAATGCATTGTTGTTGAGCTAAGCCACTTTTAAAATCGTAAAAAGACATCGCACGAAAACGTTCACGAGAAATATCAATTTTTTCACTAAATTGGTTTCTTTGAATCGCTTTCAACCAATGGTGTTTATCATACTAAATGTCAAAGTTTAAGACAATCAAATTGAAATATACGGTGCCATCTTTTGATCAATTCCGAAAACTTTTATGGTTCCCCTCGTAATATTCCAGTAAAATTTTTTATATTCATTGACGACGTGTAATATATATCTCACAGCAAGAGAAAAATGAAATTATAACTTGAAGACCATTGATGTTGATATTAATTCATGATCATTAAATATTACTCATGAAAATTATATGAGCATTAAATATTAACATTATTAAATTTACTTACAACAGTGAATTTACAAAATGCCATGAATTTGAGTTTTGTTAGTAGCAAAGTTGCCATCAATTTTACATCTAATTTTATCGAAACGCTTTTTAGAGTGTGCAAGACTTTCACTCTATCCTCGTGCTAAGATAGTTCTGATGATCTCACAAAGCAAACTACTGTTACTTGCCATTGCTTTCCCGATTAAAATTAAAAAAAAGTTCTTGGAATTCACAATTTTTTTTTTTAAACCTGCATCACTTTTTAGTATTATTGTACAAAATCTTACGCCTAAATAATAAGGTATATAGTGGACTCCAACACAATATTTTTTTATCCCGTGTTATGCACGATTGATTTAACACCCATGTGGTTTGGACTCGGGTAACCTATTAGCATGTATTTTTAAATTTGTAATGATTGATGCTATTTTAGTGCAGAAGTGATTGCCAGAAAGGTAATATGTTCTTTGAATCGGTGAGCAGTGGCTTATGTGACAAAAACGAAACCATTTCGAAAAGCTAAGAGGAAAAAAGAAACGATTACAGAAATAAAAACCCTACAAAGTACTGGAGCACTGGATGCATGACCGATAAGAAGTTGGTTATTAGTGAACTCGATGGCAATCACACCTGAAGTTACCCCCGTTAATGGCCACCATTAGTCTCGAACGCCTTAATCAAGAGTGGAGAGCGCGGTAGCGCAAGTTGACACTGGATGTGACCGGTAGCAAGAGTCCAGCAGCAGCGGTAGTCGCTGATCGTGTCTGGCTGGCGTCTTAATGAGGGCAGAACGCGTGTCCATATATCAAGCGAAGCCCGATATCGGTGCAGATAACGATGCACGTTAATTAGTAAACTGTAAGCCGGCGACCGCGGCGCTGCAGACCCAATCAGTTATCACTCATGGTCAATGCCACTCTCTCTTAAAACCACTGCTGTTACTGCTACCAGTGCCTATATTGGAACGTACAGAGTATAGTAGTTGAAGTGGTATCACTGATTTGCGGCGTCTCTCCTTGCCCAGCTTAAATTAAGATTGTTGATCGGAGTTTGATAACACCGTTCAGCGTCGTGGCTACTCGTATCGAAGGTGTGTAATGTGTGGGAACGGTAATTGAAAGTTTTTTCAAGACCCCAACTTTATATATACACACATGCTAGACATGCGTACATCACATCGGCAATGCAAAAAGAATACGGAATAATTTTTTTCCCGAACAAAATATATACAAAAGAAGAACAAGCAAAGAAGTTATTTTAGCGGGTTTTTAGGAAAGAAGTTACCATCTTTAATTCGTTGATCAAGAATCTTATAATTACGGGGATCGATTTCTAATAGTACAAAATTTTGCAGGCCAGAATAATTATTCTTTGTCTCAAAAATAAGAGCAGTCGAGGAGACACAACGGCTCTCACCCATATAATACGAAACGTACGATAATCTCAAACAAAAACAATTAAAAATGGCTGTTATCTGAAAATCATAACCTGCTTTCTTACTACAACATCCATGTGGAAGAGTTATTTCATTTTGCAAATAAAAACAAGCTTTATATATATCTACATTTGTAGACTAATAGACAAATTATTTCAAAAATTCGAACTATAATTGAAATTATTCCTTATAACATGTTTTTCCTTTGTACATGAGAAAAAAGTAGTCGGATTGATATTCCTGTGACAACGAATTAAACAAGAAGACAAAAAGACAAAAATTTTTGACAACAGACAAGTTTCGGATAAGATTATTTAGAAGTTAGAGTAAAACAAACAGTGATTATGAAAAAAAAAGAAGTCCACTTAACAGAAAACCCAAGGAGATAGAAAAAGGAGTTGCAAGGAACTTTACATCAGAAGGGACATCGCCTAGAAAGAGAGGAAAAAAGACTCAACGAGGGTTCTTAAAACATGTATACACAGCTATAAGAAATTTCTTTCAAAAAAATTGACTGTAAGTTGATTCTTGAGACTAATGAAGCGATTTTAACAATAACAATAGCCTTTATTATCCAACAGACCAAAGATCCAATATGTTGGAACCCGTTTCGGAATATAAGTCCTTGCGAATGACACCATCAATGTCGAATTGTATCTAGCATTGATATGCGGAACAAGAAGCAGCATATGTTGGAGTAAAAAAGGACAATCGATAATATTTGAAGAATCTCTTTTCGTTCATTCTAGGATACCATCTCGAAGCGCGATAGCATAACATCTTGTGAAGTACCCCTATTAGGATAGGCACCATCACATTTGAAAGAGATAAACTTCAAAAGTCTGTGCTGAATTTTTTCTAAAGCCAATATATTGGATATGTATAGAGGATACCAAATCAGTGCAACGTATTCAACTTTACTTATCACATATCCAAAGTATAACGACTTAATTAGCAATATATGAAGTATTTTGAGACGCGCATTATAAACCCCAACATCTTGTAGGTTTCAGCACACACTGTAGAGATGTGAGCCTTGACCGTCGTGCCAGAATCAAATAGCACACCGAAGGTCTCGAACTTCTGTTTTACGATTTAGAGTACTACCATCTACATAATACGCTGATGTATATGATACACGAGAACGACTATAGGTGATCACACAACACTTATCAACATTCAGTCTCAATGCCGATCTTTTGCACCACTCCACTAGTATGTCCAAATTACGTTGAAGTTTGTTAATGTCAGTAATCTTTGAAATTTCTAAATATATTTTTATTTCATCAGCGTACGCAAGAATGGGACCGTCTATTTGCAGAAGCAAATCATTAATAAATAATACAAACAAGGGTGGGCCTAGGTTACAGCCTTGCGGAACACGTACGTATGTAGCATTTCCGGTGAGACAGATAAAAACGTATAGTTCTAGAGCAGATGATTTTGTCTCCAAACGCGTCCAATTTGCGGATCAGAATTTCATGGCCAATTAGATCAAATGCCTTGGATGCGCTTTTGAAATTTTATGTTTCATTGGAAACATATATTGTATACAGGGTGAGTCGGGAGGAACGGATCGAACGTCCAGGTGTGTATGTGTACATGCAAACATCAAACTTTTATTCCAATAAACTAAATTTCGTAGATTAGAATTTTTTAATTATAGCGTTCTTTTAATAAATATTCTGACCTCTAAACATTTTATGCTTAGTTTACGAAGGATGCGTGTTGCTCTGCTCCATTGTCGGTTGCGCTATTTCTAATACATCGAACTTGTGCATTTCGAGTGTCGACTTTAACATTGTAAGTTTCATTTTTGAACCAGCCTCGTAAAAAATAGTCCAGGTCTGAAAATCTTGGAGGCCAACTAATAGGATCACCGCGACCACTCCAAAGCTCTGGAAACCTATGGTTCAAATGTTGGCCTGAAGCGAAATGTGTAGGAGCTTCATAATACTGGTAATACATTTGGATTACTATGTTTAGAGGAACATCCTCTAGTAGTCCTTATAATTCATTTCGTGAAAAGAATAATACTGCTCTGCTGTTGAACAATTCTCCAAAATGAATTACCGAATATATGCGGAAACCGACAAAATTCCATACGCTTAGCATAATCTTCCGGTTGTAGGTGCTGTATACGCTGAATATGGTACGGATGTAAGCGTAGCTCGTGGAGTGTATTTATTGTTTTTTTTTTTGTAGAATGCTCAATTCTTCGTAAGCTTCTTCTAGTAAATCCAGAATATTTGCTACTTTTTCTAAACCTCGTTGAATAGCTCACTCATGTTATTTTAGCTATGGGAAGCATTTCGGTCCTCATACAGTTTGTTGAAAACTCTGATAGCTAAACACGTTTTTACCAGGATTTCTCTGATGTGAAAGCCGTTGACGGCATTCTTCAACGGCAGCTGTAGCGTTCTCAGTGCAAAAAACAAATATTTATATATTCTAAATATGAGCAAGCTTGCAGCATTTTCTAACAGAATAATGTGCAAACTTGAAAAAAAAACGTTAAATCACAAATCAAATTATTGAAATGAGGTTCAAAAAGATTGATTCTTCAGATAGCCGGTACGTGATATGTGATAAGAAGCGAAAAAAGCTTTTAGTGTACACCTGACTTTTTTTACGCGGGTAGTGGATGTAAGCATTTTTTTTGTTTTATTTAAGACGTCTTCTCGAAAACAAACGAAAATCTGGACCATCTACAAGAACGTTAGTTATTTTTCTTTTAATTACGTTATATGTTCAGAGCGAATAAAAATCGAATAAGAAGAACTTCCTAAAAAGAAACCGGATTTCATTTTAGGAAGTTTAAGATACCAAAACATGGTTGTCTCCAGCTTGTTCAAGGAATACAAAGGTGTTCGTATTTAATGAATTTATTGCTGCTAGATGGATGTTAACCTTAATTATTACAATTACTAAATTCTGACAGCATTTAGTATGTTCTATCGACATAATCTTTCTAGTGTACATGTAGCATGAAGCATGAAGTAGGGGCTTTACATTGTTTCTTTAAAAAAACGGTTGCTGTTATGTATATTTTTAAAGACTGTTGCAATACGTCAGTCAGACATATATAGCTGCAGAGAATTCACAAAATAAGAATTATAAATCTAACCAGTTTTCCGTGACCTATTAGACTTTCGAGAAACAAGCAGATATTTTATATTAAATAATCGCTACAAGATAACAGAGGCTCACGGATATTTACGGTTTTCCACAGATCGAAACTGGATAATGTAGTTATATAACGGCCATTAATGTTTATAAAGCCACTTCAAGGTGAATCGCATTAAGAGATGACACTTACGCTTACCCACTTTTATTTATGCATTACATTTTCTACTAAAATGTGTAAACGATTTAGCAAAAGTAGTAGGAGATTATTTGCTGTTTCGTTCTTAGAATTTAGGTAAATAACGCGCTTATTCATATACAGGGAATATTCGTAATTGTTGTATATAAACGTTTTCGTTTCCGTAATATATACTCCACTAATAATTAAATTGGGAATCCCTAGTATTTAATTCGCCATGAAAATTCCCGGTTCTCGTAATTGTTTATGTTGCACCTAGTTATTATTTTTTACCCTTGTAGTATGCACATAAGACATAGTCCGCATTATTAAGTATTTAGTTACCAGATTTGTTATTGTTAGATGCAATTGCTGAAATATCGGAATAACATCTAAAGGTCTGTATCTTTTCGCTCATGTACTTTACATGGGCTCACTAACAGCCTATTTACTAGAGCATTACATTCAGGAATTCTACTTATGTAACATGTAATTATAATGCAAAACAAAAATTATAATGCACGTAGCAACATTCCTCGTTCGTTTCTGAATCGAAAATCTAAATGGCAAAATATTGCACCGTGCTTCATATGTCTTCACGAGATTCTTGAAGTTCGGTTTTTTAGTGCAATAATAAGCGTTTGTGTTCGATATCTGTTGATACAGATAGCTGCAATTTGGAATTTAGACGACTTGTTATTCCTATTTTTTCGTAAACAGTTTTTTTTTTTGATTTCAGAGTCTGCTTTCAGCATTTCTTCATTAACATCCTCTCATGAAAAACCTGCACCTACTATTACAGTAGTATGCAACTGCAATATTGCCAAATGTATGTTACCTTCAAGTGGCCCCTGAAGACGTATAAAACATGGTACAACATTTTAGCATTTAGATTTTCAATTAAAAATCGAACGAAGTATGCCGCTAGGTGTAGCTTTTGCGATAATTTATACACACGTTGTATTTTAGTGGTTTTAATTAATAGTCTTGTACCAAATAAATCGGCGTTCCCAAAGAAAAACAAATTAAGATCTAATTCATGAATGAAATTGATTCATTAATCCATTGAAAATATTGAAGCAGTCAATAGTATTTTCTGCACTTGATAGAGGTGATTAAAATGTGCAGATCAAAAGTTGTTGCACTTGCAAAACGCAGTCAATGTACCAACTCTAGGACGAACTCTGGAGCAATTTTCTGCTATATATCAAAAAATTCTAACCTTCGTGCTCGATCTCATTGGGACATTCAAATTGAACCACCTGCGAAATATCGTATATGAACATACGAGTTTTCATACAATAATGTTTTTGATTTATCGTGTTAACAAATAAAGCAGACACAAGTCAGGACATCCCAACACGGCTAGCGTTCAAGTTCTCGTGAAAGTTGTCGTTATATCTAAAAGTCCTCTTCAATACGTGCAGGATGAAAACTTCTCGGCATTGAAGGTTATAAATGTCGGACAGGATTACTTAGCAGTGTAGAATGCACAATAAAAGTATTCATTTTTAATATTACATTCTAATAATAAAAAATCCCAAGAACAATTTTGTTACGTAGGGTACCTTGTATCTCGTACTGAGAGACTTGGTCACTTTCTTGACGAGATCTATATTGTTCTATAAGCTAACTTAAGTTAATTCTTTGGATTGTTATGTTTTCTTTAAAATAATATATATTCTAGTGTGATATTTTCTAACGGTGTTCGTATACGAAGTTAGCTGTAACTACCTTCTTGTGACCGGAGGCTCGGTTTTGGATATGAAAATTCTTTTTATGGCCTCTTTGTATTTCATTTTCTCATTTCCCAAAACATCCAAATTAATGCAAAGTCTTCCAAAAACAATATTCAGAATAATCTTAAGCGTATCTAACTGTAATCTGGTAAATTTATTTATTGCTCGTCTTATAAACATCAGAATTCTCAGTGAAATTTAACACTATACAGTTATTTGTGGTGTAAAGCCATCCGTACATCGCTTGCATAGTGCTGCATCTGAAAATTAATAGTTTCCATTTGTGTTTCGGAAAGAGAAATTGTCAAAATTTACTGTGATCCTAAAACAATCACTAGTATAAAGGATGAAGTAACGCTAAATTTAATATCTAGCCTTGAGTCTATCTGTCATCGAGATAACTTATGCTGGTTGTAATTACAATTCCAAGTTGTTAATAATAAGAATTCTAATCGCATTTCGAAGTTTGAGTCACGTGTGGTGTTCAAAAATGGTCGTTTTCCAGAAAAGAACAGTGTGTTTATGCGGCGAATCAGGTGAGTTTTGAGTTTCTAATTTACGTTTTAAAATTCATTTATCTCTTCCAATTAAAATTCATTTTCTGAAAGAGCATTTTTGAGAGACTCACGATTCTCAATTTATCTAACCAATGTTAGAAAAATCATAAATTTTGAAATTTGCTCAATGTTTCCCCTTCGTAAAACATGGAAGGAGTATGTACCTGTAAAGAGTAAATTAATGCTCTTTTTCATCTATTTTAATTAGTGTAAAAAACATTGACCTTTCTCAACCAGAATCAACTCAAACAACTGATATTCGCTTTCGTAACGATAAGTGTACATATATGCATATGTTGCCATCAATTGTATTTGTTATATATGTAGGTACTTTTACTGTACAATAATTACATGCGGATGTGACTTTGTAAACCACAATATTTTATTAAAAGAAATTGAATTTTAATTTATAACATACAATTCGAGTCACCGTAAAGTTTTGCACATGTTCCAACACCAGGTGATTCGTATCATTTTCTGATTGATTTCTGCGTATTCGTACATATTCGATACAACAATTTATTGTCTTGCCACGTCACGTTATTCGTTCCTGATACCCGCATATTCATGTATCTGATGTCTACAAGCTAAATTTGAAACGAAAAATGTTATGTCTAAATGTTATAGAGATTATATCAACAGTGTTGTGTTGGCCTCGTTTTAATTAATGGTATAATATTTTTAGTAGGACTGATGTAATAAATTTGTTTCTAGATGAAATTGAATAACCAAAGAAAAAAAGCATTTTTTGTGATACAACAGTCCTTCTTTGTAACATAAATATTTCACGGTAGAAGCTGACACTTTAATAAATCGCATGATCTAATTTCACTTACGTACTACGTACTTTTGATACTACCTTATGTTGGCGTTGTTAATGTTATAACCCGCTTATTGTTATCGTTTTTATAAAGTACGACCTAACAATATACTAAAACATAGAAATATTTTCATTTATTATTCATATATCTATCATTATTGCCACGAATTCGGTAATTGGTATTATGTTTCGATTTTATGGTGCCCTATTTGAGATTAAATTCATACAGATACTCAGTTGTACCAATAATTACTAATAAACTTCTTATAGCTATCAAGTATATACTTAGCCCGTCCACCTTATATTGGCAGCCAGTAGCTAGGAAGATCGCGTGGTTAATTTCTAGCAAGTGTAGGTGACTTGTACGAAATTAATCACGCCATACGATCTTTTTTCAGTCTTGAGTGAGATAAAATGTCCTAGGTACAGAAAAGAATGACTTGAAAGAGGACGCGGATATTTTAGAAAAGTATGGCAAGTTAAATCAAAGCGCTCGCGCTCCTTTACAAACTTTTCAGACCTTCAAAACTGCTTCATTCCTCCACTACAAGGTTTGATTTTATTTCCTAGTTTGCATTTTAAAGAACTATTAGAATAGAAAGAATAATTGTATCTTGACGTGCGAAAAACCAGTTGCTTTCATGATCAATTGTTGTTACTAGTGGGTTTTTCTTCTCTATGAGCTTTAAAGATAGTTAAATCCAAAAGTTATTACAGTAAACGAGATCCTTTACATTACTTTAAAATGCCATTGTTTTTTAGCATATTGCACTTTTCTTATATGTTATGTTTCATTTTGTTTTTTTAATCTCGAGTTTTGTGTAACAGATAAATAACCTATCATATAATAAATGTTGGTAAATATTCTGCTCTTTTTTCTATGGGTTCTGTGAGAGCGCGGCACGCTGTACGCATGGATGTAGTACTACACATATAGGATAACGATAAAAAAGTGCAATGCATAGTGATATATGTTAGAGCCCAGAAGCTCAAAATAAGAAGAGGGTTATGAGTACAAATGTTGCACAATGCCAACCCTCAAATCATTGATTGACGACACCTCTCTAGAACAAGAACAGAACTTATTTTTGCGGAATACATGACATCTTTCAGGAACCTGCGAAAAGTAAATCGAGGGGATTTTACTTTTTGCGAGGTCCATCATGCATGAAGTGCATCTAATAACGTTTAACGGTAAATCTGTAAATAATTTCGAGAGAATTCGCTTGTCATTGGCATTCAATATGGTTCGATTCAAAAATCGTTGATTGTGTCTACCCATGTTGGTGGTTTCTTACAATGGTTTTATGGGGATTTTCATCACCCGAATGGTGCATGTTGTGCAAGCTTTTTGTAGAATGCGGCTTTCGCAATGGTATAGTTTTTATGTAGTTTACTACGTTCACGGCACGTTTTAATACCAAATTCAATTGAAAGCTTTGATGCAAGCGCTCCGCTATGAATTATGCAATGGATCCACATGACATGTGGCGCTTTACTGCGGATAAACACCTGTAATCCAATACACTTGCTGATGCACTTTTTCCAATCCAAATCATTTTGGGTTATAAACTTGTCAAGCATCTTAAGTAAGTCTGGAGCCTTTGCACTTCCAATGATGCTTTTGCATAACAAGGTCTTAAATGATATTATCATCCAGGTAGCGTACATAACAAATAGGGTGTGCATCATTGTTACTGTCAGTGCCCTCATCAAGTTGCAGACCGAATTCTATGCCTTTCGTTTTCTTTATTAATTGATGATTGAGACATATGATGGATTCTTCGATTAATAGTATTGTTGGACATAGGTACTTTTGAAATTAATTTTCCCGCCGATTGTAGTGTAATATTAACTATGCTCGTGACAACTGGTAGAAACGATGGTCTGAGGTTTTTTGCACTTCCCCTCTCTGCATGCGACCTTAAAAGTGTGTTGTTTAGTACTGACGTTGGTTTAATGAACACACTTTTTCCTACTAAAGAATTTGCCAGATTTTTCAACCATGTTAGAGTGGTTGGTGTCGAGATGTAGTTTTAGCTTACTTAATAGAAATCATTTTTTTTTAACTTTACGAAAACAAAGCGAGCCCTAAGGCTAGGGATTTAAGGCGCCCTCTGGTAGAGAGCGCCTTAAATCCGTTTACATTTCTTTTCAGATGTTTAGTCTTCGATTTTTATTTAGGAACTGAGGTAGTTCGCCGAAGTAGTGCCGTATTTATACTAGCCGCCCCACCTACTTAGAATTTCAGCGAACCTTTAACAATATCCGATAGTGTACTGTATAAATCTATTAGAAGGTTCTATAAACTTCACAATGGTTCTTCTTTTCTAGATTATTCTATGTGTTTCGAGAACCTTCCATGTCTTTCTAGAAAGTTCTACAAGCTATGGGAACGATCTAATCTAGATGTTCTAGTAGAAAGTTCTATTAGCTTCAAAGCATGAAAGAATGCTCATACTTCAAGAAATGACAGTGAGAAACATAGTCAGGCTAGTAGATAGATGCTCTTCCTATAGAGAATTTTTCAAAGACCTACGTATTTTAATCCTTACTTCTTTATATATTTTTGAAATACTTGTCTTTGCTAAGTGTAATATGAGTACTTTTATAATCCATGGCTCTTCATAATTACGATACAAGAAGTAAAGACAAATTTAGTATTCCCCATCACTTAACAACTTATGAGAGGCTCTAATATATGGGACATAAAGATGTATAATGTTTTACCTAACGATTAAAGTTATAAATAATGTTTCAGCATTTAAGAACAGACCGAAAGCTTTTCTGTTTAGATGATGTGTTGTGCACCTTGAATAGTGTATTTTTTGTAATGCATACTGAATTACTTGTTCTGTGGGTTTGTTTTGTCTTGGTGTTTTGCTTATGTATTATTATAAATTGTTTTTGATTAGTTTTAAGCAGAATTTTTAGTATTTTTTTAGTATTTTTAAGTAGAAAATAGTCGCTAGAAACCAAAGCATAAACACAAACTAAAATAAATTATATTCTTTTATTTCATTGCAACCCTTAACAAACTGAAATGAATTTATAAAGAATTATTCCAAATGAAGTCGCTTTTATTAAGAAACTGTCACCCGTCTTTTCAATTAATAATTCAACTCCCACCACGTACAAATTCTAGCATAGTAGTAATTGCAGTAAAATCGGTGGAAGATAAAGTTTATGACTAATTAATGGAATACTGTCGCAGTAATAGTAAACGAGATAACTTTCAGTTGTTGACTGCGCTGCATGAAATAATGCATGTAATACAAAAAAAAAAACTGACTGTGAAGTTAGTTATAAATCAATTACATTAGTAAATTTAAATTTCAAGCATAGTTGGCATCATTAACAAAATGCGGTTGATTTGAATATTTATTTATTTAAATCTTTACGGAACACACATTAATGTGTTTTTTTACTTTAAATTTTAAAGAGTAAAAGAATTAAAGCACAAAATTTGAAAAGCGCAAGTTATGATATCGAGATAATCGAGGTTGTATGTAGGCGACAGCCATTAAGCGAAGATTAAAATTAGGAAGTTATGATTGGAAACGATTGAATTCATTCCTACGTTCTTGTCAGACTGCATGAATGTAAATATTTCGGCGTTATGTTGGCTTCATTTTTGCATGCATAAAATCTCTGGAAAAACAATTGCGTATCCCGGTATAAGGCGATCTAAAAAAGTCGAGATCTCAAATATTTTCACGAAGTGGTAAAGTAGATAACAAATTCCTGATTGAATGCGAAAGTATTGTTGTACATCAAGCAGTAACTTTCAAAGTGCCTAATGCAATTATACAAATTGCGATTAGCAGAAGATGGCATTCATTAACAAGGATCTGTTTATCCGCACCTTTTTCAATTTGCATCCTAATTTAATTCACTCACGCATGCCAATAATATTGTGAATACGCACATACATTGATTAATGGACTTGTAAAATAATTTGTCCTCTTACCGTATATTTAACATAAAGTTATTGCACATATAGGCGAAACTCTCGTAAAGTATACGTTACTGCAACTACCTGTATTAATTGATCCTAATAAATTGTTTTAAATCAATATACATTTGCCACCAAGGAAGCTGTTACAACCATTTTAAAATGTATGGCAACCAATGTTTTATTTATATCAATATGTGTGTTACCTTCCCAATGTAACAGTATTAAAATATAGTAATTTGCATAAGTAGAAGAAAGAAAGAAGAAATACCTACTCACGATTTTTTAATTGTAACTGACACCATGCCGTAAAATATGCGCATAGTTTTGTAATTATAATGAAGTATTCGTTTTATCGGAGCATTCATAGTACTTTGTAATGAAAATATTTGCATCTTGTACTTGGCATTCCGCGTATCTCACCAGAATGTACAGAAGTTCCCAAAAAAAAGTGTTATTAATCTGTTAACTGCTATCTACAAAAGAAGATATATTCATGATTACTTTTAATTCGTTACTTTTTACAATTGAATATTAAATTTAGTACCATATATATATAACACTTGGAAATCGATTGAAGCTGTTTTAGTGGAATATGCCCGCTTGCATACTTGTTTTACCTGTCCACTTTTTCTTCGTTCCTTAAGTAACATGGTATTTTGAAAAACACGTGCACAGCAGGAATTGTTTCAATGGTTTCCACATATCCACCTACGTACCTCATTTTTTATGGGCGTATTTGTTATACGCGCGTTTCTTTTTTCTATTTTGGCACTTGATATTACGTAACCGTTTTACTTCGAAACAGAACTAAATAAATTATCGGAGTCACATATCGTACGAGTTATAGCATCGATGCAAATACGATACGAATGAGTTACTGCGTTTGTCTATATCATTGCTTCTTAAAAATTGCCAGCCGCGTACACTAAACCACAAAAGTCTGTATATGTGTAGGGAATCTCACATTCGTTGTTTTCATAGATTATTTTGGAACCAATAATAAATATCAAATATCCGATGGGTGCAGTTTTCTTCAAATATAATAATAAACAGGTACACTGTTCTTTCGAACTTTATAGATATAGGAATTAACAATACCATTTAGAAATTAATTGAAACTTCAATGCAACGGTGACTAGTTCGAATGATTCTTTTGTTATGACAAAAAGAATTCTACGTATGGCAGCTTCGCAATGCAGTATTCAGTTATAGCTTTCGAGTCGCTTCCAACCAGTCAATACAATTTTTTATAACAGCTCAATCCATTTGATGATCTAATATAATTTCGCAGTAAGATAATCTTTTTATGTACATTATTTGTAATATCTTACGTAAGCGTAATATATTGCGCATACTATTATATCTATCCTTCCGTAATGGTGTTTCTAAGCTTCATTCTTTAATCACAGATACTTTACCAACTCATAACCTTTTACGTGAGTGGCTTGATAATTAACTTGGCTTGATATAAAAAAAAACACAATTTGAGTTTTGCAATGTACTTTACTTTTCGAGATAATTCCTTCGAAGTTCAATGCACTTACCCCAACGTCCCCCCAACTGCGCGATTTTTTCGCGAGAATGAGTTCGACGCTCTCAAAAAACTGGTTTACTTCCTGTATAAGCTCTTCATTTGACTCAAACTTTCCCCTTGCTAAGAAAATTTACAGTTTTGGGAATAAATGGTAGTTCAATGGAGGTAAGTCTGGCGAACATGCAGACGTTCAAATCGTACCTTGGTCAATTTTTGCTGATACACTCGGTTTGGATACACCGTGGGAGCGTTGTCATGGCGAAACACGTTTTCTTAGCCATTCCTGGGCATTGTCACTTTTAATCCGTCCAAAAGTGATGTAGTATGTTTTTTTCCTCTTAAGAATTAAAAATGAAGTAACGTCGCTCAGTTAAGACGCTACCTGTAGCTTTAGCTAACTCGCGCACTTTCACTCGTCTGTCGGCTAAAATCAAATCCTGGATTTATCGATGGTTTCGGGTATCACAGCTGATGTCGGGGCTTCAAGACGTGGTACATTTTCGATGCTTGTTTCTCCCACTACCCAAAGTCGAATAGCCTCATAAGAAAGACATGAGTCACCCAATGTTGGTATAGTCTTCTCATGAGTTTCCTTTCCTGTTTTCCCTTCTACAAAAAAACACCACGAATTCCAATTTTATCCGTTCTTCACTGTTTCACTTTTGTTCTAAGGCACTGAAAACGAGGGTAAGAAATTATGACTTGGCAGTTTTTCCAGTCAAGCGTTGGGTAATATCAGTGTCGAACCATGACGAATATTGCCGTTGAAAAAGAATAGAAAATTATATTTTTAAAAATTGAATTGAAAGTAATGCTAAACCGGCGTTGATTTGGTCGGAAATTGGTAGTCAAAATAAATAATAATAGAAGCTTTTACGGGTATATCGTCATTTATTCCTGACTACAATTATTACAGCGGAAATTCAAAATATTGAAAGGTCAAGCCAATTCATTTCAAAACAAATAATTTGAAGCGATAGTGTATTTGCAGCTCTTAGTGGATTGTATAAAAAAACAAAACGTGACCAACATTGAGTGTACGTACACCTGAGCATGAATAGGTGCAAGGCAAGGCGAGAATGAATGTTGTAGAGGCGATGGAGATGAGTTTCTTTCACTTTAATCTATTTTGTGATATCGTTTCAGCTTCTCTCCAAGTGACTCCTTTCGTCCACAACAGTTTCCCAATTTCTCCATTTTAAATTCTGCCAGGTCTTTTCGGCCACGCTTTTCATCACTACTTATCTTTCAAATCTGTTTAACCATCCACTGTAATTGGATCAATACAATAGTAGTCAATTATTGCGAAACAATACAACAAAGAATAAGCAACAACATATAAACTAATTTACCGGCCTTCAATGATTAACTATCTATTTTGAAAAATTCGGAGAAGCGAGAATAAGAATTGTCATACAAAGACTGATACCGTTCAATTCGTGTTGATATCTGGAATGGATCAAAAGTTACAGCGAGCTTTATACAATAGTTCCTGGGTAACAAATTAGCAACAAAATATGCCCCTTAGTTCGTGTTGATGTCTGCAGTGGATCCAAAGTTACAAGGGTGCGCTACACTAGCTTAATGCTAAGCTAACGTAGCCACCGTTTTTCGGAAACGGCTAGAGCAACAAAGTCAATTCTTGGATAACAGATAAGCAACAAAATATGCCGCTTAGTTCGTGTTGATGTCTGCAGTGGATTCAAAGTTACAAGGGATCGCTACACTAATTTAATATTAACCTAGCGTAGCCATCGTTTTTTCGGAAACGGCTAGAGCAACAAAGTCAATTCTTGCTTACGAAGTGGCTACGCCAGCTTAAAATACATCAAGGAGCTGGCGGCAGTAATTTTCAAATGATTTCATCGTCTGGTAAAAGCTGACAAAAGGAAAGAACTGAGTAAAATGAACGATATGGGCAGTTTCTGCATTTAATATATTACTGGAATATCAAATGAGAACTTCTTTTTAAAACAAAGATGTTTAAAAAAGTAATGCAGTAAACAATTTAATCACGGCTACTTTGACGCAATACAACAAGAATTGAGTTAGCCTAACTCCAGAGACAAGTTAATGCAAGCGGCAGACGTGCTTTTAAGAGATCAATTTTTTCTCAATAATTAGGTATAAAAAAATTATTTCATCGTCGGGCATATCCCGTTAATTATCAAAATTATATTATAAAAGGTAAGAAAGTTGTTTTTAAAAGCTGCAATGTTCTAAATTTGTTAAAAGAATAAATGTGAAATCATTTTAATGTATCTGCCTTTAAGCCTAATGGTGTTAATAGTTATAAAAAGCGACAGATGATTTGCAAAAAATTCCTTGGTGTGGCATATGTACAGATTAAAAGGTGCCATCTTTATCAAAATTTTAGAGGGGACTCAGAATGGACCTTTAATTGAAATTCATGCCGTAAACAAGGTAAACTACCTTGCATTACATTTTTGGCAAACCATTAACCAATAGATTAAACGCTTTAAAAGCTTCGACAAATATTGTGAAAGTTCTGTCAATTTGTTAAGTTAGAAATGTGGAAATTGTTATTTAGGTCTATGGTTAGAAAGCAAAAATATTATTTTAGTGTTCTTTTAAAGAAGAAAAAGCCAAATTCTTTAAAAGAAAACAACGACCGCGGAAGTCTACAACAACATATTATTTTAGTGTATTTGGAGAAAAATAGGTGGTGGAATTTTGTATCGGAATTCTAAAAATATTTAAAATCAAATCCGAAAAGTTATATACAACCTACTAATTAGAAAAAACAATGTTTTTGGCAAACCAATCCTTACAAGAGTAAATTGGGAATGACCTATTTTGCATGAGTAGGTTCCAAAATTTGTTTTCTTTTTTATTTCTAACCAGAAGTATAGGTACCAAATTTCATCTTTGTAAATTAAAAAATAACTAGACTCCCAAACGAGCGTCGCCTGTTTTACATTTTTACTAAGGGCTAAATTTCCAGAAATTATTGTGCGTCTACACACAAAAAGGAGCGTACTGTCTAAATATCGTGTTTGTGATTTCTGCAGTACGTTGAGTAGTCACAGTCAATTAGGGCTTCTCTCTACAGAAATACGGTGACGAACATTCTAATGTTTTTATAATTCCAAATGAAGAAGTCACCATAACAGGTAGTGCAGATGACAGTGAAACAGAATAAAACATATTATACTACATTCAATCTAAAATAAAAGATAGAACATCCGAATATTTGTTTTTGGAATTACACATTTAAGCAGAAACCTCCATGTCTGCCATCTTTTTTATATTTTTCTAGAGACTCTACTGAAAATAAAAATGTCAAGAAAAATGACGACTAAATGATTTAATAGAGTTATTTTTTTATTTTTTTGTCCTTATTATTGAAAAGAAAATCATCAATCTAGACTTTGCCTTCCATACATTTGTGATCTATACAGTGCCTTTAATATGGCATATCAAAGCAAACACGGTAATATAACATAATTTACCATACTTGCAATTTTAGAGTTCATTAAAGAAATCAGTGCCAACCTAAGCTCAACTCTATTTTGTTCTAAATCACACAGATATGAACTCTATTAGGTATTACTATCAACGACGATGAAATCATACCGAAATTGCTACCAGCTCCCTTACTATACATTGATTAGCTAATATGATTTCATTTTGTTGAGCATTGCAGAAGAAAGATGTAACAAATATTGAACAATTTAATTCGAGCTGCTGATCTCTAGATACCCAAGAAAAACCAATGCTGCAGTTGTTGAGTGTAGGCTTTCACGACCGTAATCCATAGTAGAAATATCTTTCGGGTGATGTCGTGTAGTTAATATTTTACTTGACGTTTCGCTGACCATCCTGTCAGCTTCTTCAGAAGATTTCTAAAGACTTCTAAAGACAGTCTTTAGAAATCTTCTGAAGAAGCTGACAGGATGGTCAGCGAAACGTCAAGTAAAATATTAACTACACGACATCACCCGAAAGACATTTCTACAATGCTGCAGTTGTAAGTTGTTTGCTCGCATATTGCACGCTAATATTCAAAGTTATCATCTTCCTGAACGTAATCTTATATTACTACTGCGCAAGTATCTAATGAGAGATTTTGTCGCCTATTGTTAGCGACCAACTAGTTGGTGTAAATTTGATGATTTGGAAAAGCGACCCTCGTACTGTACGCAACGACAACGTGGAGCATTATAAGGCGTATGATGATAACCAGAACTTTGATACGGCTTTCCAAAATGCATTGTTTCAATTCAAGGACTAATTAAAATAATTTTGAATTGTAGCCTATTCCATAGCTTGTTTTTGTTGTTTTTAATGCATTGTACTAAACACAATGGATGGTTGTCTGTTGTATTTCGACATAATTGTAGTGGACTTCGACCACAGTGTATCACTTCTTCCACTGCTGCATATCAAATGTTTTTATGGAACATCTCTGATTGAATTAATTTCGAAGAAATAAGTAACTTTGAGACATTGCTTAGATATCGATAGGTTTTTCGTTTTCTAATAGCTCGAGGAAAAGAGACCGATGATCGAGTTCACTCCTAAAACCAACAAACTGAAAATCTGCTTTGATATTGCTTACCTCTATGTTCAACTCTGTCGACAATACGAATACGTATCTTTTAGAATTTATCGATATAGCGAAGTGTACGCAGTTGTGAAATTAATACACATTGTGGGACAAAAATATATTCTCTAACGATTTGCTAAATTAGGAAACATGTATCTGGACCGGGTGTTGGTAAATTGCCTCCCTACAGGTAGTAGGAAAAAGGGTCGGACTTAATTGGTCTTATAAATAGGTAAACTGCCTCCAAAGCCCTTGTAATAGTATAGGATGGATTGTTTGTAATTCACTTAAAAATATTCTTGTTAATACCTTTTTCATAGAAATTAGTCTTAATGATTTGCATTAATTATTTCTTACTTTATATTGGTCTACTTATGTATGTAAGATAGCATGTTTGTGAAGAATATTTATTAGATTTTTAAATTTAATTGGTTAAGACTTTTAACGTTTTCTCACGTTCTCACGTTTTCTCACGTTTCTAACGTTCATCTCACTATCAATTTTAGCGAAAGATGAAAACAGTTATTACTTTTAAGCAAGTATATATGTATATATATGTCTCCCAAATGTGTTTAAAAAGTGGTGAAAAGCGGTGGACTTGCACAAAGAAAACGTGCAATTCTTTTCTTCTTATCCTGGACGAAGTGGACAACAATGTACTTGTTACAAAATACATTCAGGAACGTAGTCATGACGCTGAGATAGAAAAATTACACCGTAAAATTATTAATACGTTGACGTTGCTTGTATTCCAAGATATCTCTACAACGCTCGCCGGAAGTAGCATCCCGCATTGCCGAAGAGCATCGAAGATACCTTTAGAATTCTGGCAGAGATCACCATGGAAACATCTAGACGTGAACCTTTTATACTTAGTAACAGTAAAGTTGACCAAATAGTTGACTTTTGTTGTAAATCTAATATCCAGTCTTTTGAAAAGGTAATTTATTTAGACGGTACCTTTAAATATTACCAGCAATTCTTTTGTCAACTCATGAGTATTACAACGAACATTATATTCCATTAATTTTTTCATTGTTGCTTGATAAATAGACGGGGACATATATAACATTATTTCATTTGATAACGGATAACTTCAAAAATAATTTTATCGAAGTAGACATTTTGAAAGTTTTAATTGATTTTGAGAAAGGTATCTGGAAGGCTGTTCAAGAAAATTGGCCATTAGCGAACATAATTGGTTTCATATTTCATCGTAAAATCCAAGAATACGACTTGACTTCTTCAAATAAGGATGTAAGTTCTGAAATCAGGAAAATGTTACCAATTATATTCCTTCTTACTTTTTAAAACCTCATGAAGTTAGCGATTGTTTTGTATTTGGTGTGCTATCTATTGCACCGGACTTGGAAAATATTCAAAAGTATTCAAATTATTTAATAGACAATTATGTATCAGATAATTCTTTATTACCTCCATACCTTTGGGCTGAAAATTCAGCGGAACCTACTCACACTACAAATGTTTGTGAATCGTTCCATAAACGTTTTAGTGACTCCTTTTACAAAGCTCATCCAAATATTTTTATTTTTCTAGAAAAACTTGAAGAATTTCAAACAGAAACTTATGTTCATCTAACTGATAAAATTCATAACATCGATGCAAAAATCAGAAAAAAAATCCTCACAAAAATGATCGAGTCTAACACAAAAAACGAAATAAGCAGAATGCAGTTTACTAAATGTATCTCTTTCCATTGCGGTGTTAAAGATTAAAACTAGTATTATGGGTAAATTTCAGGTTTATATTACATCTCACAACTTAAAATTAGGTAATTTCTTTTAGTTTATATTAGAAGGCATCAGAAAGTGCTTTATAAGTGAGATTTAAAAGCAAGCTTTGAATAAACCGAAAAGAACTTAAAATACCAAAGACAGGCAAACCATAATAATTCATGACGGTTTAATGACTTCTGAATTCAAAACAAAAACCGTTTCTTGTGCTAATTGTACCTGAAACTGATTTCAGGAAGCATTTAACACAAACTAATCTGAAGTACCAAACATCAAACGAATTAGCATGAAAAAGAGAAAACTGTTACGATAATGGTAAACATCCGAAGCCCTATAATCTGCGGTGGATATCTATTATTATTCACTTTCGAAACGAGAACTCCACGTAACCGAATTGACGTACTCTCATGAACACAAAGGGCAGCTAAGTTGCTGTAATGTAGTCAGTTTCGCGGCATGACAGCCAAGAGCGTGATATGCGCTAATACACTGGTCAGTCCTGGTGCGCTACTTACCCACGTGATAACGGATTTACAGATTAATTCTGGAAATACTCGCATTACCATTAACTCGACAAACCTTCTCTATTCAACCGGTAATTGGCATTTTAAAGGTAAATCGCTGTTAATAAACATAGTAAATCATGTGAAAAATGTCTATCTGCACTAGTGTTCGTTCTTGGAAAACACATATATGTAGATATTGAAGTAACGCAATAGTTTGTCTGAGAACAATTATACAATTCAGTCGGTTTAACCTGTATTCACATATGTACTTTCAGGACTTTGGAGTTATTGTGTATTATTAATGAGTTCTTGAACATAATTTCAAGAAGAGTTTTTTTAAAAACCGTGACCTTAATGAGGATAGGAGTTTTTGCTTGATAGTTCATACCTTGGCAAAACATTAGAATTGTCCGAAGTTTGTCTTATATGCTTCAAGCACAAACCATCGTAAAAGCAACTTAAGGGAGCGAAAAATAAGCATATTCTTTATCAGGGAGATAAATTTGGACAAATCTACCGCAATCAACTTAATCGCAGTAATGTTCAAGGGAACAACCTACAAAATTTGAATGAATACGGGAAACAACAAAAGCGAAAAACGAAAACATGAAACACGTGGGATTTAATAACAACAATGTGCTCCTTTGGAATTGAAATTAATGTATTTGGTGATGTCGGAAATACAACGAAACTGCGGCTAACACCAAAAGTTAGTTTACAGTGCTCACAGTAAGGTGCCAATAAGCTTTATTACAATTGCTTTACGTTTAAATACCTGGTAAGTACTTTTTAATATATCTTGCTAGTCTTATTAGAAATCTGGCTATCCTTAGGTAATGAAATGTATAATAAATTATATTAAAAAGTATTATATTTCTTATACCTGGTATGTTCAATTCTTTGAATGAAGGAATAGAAATCGGTCTTTTGGAAAGACGCCAGCTTCTATAGTACAAAAATTAGTTTGGGGAGAAGATACTCTATGGCATCTCTGTATATTGGGGACATGTAGGCTCTGCATATAGTGTGTGTCCGTTTAAGGATCTGTCTCAGTATGATAAGTTCTACTGGAATCAAAAAGAAATTCAACTATGAAAGCAACCAAGGGCATTTCATTAAAATAGTTTAAATGTTCGAAATTAACCACTAGAGGGCGCAACTAAGATGAGAAAGTAGAAGAAGCATAATTTCTTGAAAAATTCAGATGGAATGGTGTGTTATTATGGATAAAGACTCAAAGTAGAAGAGAAAGCTATTTTACATTCGAAATTATAACATTGCGAATATTGGCATTATGTTTATGTCGACATACTATTTTTGAAATTACCTCGCAATGATAAGATTACAGCCGATGAAGAAAATAAAAATAAAGTTTTTCCTAAGAGAAAATAAAAATTCAGAAACATATGGCTATGAAACAAAACAACAAAAAACAAACGCAGAAACTATTCTAATGCCTGAAGTATTCAAACTGTATGAATACACTCGTTTATTCTTTGGAGAGTTTCTAAAGATGCACTATCTAAAAATAGATTCAGCTCATCTCTGAGAAAATGTAAATATCGGTAACTCTTTAACTGTTCTTCAAATATAAATGGCCCAACATTTTATTTTCCACAATTCCTCACCATACGTTCACTTTCTACAGATTTTGATAGTTCCAGTATACTTTTATTTGCGACCAGTAATGCATATTGTGCAAAATTACACTATCTGTACTAGTACTCATCTCATGTTGAATAACCAGCGGCGGTAATCAAGTCTGTGTTCAAAATCCCGATCTGTCGAAGCTTGATGCAATTGTATGTGATATTGTTGTTGCAATTTATGGTCTTTTAAAATTCTATAAACACACCATTGCGAGAATTTTGGATCACTTTCATCAGTGTTGTGCAAACATCTAGCAAGGCAAGCAAAAGCTTTACTAGAATAATGCCGCCTCTCTGGGTATCGTACGTTATATTCTCACGGTGCAATAGCCGCATTTTCGAAGGAATTAAAGTAAATAGCTAACATAAGCTTCTTTATTAGAACATGACATTTTTTATTAGTTTCTCTGTATATCTATCTACTTCCTACTTTACTACAAACACATTCTCTATTAAAAATTCATGGCTACCTAAATAACTCTGTCTGTCTTTACCCTACTGGCCAGTTAGTTATTCGCAAAGTTATAATTTCGACTCGCAATCCCTTCCATTTCAAAATTAAAAGAACATCTAAAAAAAAAGATAGATTAGCCACCTTTTACGGCTTGCTTAAAGAAACATATACTCTAACTGAATAGCGTTTCTTAATCTTCCCAAATTTCTCTCTAAAACAAATCCTACTTCTTAAAAATCCGTCAAGACAAACCAAAGTTATCGCGACCTCTATCTATCAACCTCTTGCTTTCATTTTATTTGAAAGAATTCTAATCAAGCTTATGCAATATCAGGTAGACCATCAACTGATAGTAATAGCAACCCCCATTCCATTTGAATTTTTCAAGAAATTACGCCCTTCTACTTCTCATATTAGTTGCACCCTCCATCGCTCAATTCCGAACATTAAAACTATCTCTAAATAAATGCTCTTTGTTACTTTTATAGTTGAACATTTTTTTTAAATCGCCATTGTCCTTCCTTAAGTGGACAACCGGTTTAAGAAAAAATATTTGTCATGAAAAACTAGTTCGCTGCCTGCGTCAATCTATAAACAACATACTTGTGTGTATGTTAACAATATTTTGTTATTTTATATTATTATTATTACATTTATTATTCTATGTTGCTTTTTCAGCCCAAAGTAATTTATATACATTAGGTCATAAATCAGCTTAAATGTAGAACGGAAATTAAAATACAGTACAATATACATATTGTGTCAAGTTGTAGAAAATATAAAAATTTCGGATCTGTAGAAGTTCAAAAATAAATGTCGTATAGGCACAGTTTTGTCTCCACAAAACTTCAAATTTCATTCAAATGTATTTATGATGGCGACAGTATTAAAATGTTCCCAACGCCCTTTGTTGGGATGCACTCCCATATCATAATGATGCCACCTCCATGGGTATGAGTAGGAAAGACGCAATCCTTATCAAATTCTTCGTTAACTATATGATGTGCAAAGGTATTTCCAGAGATACCTGAACGCTAGAAAGTGAACTATTTATTAGCAGCGTTGATTTTCCTAAAATTTATGAGGATGAAAACATTGAGTTTGGAAGCAATATACTTTTAATAATTACCTGCATATTCGTGGGACCACAATACCTCTTTCAGTTTTCAATTGTCCAATGTTCACGTCTCTTTCCTCATTCTTTTCTATTGGTCTCGAATAATATACGTTTTTTTTCTTGCCTTACAATATTTTAATGCCACACTATTTAAACATCTTCTAACCCTTCTAGTCGACCACCTTCTGCACTAATTTCTACAGATACCTGAAGGGAAGCTTTCTGGTTCAATTTTATAATGTCCATAAGATCACTGTTTTACACCTACTTGTGGCTAAACAGCACGACTTGAACATTTTAACTTTTGAGCAATTTTAATTTTGCGAGATTCCTGTGGAACTCAAAATATACCTTCCAAGTTTTACTTAACTGTCGCTTAACTATTTGCTGGTGGCTGACTACACAGCCTTTACGCAACTGAAACGCGATTACTACTACTACTATTACTACTAACATTGAACACATTTGTTTTACCGACTTTGATTGTTGGAATTGCTTGGATCCGGATTTTATTTTGTGTCTCAGAAGAACACCTGCATACCATTTTTAAGTAATTCGCAGAATGACATTTCATTAATTTTTGGCGAATATTAAAACAATTTCCTTATACATTTACGAAAATTTACAGCTGCTGCATAATATTGGTCAAATACAGCCCGTCTCCGGATTAATGCAGAAGGCAGACAGAAAATTATTGATTGAAACTTCATCTCTTGGAGTTCAGCCGTGCTTCATTCATATTCAAGTACCTAATTTGTGTCATTATTTTATTACGGAAAAATCGAGTAGATCTTGGAAATTTACAAAAAAATAAGTTTTTTCAAAGTAATTAATTACGATGGTACTTAGTGTGTAAGCGTTTCTACTGGATCGGAATACTTTTATTTAAATTTAATATTTTTTTTATCTAGGAACATCCTGTACCATGCGATTTATTCATTTCCGAATGTGAACGAAGTGCACACAAAAAACCTATCATCGTTGATATTTGCTTTTAGTAATAATACATCAATCGCCTGACTACTAAAGCTTTAAAAAAGTATTTTTACTACTTTCCCAAGTTTGTCTAAACAGGCCGTGAGTAACCGTTCATGTATATTATAAGTACTATTCTCCTTTGTCTCTTGAGTTCTTTTCTAATAAAAAAATTTAGAAGGCAATTTATAATTACAAGTACGTTAACGATCATACGACCCAAATTTGAAAACTGAAACGGTGTTTTTTTCATAAAACCAAAATTGTTTAGCGAAATACCCTGTAAATCAAGTAACACCGGTGGCCTGCACGCTACCGTATTACACACTATGCAAATACGTCCGGTTAATCTGTCCGCCGATTTTCTTCGTCTCCACACGTCGTACACACAACCACAACAAACACATATATCTCAGCATACGATTGAATCGTTACCACTTGCATATACAATTCCTTACTCCAACTAGTGACATTACCATCTGCATCTTGACTCCGCTTACAGCGATAGAGAAGTACTTCAATGTGTCTTGTCAGGTCATCGAGATTTTTTACTTAACGGAGGCGTTTCGAAGATAGCGTTCGTCTCAAGTTAACTTATATTTTAGAATTTGGATGGATAAAAGTATAGAGTAACAAATTAAAGGCCTACTAATCCAGCAAACTATACTGTATTTTACTTGAGGAAATACCTTTACTTGTAGCAGCCTTTGTTGACCGAGCTCAATAACATGAAGCCGGAAATAGAAATTGACGAAGAAAGTATTAATATAATTTGGCTTCCGTCGGTGAATTACGAAAATTTGAAATTTCCTCGGTATTTCCAACGCAATTAGTTGTTTGCCCGTTTCGCAAACGGGCGTGACAACCACTATACCGGGGGGATCTTAATGCAAGAAACGTTTACTTTTCAACACCTAGATGTTGTTTATTTGTAAATATATCGCAATATTTCGACAGGCAGTTTTTATACTTGCGCGTACACCAGTCAATTATTAATTTGGCTTCCGTCGGCGAATAAAGAAAATCTGGAATTTCTTTGGTATTTACTTAGTTCTTCTAAATAATTAATTACCTTGGAAATACTAAGGAAATTCCAGATTTTCATAGGTCCTCATGGTGTGTATTAGTGGTGGTTAGTGTGTGTAGTGGTTAGCACGTCAGTCCGGTAAAAGGGAGACCGGAAAGAGGTTTTTTCAAACAATTTATTACGTTGGAGATATCACGGAAATTTTAGATTTACGAAGAAAGTTTATTTAGATTTTAAAACGTGAATGAAATAATTAAAGTGTCTGCCAATGAAGTTTTTCACGTACAGGTATTAATAGGTAACTGTATATACCATTGTATAGAAACACCCTCAAAATTCTTATATTTTACTTATGCTAAGCAATTCGTTCGGAACGTATTTCTCGACTGTCGCTAGCAAACTAGTAAAGTAATGTACAGCACTTCAGCGGTTTACATAAATTGTTATATCTGTCAGAATAATTTTTTCTCTCTCCAGTTTCGTCAGATTTTGTATCAAATTGCATAAGCAATCTAAAGAATAAAAAATCCTGCAGTAGTAATAGCATTAGCGGTTTTTTATTATAGCAAATTGGTGATAAATTTGTGGGGCCACTAACATTTATCATTAATAGTTGAAAATGGAAAATTTTCTTCCGATTTAAAAACTGCCTTGTTGTACCGCTATGAATGATGACCATTACAGGCCAGTATCTCTACTTAGTTTGTTTTAAAAAATAATAGAACGAGTTAGCTACCAGATGATTAAGTTTATGGATACTTATAATCTCCTTAGTGTACACAATAAATATGCAGCTGCCATATTTATTGTGTGCATATTTGATTTGATGCGAGCTTTTGACTGTGCTAACATAGACATACTCTCAGAAAAAGTTTATTTGATGGGTTTAAGGCGATTACTATTAAATCGGCTAATATCGTTTCTGACTGGTAGATCTATTGACCGTGTATTTTTTTTTTATTTACATCTGTTTTGCGTTCCATTTTGAAGAATACTTGCTTCCCAATCCACACGTATTTCTTTTGCTTTATACCAACTTTCTAATGTACAAATGGTTGAACATGAATTTAAATGGTTCAACCAACTGTATGCTGTTGTTTCAAACCATATGGAGCGTTGAGTATATTTAACAAAGTTGGTTGACTCAATCAACTTTTGGTTGGGTCAATCAATTTCTTTCTCTCAGTGTAGTTGATATAAGAAGTTTTTCGATATATCGTCAGAAACTCTAGGAATAATGTTTCGCAAGGATATCAAATTATGTCAACTATCTCAAAAACTAAGAGAGATAGGTATGTGGAATATTGACAAGAGTTGACATTAATTGCAGAGAGGTACTAAAAATCCCAATATACGGGCTGTTCCGTTTAAGAAAACAATATTGTATCGTCCGTTGCGAAAACTGGACATCTTGTATACTTAAGTATAATTTCTGTCTTCGTATTTTTTATTTTAAAACTCTCTAAATTGCTTAGGAAGGGAATTATTTTTCGTCCACGCACTAGATGAACACGTACGCTGTATATGCATACGTTGTCCACTATTTGTAAACCTAGCATCAAGTCGTATTTCATAACACCGGCTTTCGTAATTTCCAAAAATATCTGATTCAAAGTCGCAATTTATCAACTGGAACGAGACAATCTGTGTTCGCGCGAAATACGAAGACATTAGTGAACGAATGAAATACAGGATACGTACAAACAAGCATGCACACATATACGTGAACATGTTATAGGTACCAACGAACACCGCGTTGTAAGACAGCAGAGTTGAATGCGGAAAACTTGTCATAAAACATCTCTAATCAGAATCGGCCTTGCATAAATCTACACTAACGACTCGCCCACAACTAATTATTATTTATGCCTCTTGATGTAATATCGGGTTCCCACAATGTTTTTGGAAAAAAAGAGCATCGGAATTTTACTTACTTGCCGCAGCAGGAAATGTAGATTATGGAACGTGATTAGAGAAGTGAACGCAAGTAGAAAAAGGAATAACAGACCGACGCTGCCAACTCAACAACGTTGAAGCTATCCACCGAGAAATCGATATAAATGACATAATTACAGCCCGATAGGTAAACAACTACTCACTTCCAAGTGCACGTTTTGATCTTATTGCGAGTTCTTTACTAAATCGATTATAGATTAAAAGAGCAAGTTCAATTTTTCCATTTGTTTTGTGTATATTTTCGCTTGTTTGGGGAGCAGTAACAGAAAACCCAGTGAACTTGATAATCTAAAGATGTCTACGATCTTCAATAATAAATCCTTAGGATACATGCTTCCTTTTCAGTTATTCCTTTACTAATTTTGTGCTGTCTTTCTCGAATTTTTACCCATTTTTAAACTTAACTAAGAAAATAAAAAGTGTCATGTGAAAATTACCGCAGATCAGTTCAAAATTTTTAAAAAGTTTACTTTCCATTTTATTACATAAATTTTTTTGTAGTTTTTACCCTTTCATTAGGGTTTCAACAGTAATGTTTCAACAGTAATGTTCTAATTGAATATTATGACGTAATAATTAACATTACATTTAAAAAAAAATTTTCCTGTAAATTTTACAGTGTAAAGTAATCCTCTCCAGGGTTTGTAACCTTCAATGCGTTTTTATAAGAGATTTTTACACATTTGGCGTTAAATAGGTAGGGTTACCTTACATGTATTTTTGTGCGAGGTTTTTTTATACAATAAGAGGATCATTTTAACGAGGACTGATACCTTGGCCACATTGGTATACCCTAAGTACGTATATAATGTTCTTAGTGAGATTAGTGTGTATACAGATATCATCCATAAACACGATAAACCAAAGATGTTCATTGGGCTTATATGCGATATATCGCTAGTGCTTCAACTTTCATATTCCCATGAGACTGAGGGCGAAGCTTTGGATTAGAATTAGTCAAACGGAAGTACCCTACATGGCTTCAACAATTTTCTTTGTATTTATTTATTCCTCTATATTTATCGTATTTTGCAAATGATACAACTTGTGCTCTTTACGTTTCAGTTACTTGAATAAACTTTAATGTTCGTTGTATGGTTATAGCTCCACTATTCCACCGCCTTGCCTTTAACCTTAATTCATTTCGTAAATATTATCATTGACCTTTTTTGTCTCTTTCATTTTGTGAATTTCTCAAAGCTGAAGTCGTAAGTTCACCAATTGCTTGAAACAATTTTTTTTATTCGTCACTGCCTCCATTTTCAATAACACACCAAACTGTATATCACTTCAAGAATTTTCTGAGCGAGAAGCGTTTTATAGCATGATAAGCTTAATTCCACTTTCACATCTGGTCACGATGGTATACTCAGTTTCTTTGTAAAGAATTGCCCAAGAGTATTGTGTAAGCCGCTAACAGCTATCTTCAATTTGATTATAAGAAGTTGTTTCCTGAAACTTGGAAAATTAGTTGAGTCACGCCTGTTTTTAAAAAGGGGACAAAGCTAACATACATAATTGTCGACCAATTAATATGGTTTGTAATTTCTCCAAGGTATTTCAGAGTACGTTGTATAATCAACTGTTCAACAAATTTAAACATCAGTTTTCTCTCCAACAGCATGGTTTTCTTAGCGGCTGATCTACTGTAACTAATCTAGTCGAAATGACCCAATATATCGCGAAAGTATTGGCTCTAAGAACCAAGTTGACGTCATTTACACCGATTTTACGAAAGCTTTCGACTCTATAGACCACTCCATACTTGTAACTACATTGCACTTGGTTTCTCTTGTACTTTTTTGCAACTTATACCTTCATATCTAACTAATAGATCATGCTACGTTTCCTACAACGGATTCAATTGAAGGTATTACACACCATCTTCTAGCAGCATAGCACGGGGAACAAATCTCGGTCCCTTCCTATTCAATATATATACTAATGATCTTCTTGAAGCATCGAACTGTTGAGCTATGGCATACGCAGATCTCAAGATTTTTACAAGAATAGGGACATTAGATGATTGCAGGAATCTGCTAGAGAACCTTCAGAACATACAGAGTTGGTGCAAATGTAATAGAATTAGTCTAATTATTGACACATGTTCGATAGTGAGCTACCCGAGAACAACAACACCCATCTCCTACGCAATTAATTAAATCCTTATACCACGAGTGGAAATATTTAGAGACTTTGTATTCTTCATCACTACGCTTCCGTGACCACACTCGTGATATTTGCGCATTAACTAATAAAGCCTTGGGCTTCATTATGAGAACCTGAAAACAGTTTACTAATTCAACAGCTTCGAAGTCTGTATAGTATGCTTTTGTCAGAAGTAAATTGGAATTTCAAATTTATTGCTTTACTACACTATGTAAAACCAGAAAGTGCTTGCATACTGTGTGTTCAGAAGCTTTAGCTGCAATACTCAGTTGGCGTTTATCTAAAATTAACAATTATTAAATCATTTCGCTCTACGCAAAAAGCTAAATAATAAAATTACATAGTTTTTTTTAACTTCCTTATACTTGGTGTTACTCTGCTATACTTTATACGACCACATCTGTTACACAGAAACACCAAAACAACATCAATATAACCCTAGAATATTAATCACAAGGTGGCTTGTACCATTACTTGAAAACTACGGTCGCCACGGCTACCGTTTCGCAATCAAGTTCATTATAAAATTTTTTCCTGTATAGCCATTTATCCTTAATAACGGTAATAATCTAATTGGATAAATAACATAAACTTTTATTGATGCGCTACCAGTATTATGATCTTTGGTCTAAGATCATTTTTCCAATTTTGTAAACTTTTTTTCATTCATATTGGCAAATTATGTAAAAGCCCTAGCGCATAGTGGAAGCAAACTACACCCATCATATCATCATCCGCCTCGGTCTTAATAATTTATTTAGTCTAATTGTAGTGTAAGGTCGCTTAGCATGTTTATTAAAACATTGTTGGCTACCTGAACTGCTGCCATATCCAATGTAACGTAACGAAGAATACATATAATGGCCAGACTTTGTTTATAGTAATTCTTACTTTTTATATTATTAGTAATAGCTAATTAAAACGCCATGTATTTGTGCGCTTAAATACCCTCCTATTTTTACTTACGGCATTCAACGCGCTCAAATATTTCTCTATGTTGAACCTGAGTATTCTTTTGTCTGACATTTACAAATTTCAAAAGCATTTTCTGTTGTGTTTGTTGATGTAAAATTCGAATTCTCCAAAGTGCGGTAAAATTAACATGTTACTGGTATTTTTCGTGTTAATTAAGTTACATGTTTCGGGGATAATTCAAATTTTAGTATTTTTGATATAAAAGTTCTAATAACATAAGCTCCGAACCGAATAATTGAAAATAAATGAAGTGGATACAAGGACTATGCGTTCATTGTATAAACATTAAAAATTAAAAGTTTGATTTCGTTATAACTAAAATCCAGATTCAGTATTAAACGTATCGTGTTCCATCAGCACTCAGACTAGTTGCTGGCAATGTTGTATAGTGAAAAGCTACGTCTACATCTAAAGCAACACACAAGAACATTGTACTTATGCTGCTTGTTCCTGGAACGTCTTTCTGGACATTTTCTAGGGTTGCAGAAACATGTTCATGGCAATTGTTTGTTTCTAGATTTAGCGGCAAATATCAAAAGAAATTTAGAAACATTGGTAAACACTTTTGTTTCCCAGGCGTTGTGCGGTCACGTTGTAACTTCTGTGTTGTATTTTTATGAAAGCAGTTAAATCATTGTTGCGAAACACACACTGCACTAACATAGACGGAACATTTCTGGTTGCAGTAACACAACATTACTGTGAGTGAAATGAGTTTCCTTGGTGTAGGCAGAATGTTTACGATAATTTTGTTTTTGTTACTCTGTTTCCATAGACAGGGTATGGAAACCAGCTACAAAATGTTACTCTTGTATTTCTTTTGTGTTGACATACCTTAACATACTCTTCATCTCAATTCTCTAATGATCCCAACCGATGTCGTTGAATGAAACTAGCACCTGAAAGCTGCTTCTTGAAGGCAACGATTTTCACTCGCGAAGACGCCCACATGCAGGCTAACGCATAACAAAACTCTGGGGTGGTGATTCACTGTTTCTTGCAAACTACGTTTCTATAAATTCTAGGTACACTATGTAGAAAGGAGTATGGGCAACTTACTATTGTAAAAGCTAATTGTTTTAAAATGGGATTTTTTTAGAGTACTTGAAAAAGGTGCAGTGTTTTTGCGTTTCTGACAAAAGCATTTTTGTCCAATTTATTCAATGTTAACAGTGTATTTTACATTTAGAAACTTGAGTCTAGTATGAGGAAGAGTAACAGGGAAAATGCCGGCGAGGTGACAATAACTATCTCTGCCTTGCATTGACAGATTCATACTTTCCGTATTCTACTGCTACATCATTACTGCTAGGATTTCGTACCCTGTACCTTTCAGCTACCAGTGCATACATAAAAACGAAACTCATATAAAAATACAGTGCAAATTTGCATACTTTTGGTATATTTAGAAGCATTTGATTGGGGTTGTGAAAAGCGTCGCATATACACAAATACATTTAAACACTTACCTTACGCTAGCCCGCTATAATGATCATATTGTAATAAACGTGAAGGGCGATTGATTATTTAATGTAAATTATGTTCAAATAAGTTAATTTGTACAACAAAAACCTGTTGCAGAATAGTGGCTTTGTCCGTTACGTCTCAACATCTTTTTAACTACGAAATTGAAAAGGGAACTTGCCCTATGCATCTGAATGGCAATTGTTTATTGTTTTGGTTTTTCGCCGGTTCTTTCGTAGTCGCTATTAAATTTCACGTCATGTTCATCTATAAATTAAACGGATGGCAGGTATCGGTTAACTTTACGACATGTTGTATGGTAATACAATGTTAGGAAAAAAAGCCCGCAGTGGTAAGCTAGCCTTTATCTCTTCTGGTACCTCTATTCTCCTCCGAACGGAGAGACCGTTCAAGAAGCACCGACTCATGAACCCACTGGGAATTCGATATTGTAGGTGAAATAACATAAGCACTTAAAAATAAGCAGAAGCAACGGCGAAAACGATGGCAACCCATTGTATTGTAACCAGATTACGACAGTGTGTTTCCAGATTCCAGATCACGTGTAGACCATTAGGGTTTCCGGTGGATGCACCGCCAGCTTGATCTGAGGAGTGCTGCTACGCGGCGATTGTAATGCATCTCGCGTATAGCTACCGACCTGCTACCGTTCCACCCCGCCCACTCTGATCCGATAAATGCAGTTCTTGATTTTGTTTTGTTTCGCTGACCAGCGACCGCTTGATCATTAGGTATACGAAATAGTGACTTCATCTAGATATCACCACTCGCAGAAATCGTGTATATGCCTATATAAAGTGTGTACAATGTACATATACGGATCATACCAATCTTGGTTAACACACATACACATATACGCACACTGTGTAAGTGTATGGTTACATTTTTTTGCGAAAATTGATACTTATTGTAGGAATTGCAGTACACTAAAAAAGAACGAAACAGCTACACCTCAGTTTTAGGTAATTACAATTTAGTTCGCGAGAAAGCTGTACAGAACTAAAACAAAATTCCACAAAAAAGCATAATAATAGCTCGAAACATATTTGATATAGTTACCTTAATTTGCGCTCTCCTTTCTCCTCACTGAAAAACATCGGAAACGCGGGCATTCGTGCTTCTTAACTATCATACGTGTCATTAAGGCGCTAATGTTCCAGATATTATTTCATTACATTTTATAAAATCCATTTAGCAACAAATATTTGAACGGACTAGACGGCAAGACCACGCGCCTTCCCTGACATGTTTAAAGATTCAATTGAATTCATAAACAAAATTATTCAAATTGCCTAATTATTGCGAAAATACAGATTAAGTATTATATATTACAACTGATACAAGGTACAATAGGTTGAAACGAAGTATTTGGGACGCGGCCATAGTAGATGTAACAACGGTGCGACGCCCGATCAAACAGCCAACCCAGTCTACCCAATATACAGTGAAATTTTTATGTTTTGTCTTCACCTGAGAGATACTTTCTACCACTAGTAGCCGTGCACTTCCAGGATTCACAGGTAGATCTTGTTACTCCCATTTTAATTTGCGATTCTGGTTTTATTTACATGATATTTATAAAAGTAATTCCAGGTACATGTTCCGGATATTGTGTCTACCTAATTACCCAATCTATTAATAAAGGAGTAGCGATTAACAAAGAAACATTCCTGGTTTACTAGATATTCATTTGGCATCAATTTGTTTTTCTGATGTATTTATAATATAAATGGAAGCAGAGAAGGAGTTATAACAAAAGTCGATGTAGAAGTTTCTTTTTAAATGTCTTTAAATCCCAAAAAAATTATTGTAAAATAAAAAACAAATGTTGAATAAATAAAAAAAAAACAAATCTAAATAACTAACCAATTACAAATTCTAAGAAAATAAAAAAAACAATTCTGAATAAATAAAAAACATTCTAAATAAACAAAAAAACAAATTCTAAATACACAACAAGTTCTGAATAAATAGAAAAACAAATCTAAATAAATAAAAAGAAATTCTAAATAAATGAGCAATAAACTCTAAGTGAAAAACAAATTCTGAGGAAATAAAAAGAAATTAAAAAAAAAACAGAAAAAAGATTAATCAACAATCACATTAATATAAATTTACCCTAATATTTAATATAGTAACCCCAGCTTTCTATACATATTCTTAATCTATTCGGCATCGATTGAACGAGTTATTCGCAATACGCAAGTTTTCCCACATATTGCTCACGTTTTCGTATTGAAATTACTTCAGGATTATTGTCAAACCAGTTTCTCACCGGTCTAGACATGTGAATGGGACAATTGTCCTGAACAAAGTAAATGGGGCCATCTAGAATAAAAATACAGACAAATGGAAGAAATATCTCCTCCAATATATCTCTATATTGTTCTCCAGTCAGCCTTCCTGTAATCTGGACAATTTCTTCAGGTCCACTACTACACATTCAGCCCCAAAAACCGTAATTAATTCGACCAGATCCTTTAACAGACTGAACATTTTGAGACGTATCTGGTGTTGTTTTTGTGCCAGAGCACCCACGTTGTATCGTCCGAAGTGGAGAAAACTTTCTCATCACAAAAAACCACATCATTCCAGTTCCGATTTAGATTTTCTTCGGCAAAATTAATCCGAGCAGCTGTTAATCTTAATTTTTTGGCGGGTCTCCTACAGTAGATTCCATTTTTGTGGAGTAATTGCATTTGAATATCTTTGTAACTGCAACTGCTCTTTTATCTCTGTTGAAGCTATAAATTACTTTTGGTTCGCATATTCCACCATCCTATTTACATCCTCTGCACTAAAAGTAAGTCTTCTTCCCGCTCTGGATAAATTTTGTAAAGGTCTTTCGGTATCCAGGTTATTATATCGAGAAATCCATCTCTGCACTTGTCTCATCTGTAATCCAAACTAATACGTTGCATCAGCACAAGACCAATATTTTTTGGTTGGTATGTATCATGCACCGATACCCTTATACTGGTATCCCCATTTCAAAAGCCATTTTCGTTAACGCCAAGCATAATGCAATTCCAAAGCAATTCGACAATTTTTGTTTTGAAACTTGTTTGATAAGAGATATTAGAATCGCTGTTTACTGTTTACAATTGAATTATATAGTTGTATTTTACTTTATTTCTAGCCCTTTTTAAGTTTCTAGTAGATTGTTTAAAACAACATTTTTACAAATTATGACAATAATGGAGCATTTGATGAAATGCACGGGTCACCTTTATAATGCCTAAATACTTATTCAATGGAGTTACTGCTAAAATTATCGCTATATTGAAACATTAAACGATGTCATATGAAACTATTTCTTATAACGGAAAAACAAGAACATGGGTATGCTAGATTCAAAGATGTGATGTAACAAACGTATTATCAATTTATCAATTTTTAAACTAGAAATTTTTTAAGTTTATGAACAGAAGTAGTAATTGTAATATTAGTATAAATATTGGGTATTCTTTCTATTCGGTTCTTATAAATACTACAAAGTAATAATTTTAACCAAGAGATTAATATATGCAAAAGTATCCTAAGTAAAATGTCTTTGTCCTTTAAATACGTTCATAAACTATAATTATACTAAGATTTTCCCCAACAATGATAATCCTTCACTGCTCTTCTTCTACCTGTGAGTCCGAGCTGAACCGCATTTTGATAGAGTTACAAAT
Organism: Oryctes borbonicus; assembly: GCA_902654985.2. NCBI lineage: Eukaryota > Metazoa > Arthropoda > Insecta > Coleoptera > Scarabaeidae > Oryctes > Oryctes borbonicus. The sequence goes on along the minus strand of LR736859.1, from coordinate 14,524,286 downwards.
AATTATGAATGAACAGTATCAATGTAACTTTAAAAGAGTTAGATAGGCGATAGCCGCAACTAAAATTAGAACAAATAATGGATAGAAGACCTGGAAATAGAACGACGTTTTTCCACGGCGATTTATAAATTTATAACTGGATATGTAGAAATGAAGTTTGGAGTTTATTATATTGTTTTCCAATTGTGTTGTTGTTCCATAATAATACTGCGTATGGAAACATAAAGAATCTTGTGGTCACATTAATGCATGGCATTTGGTTTACTTGGTAAAGCAAATATGCTGAAAGTTGGGAAAAGCCATTTTAACATGTGGAGGTAGGCGACTCGTTCGGGTACGTACAATATTTATATAAGTACCTGTTTTGTAGTTAGCAGTTACTCCGTCGCATCCAGAAGACCAAAAAGCAACATAGCAGTAGTGTAATTATAATTAGGTAATTAGATTCAGTAAATAGCTTTTCGTATTCGAAATAAATAACTTGTACAGACAAAAATTAACAATTCACCAAATCACTAGATCGAGGTTTTGAACAAGCTTTTAAGAAATTAATCGATTTTTCTGCTAATTTGGATACGACTGGAAGGGGTAACACAGAGAATTCACCACGCATGAATTCACGGTTGGAAGCTATATATCAATTCACCATGCATTTTGGAGAGACTCCGTTTCTTTCGTTTTTCAGAAGAGCTCTTGGAGTACCAGAGAAACTCTAAGTGCTCAACAGCAAACCGTGAACAACAAGAAAAAATTTTACCTGAAAAAGCGGATGGCAAAGAAAAATAACACATACTAGCAGTTGCCATTAAAGACACACATGAGGCACAATATTATTTTACCAAATGTTCATCAGAAAATATTTTTCTATATTTCTTGCAAAAGTAGAGTCTTGAATGAAGTATCTTTGCCTTTTGGAGGGGATACAGTAATGATGGAAGGATTATCTTGTATTTCGAGGAATTTGATTTTGTTGCTAATTTCCAGAACGACAATTCCTAAAGATATCCCTTCTTGTTTCGTCAGGGGCCAGTAAACTTTCAATGATTTCATGATTTGATTTAGAAATTCCTTTTAAACAAACCAAGGCTTTTATTTTTAACTATGTAGTCATTAAAAGTCGCCGTTGTGCTAGAACGAGAAGACAGTACTCTTTGTATGTTCAACACTAATCTCATTTATTATAACGTTGTTCATGCAACAGCTGTCTACCCATAAAAGTAGTTACTTTGAAGGTCTGCTGACTCTTCAGTACCTTATTCTTTGTATTCGCCGATTTCTTCCTCTGTATCGGTATTGTGATCTCAGTGTTCGCTCCGCACTTCCACATCATCCAAATCATCGTTATATATTGTTTTGGATGACATCAACAGTGTCATAGTTCATCATCCTTAGGAATGTCATCCAAGTTTTCGGCCAGATATTCCAGCTCGGTTTGCATAAACGGTTGTTTCATTATTTCACAAGATTCTACTTTTTGCGAACGTATGCGAATTTAGTCCTGGGGTCAGGTAAGATCCCAACTCGACTTTACAGTTAGATAGGCAGAACTGAACTAAATGCCCAACACAACATCTTAAGCGTTTCCTCTAAATTTAAACAATATCGAGAATCACAGGCCTCTGAAGTTTAACTTAAAATTACTCCAATGTAATACACCCGAAGTCACTACTTATTCTAGCAGTGAACAAAAAGTTCCAGCCTCTTAAGTGTCGTTTCAATTTGTTCTCATTATTTGTAATTGTTTGATAACAACTTAGCAGGTTTACTAATTTTGATGTTATGTGTTATTTGATGTTATTGTGCGCATAAGGCAAAGGGGTGATTTTTGGTGTTTGTCCATTTTTAAAAATTTTGTGCCAGACAGAAAAACTTTTACGAACTTTAAATTACTTGAATAACATTAAGATGTACATATGTGAATGAAACTCAAATAACTTAAATTCTTGATAAAGAAGGACGACGCCAAGGGTATGTTGCAACAAGACTGGAACGTTCCAAAGTTCAACGAGTGTATAAACGTTATCAACGTTATCAAGATCCACTTTTCAAAGGAACGATCGTTTTATTGTATCCACCACATTAGGAAACTACACTGCGGTGGGAATCCATAACTGCTTACATGAGGTACGTGAAATCAATGCAAGCGGGTGGACAGTGAGATTGAAAGAAGCTTAAATGCTAACCGAACAGCGACTTGTCCTAAACTTCTCCAACATCATCGAATACGCCTTCTTAAGTTTGCCGGAATTCATCGCAACTATTCTTTATGACGCTTTATTTACAGATAAGTCAAGAACTTGCTCATATGGTGCTGATGGTTGGGATCGAGTATGGAGTAGACCAGAAGAGCGTTATAGTCAATGTACCTCCCATCGTGTAAGTTTTTAAGTAAGTGAAGTAATGGTTTAGAGCGATGCTTCTTTTGAGGCCTGCACAGAATTGATCTTTACCGACAAAAGCTCTATTACAGCAGACCCATACGTAGAAAACATCCTGGAGCAGTATGTTGTGTCTTTTGTCCCATTCAATGGCGACGGATTTATTTTAATGCACGATAATGCTCGCACCCATATGGCAAGACAATTGAATGGTTTCCCCTTACTCCCGATCTAAATTCGATCGATAGAATTTGGGACTATTTAACACAACACATCCGAGCGTAAAATCTTTCTCCATCGAATCGAAGAACTTAAATTGCACACAACAAAAGTGTGGGAAGCTTACGCCTCAAGCATCTATTCAAAAAATTATAAAAGGTATGAACGCAACAATAAGAGCAAGATTAGAAAACCCATTTTATTAAAATACCCGAATATTGAGTTTTAGTTCGTTAATATTCAATTGTTTTGGTGTTTATTTTTACCCATTATAATTTAACTTTACGTTTGTTAATAATAATGCATTTTTAAGTTTTTTCTTTTAACAGTGCTAATAAAATTGAATTATATGACTTTTTTGTTGGCCAGATACGTATATAGTAAGTATTTATCACCGCGTACGTGTTCTATATTCAGTGTGTGGGAATAAAGAGTATTGATATTATATCACACTCACAAAGAGTATAGCGCAACTGAAGTTAAAAATCGACCTGTCTGGATTTTCTATTTATTATTTTCGAGAAACAACAAACTTAATCCACACTTTTGGAGGACACCGTGATTAACGGTATTCGAAAACTTTTTCTTATTAACTTGACTTTCTATGAACGCACTGTATACACGTCTGATTGGGTACGTATTCATACACGCATAACCATGTAGACACTCGTATGTGTAATGACGTTTGCCGCACTTTACATTTACAAACTGTCAATTATCTCCTACTACCAACAAGTTAATGATCAATCGGCTGCTAGAAACTGCACTTGTCATTATTTATGGTATAAAAGGAAACTTGTAAGCGGCGTATAACATCCGGAGTTCAGCATAATTACTACAGATAAGAAATTGTAGCAATAATTTTAGAAAAGCGGCAGTTCATAATTTGCAGTTGGTTACGTTCCGATACAAATTATAACCAAGTACATTTTGCGTAATGCGTTAGCTAAATATGTGCAGCCTGTCGGCGAAAAAAATGCGAACCGGCAACTGTGTTGCAAATATAAATCAAGGCGGATAATATTCATTTTTAGTTTTGATATTTATTAAAGTTAATCACGCATGCTGCCCTATTTAATTCAGAAAATAGAAATGGATTGAAGGACAATAACATATGCACACATCTAATGTTGTACGAGGAAGTAGATGGCTTACTTCAGCTTCTGTATTTCAATAATGTTAATCAAAGCGTCATACTGTTTAATATCATTTTATTTTGTTTAGGAAGCGTACGTTGGCTTATCCTTATAAGAGTAAATAGAATTATACGCAATTTATTGATTTTACAGTTCAATATGTGTATACCGGGGTGATTTAAATATAAATGGTATTTTCGTATACATTTATTGCTTGATTAAGAGGTTCTCAATCTTTTTTTAAAACCCTGGCCAATTAGGAAGAAAAGAAAATTCCAACGCCCTGTCATCCATAAAAGTTAATTTTATATGACATTAAAATATTATTGCTATTATCTGTAGCTAATTTGTTTATTTATCTATAAGTAGAAATTAATAAAACGACAACCAAATGTACAAATAAGAATGAAGAATATAAATAAGAATGAAGAAAAATTAAAAAAATAATGAGATAAACACATTATTAATAATAAATAGAAAACATAATAAGATGGTTGAAGCTAGTGGAGTTTTAACAATTTATTAATGTCGGGTTCCAAATTCGTTAGCATCAATCGCAGATCGCCACGCTCAGTGATGTGTAATCTGTTCCTCTTCTTTTTCAGTAAATTAGTCGCTGCACTGAATCCATTGATTTTTAAAGCAAAAACTCTTGGCATCCATGTTTGAATTTTACTTTGAGTTCTTCGTTAGTTGCGAGTTCTACGTGTTCCTTCCTAATTTGGTGAATTTTTAGTATTTATACTTGCGAGAGGATCTAAAATCCAACTCGGTATATTCATCTTTCAAATAACTTGAACATCAAACTAAAGGACGTCCAAGTGTTGGCAGTAAGTAAGTAATTATTTCTGTTTGTAGAGACTGCTGATAATGTGGGAAACTGTTTAGCAGCTCTGACGTTTTTTGTTTTAATTAAATTCAACTCGTCACCTTGCAATTGTAAATTGACTTCATTAAATATTTGTCAGGTCTGTCAAATAAGCGATGTCATTCTTTGATAAAATCAAGTTTCCGCGCAATTTTTCGTTTCTGTCTTCAAGAAAGTCCAGTACTAAATCAAAAATATAGATTGAGAGAACGATTCAAACATTTTTAGGGAGCCAACGTATTTCTGCGTGCAGTAGCAAGCGATTGCAGTCTTCATTGTTCTCATTACAAAGCTGACCAAGTAATCAGTTGGTCAATGAATTTCTACTAATCTTATTGATTGCTGTAGTAACGTAATACAACGACGTATGCGTATGTACTAAATTTTTGGCAACTAAATGCTGACGATGAATAACACAATGTACGTTTGGTAGTGTTTGTTTCAAATGCACTATGACGCATTGTCATTGCTAGAGCACCACTAGCAGCTGACAAAATATCGCAAGTACGAACTTCTTTCTCTTGAAAGCAGCTTTTGCATGGTATTAAATACGGATTCTCCCTTTGTATCAGTTTTAAATCTTTACCAAATAACTCTTGATGATTTTTTTCTTCTTTTATGAATCGTACGTATGATAAAAGTAGAACTTTGTTATTTCGTAGAGTTGATTCATCGAGTTGAATGGAAAGTCTTTAAGTGATCACATAATAACATTTGAACGTCTTTTGCCATTTCATCTATTCTTCTTTGCACTGAATTATTGCTGAGAGGAGCTTTGTGTAAATTGTGTATGGTTTTCCTGCTTTTGCGATTAACAACTAAACGCCATATGAGGCTGGTAGTGCATCAGTATCTTGTTTAGAAGACGACGCAGGAAGGTTTAGTACTGTTGGCTGTTTTAAGTATTGCTTTTCGTGTCCTTGAAAATAGGATAAATCTTTGCTTCTTATCAGCATGTATTTGTTTAATGCTCTCGCAGCCTAAAAGGTTTCACAGCTTCGTTTGAGAAACTTTCGGGCAAATTAAACACATAGGCAATAATTGGTTTCTAGGAGAGTGCGTACATCTATATTTCAAATATTCCACATTGTACTGCTGGCGTTTTTTTTTTAGATTCAGATATTTTGAAACGCAAATTATCTTCTCGGCAGATTTATAATTTGTTATAAAGGTAATGTCTATAATAGTTTCTATCTTTTTTTACTTACGACTATTTATCACAGCGAAGCGCATAAAAATAGTAAAACATTCTTAGAGCTATCCCTTTTATAGATATGAGATAGATTATGCAGTGCCGGCGCACTTGCTCTCTAAACAAGTCATTTTAAGCACGCACATTCTTGTCGATACATGTGTAATTGCATCAACCTCATGTTTCCCTGCCAACTTGCAAGTAATTGTCACTAGAGTTCGCAATCACGTTCGTACACATACGCGAATGCCGCGTGCGTTTTAATTTTTGTCTTTTTGTTCCTGTTCATGTGTGAGAAGAAGAAAAATTATATACTTAGTCCACTCTCGTGTAAGTGTGGTAGAGAAATTGTCTTTATCGACGCGTACGAACGATTGAGACAATTTCTCTACCACACCTACGCGAGCGTAGATAAAGTTTACACGGACAAAAAGACAAAATTTGAAACGCACATACCCGTGTACGAATTCATAAATGTAGCTAAGTGAACGTACATAAATGAATATTTCCGGACCCTGCTGCTCCCCGCCAATCCATTCATCTCATTTTATTAACGATTTACAAGCTTGAATATTCCAGGTTCAGAAGGAGTTTGAGAGCGCCTCGTCAACCAAATGCTTTGGAATTGTTCCACTCCAAGCGACTCTATCATTGGCGTAAACGAAAAATTATCACGGGGGGACAAATCTGGACTGTAAGGAGGATGGTCGAGGGTTTACCAGTGCATTTTCCCCAATTTGCCCCTTATCAAAATCACGATATGAGACCTAGTCTAGTGAAGAATAACATATCTGATAGGCACACCGGGACATTTGTTTGAGAAGGCGGTTTTGTTGATTCCAACAACTGGCAATAGTAACCCGCATTCATCAAACCTCAATCGTGAAGAAAAGAGCCATCGCGAGAACTTTTCTGGCTGACAGGCGGGTTGTGGCCTTCATCTTTTCTTCGCCACTCCTTACTCACCATTTTTTATTTGGGAGTGTAATGGTGGACACGTGTCTCATGGCATGTGACAATGCGTTTCAGAATATCGTCCCATTGTTGCCGAAATCGATTTAGATATCACACATCTCCAACCTGACCCGTTTTTGGTTTTCGATTAACTACCTCAGAACTGGTCGACCACCAATGCTTCTAAATCTGAGATATTTACTGATACGAGCACTCCATTGCTGATATCCACTTCTGACGCAATTTCGTCAACAATTCGATAAGTTCGCATGGATGTTGTCATTCGTGGAATTGGTACGTGGGCATCTATTATTCTACACCTTCTTGGCCCAAGTACACTCGATTCTGGGACAGCGAAGCGTCCCCAAACTGTGCCTTCAAACGTGTTAAAAAGTCTCTAAGGGTTTAACCCATTCATTGGTTAAAAACTTTGCTATAAATGCGTTGTGAAACAGACGAACTAACCTCGTGTTCATTCAAGTTTGTACTGACGACAGAACAGAGCGGAGCAGCCAACCAAACTGGTTCCTCCCTAATACATCAACCACCAATCTCCCATTCCACCATCTAGTGCGGAACTGCTTGTCGAGTATACTAGCAAAAATCCTGTTTTGTTGTCCTCTACTGTCTTCAAGGAGCGAACGGATTACGGTCTTTTAGTTGATAGGAATGCATTTCTCCTCCACCTTCTCCTTCTTCTTCATTCTTCTCTTTCTTCCTGTTCATCTTTCTCTTCTTTTCCATTTTTATCTGTATTATACTCCTTTTTCCCTCTTTCTCATACCTCTTCTTACAATTTATCGCAACTGAACAACCAAATTTTGGACTCTCTAATGGACACAGCGCAAAGTAATCTGTGTTGGTTTGTACTGATTGAGTTCTATTGTTTACACTTTGTCTTTAAAAATTCGTCTTTTCAGAACTGATCGCGTGAGTAAATTTGACAATTACAAATACTCCAAATGTATTTATATTTAAATGTATCTTTATTTATGCAATTTTCCTAGATCTCAAGTTAGCAGTTTTTTGGCCTTGCAATGAAACTTGTTTGCTTTAACCTGGAAAATGTATTTCTTGTATCGAAAAAGGCGTTGCATCCATAGGAGTATCGTAAGAAAATACATACGAAAATCAATATTGATGTTTTGTGCTTCAGTATTTCTGCTAGATTCCTATTGATAGCACACCGGTATATCTCCGCCAAATGCATTAACATTCATAAACCTATATCTTTGGCCAAAGCTCCTGTTGTATTAGGTTATTCTATGATATGATTAAACATAACTCAGACTAACATTTTAATCTAATTATTTTAGTCGTGATTGAAATATTGGTTGAATTTTTAGTTAACTATCGATTGAAAGATTTGTTGTTTACGGCCAACACTGTGCTGATTTAACTATATGGAACTATCAGTATTCGAAAAAAATATAAATCGTAAAAAACGCTTTCATTTATTTACGAGCTTTACATTGATCAAGATCGCTAAACAAACAAATCTGTGACAGGACATGTAACAGACTTGTTACTCTCTTACTTTGGTACACATTGTAATAAATCAAAAATCTTTAATAACTTCTTACACACGCTTGGTATTAAGCAACACAATAGCAGATTTAATGTTTTCGAACATTGACTTTGATTTCAATATAGTACATGGTGACACGCCTCTGGTTGATGAAGACCTACATCACCCGGCATTTAATTTCTTATTTTCTTGTAAGGGGGTGATACACGATCCCTGTTTCCCTAATGCCGATAATTTCCCATACTATTTCAGACGAGCAGATTGTGTTTCACTTTATGCGTTACAACACTGTGACTGGTCATTCCTGGAAAACTATAATGAGGTTGCTGCGGCCCTCCATAAGTTTTATAATGTTCTTTACTCAATCCTAGATATGCACGTTGCTCGAAGGTAGATAACTAATCAAAGGTGTCCTCCGTGGTTTAGCAACTCGATTAAGCGTAAGCTACAAACCACAATGAATTTAAACGCATCCGTAACATTATTAAAAAAGAAATCAAAGATGGTTATAATGCTTACCTTATTGATATGGAGAATAGCATTAAGAGCACTCCTTCTAATCTTTAGAAATTTATGAGTTCTGTAAAAAAATCGACTAGAATTCCTGGCAGACTATATGATGACGATCAAAGCGAATATGCGGATCCTATTGAGATGATTCCAGGTTTCTTGATTAAAGATTGAAAGTTTGTATTGGCGTATTCTTTAATAATAATTGTTAATTTGTCAATTACTTCTAGTGTTTTCCCTAGACTTTGGAAAACGAAAATTTGTCCGATTCATAAAACAAGTGACACTTACCTCCTTTCCAATTATTGTCCACTATCCATTCTGCAAAATTTTGCAAAAGTTTACGAAAGGATCGTTTATTCTTGTATTTATAATAATATTCGACCACATCTGTCTCCCAATCAGCACAGCTTCATCACTGGTTGCTATACGGCTACCAATTTGAATTATCTCACACAATTCATTGGTAAAGTGTTGGATGAACGTGGATGTCATTTATACGGACCTTTCAAAGATTTTTGACACAATGGTGCATCTACTGCTTCTCCCTAAGTTAGATTCATTTGGTTTTGTTCCATCTGCCATTGGCTAACTAAAATCATACTTAGGTAATCGTGAGTGTTATGTTTCTTACAACGGCTTTACATCTAGAGAATTCATCCCACAAGTTTCTAACCTGGGTCCTCTTTTATTCAATCTCTTTATAAATGATCTCTTGATAAGTGTTAGTTGTTCAGTGTTGGGTTACGCCGATGATGTCAAATTATATCCACAACTTTCTTCTACTAATAATGTGAATATGCTACAAGAAAACTTAAACAAACTTCTTGACTGGTGTAGGTTCAACAAGCTCAATCTCAACGGTGAGAAATGCTGCCTTGTGTCATATACACGTATCACCTCACCAATCATTGCCGATTACAATATCAGTGATACTTCCTTAGCACGAAAAACAGAATTTAAGAATTTTAGTATTCTTTTTGATACTGGCTTTACCTTTAAATCACAAATTATATCAGTTTGTAAAAACGCGTTCGGGTCTCTTGGCTTCTTGATGCGTGTTTCCCATTATTTTAACGATGCGAAATTGTTTAAAATTTTATACAATACTTATGTCCTTTGTAAGCTAGAGTACGCATCGTTGGTATGGTATCCATTTTATGCATGTGATCGCTTACACCTTGACAGAATTCACCGCAAGTTTTTTAAATTCTTGTCAACTTACCCGGAGGTTGGTACCGCAGTTAGACTTGCTGGAGAGACGCAATATGGTATCCCTTTCGGAGCGGCGTGGTAGGCTATGCTGCAAGTTTTCACTCACCCCATACCTACAAGAAGCGAAAGTTATCAGTAGACGCTATAAAATACAAATTAATAATAAACGGAAACAATATTTTGAAGAGAAAAGGTAATTATTCAGTTGTTTGAGATAACCGTCTACAATTCAGTAGATACCAAAACATGTTCTTTCGCACCTCTAAACAATTTTCGCATTTTCAGACTGAAGCTTGATGCATTGAACCCATAATTGGCGGTGGACATATTACTTCCGATATACTTTTTATTCCCTGCATATAGTCGCTAGGGTTCTTAATGGATGTTGGTAAAGTTTATTTTTTCATAAATCGTCAAATGAAAATGGCATCCGTCTATCTGTGTTGAACGGATAATTGTACAACTTGTTCTTTATAATACTTTGTTATATACTATGTTGCCGGATAGGTGTCTCAAGAGGAAAGCTTCTTCTACTGTTGATTAAAAAAAAATGTTCTGCATATCGTTTCCTTTACGAAGAACACTTTTTTTTTTTCGAAAATCAATAGTAAAATAGTTCTTCCTTTTGTGACACCTATCCCGCAGCAGGGTGTATTTTCCATATACAACTGCTAAATCAATTTAAGCTTGGGGACATACTTTAATCGTGCTGGCTTTCGCATGTCTAGAAATTAACATAGAAAATATTAAATAATCATTTGCTTCAGTGTTGCAGTTAGTAGACAAAACCTCCCTTTCTAAGTAATTAGGATACAGTTAAATATATTTGGAAAACTGTAGCACGTATTACCAAGCACTAATGATGCTTTTACGAGTATTTTCCCCGTACGTCCCCATTCATTAAAATAAATCATTTTGAAAATGACAGAACAGGTTGTGTAGGTATTTCAATTATTTATTTTTTGTTCCAAGAACTTCAGTAATGGGACAGTCTATAATTGTTTTTGATTTCGACATTGCTAGTACAATCCACATGGTAGAGATACAAAAATAATTTCTTACACGATTACGCGTAATCCTACCCGCATCTTTGTATGCAAATACAAATTAGGATTAATCTAAGAAAGTTAATTACGTGTATGGATATCGAGATATACGTCAATAACATTTTTCCATCGTTACCTAAAGCGGAGTGAACGAAAACAGTCTATGGAAAATAAGTTGTCGCCATCGGTTCCGCTTCAGTTCCCGTATCGTGAGAACTTTAAAATTTTATTACTGCCATCTACGACAAATTACACATACTTTTTAATTTGTTGCGTGACGGTTAACAACCGCAAAACGAAAACTACGTATTTACTTATACCTCATACACACAAATGAATGTACGTACGGTGGGTGTTTAACGTACACGGATGTGATACCTTGCATATGTTTTAATACTCATTTATCACTTGTAAATAATGATATATGATAACTACATATTGATGTCTAGCGAGTTATTTTATATGCCATCAGAATATATTTTGTTTTTTTAATATTTGTGCTAACATTATAATAACAATAATATACCAAATTCAAATCAACAAAAAGATTTGATACTGTCTACTACTTATAAAGCGCATCCATCTAGCCCGTGAGTAGAAAATCATTCGTTCTCTGGGTAATTTAGAAAACATGGTTTTCTAATAAAAATATTTTGGAGCAAGCCCTGCATAACATAAAATTATGTTCAAATGTACCATTTCATGTCAAATTTTTCCTCGACTTAAGAAGAGAATTATATCAAAGTTTATATCAATGTTTATTAAAACACTGCTCCACACTAGAGTGATAATTTACAATTTTACTCGACCGAGTATTTCTTGGTGTTTTCGGCAGTACATTTAGATTCCTTTAGATCAAGTAGATTCTATCAGATGGGCGTTTGTGCCATTTACACTACTTCAATGTTTGGAACTAAAGATTATTATTACAAAATCCGAGAAACTATTATAAAATTCTTTTATAAATATTTCCTGTACCTAAAGTGTGACCCTCTTCAAATGAGATTCAAGCTGTGCAGACAAGTTTTTGGTTTAAATGTATAGAGTGGTCCGACGCAATGCAATGAACTTTTGTTTTTATAAGCTGTTCTCTTCTTTTTATCAAACATAAGCAGATGCAGGAAGATAAAGTGGTAAAGGCTGTTTATGGACCTAACTAGGGGTAACTGGCTTTCCACAGCATGTCTCATCGCATCTCTCTTGTTGCGGAAGCTTTGGAATTATGGTCTGCAGGGTGCTTCCGAATGGTTTAGGTCATACTTGGAGAATCGGGAGTAGACCGTAATGTTTAACTATACAGGTGGCATCTCTTATTCGGATACCATGATCGCTAGTGTGGGGATACCGCAGGGAAGTATTTACTAGTTGGTAGTGAAGATACAAGAATAGTTACTTAACTCAGCGAGAACATAAACAATTCCTCGCAGTACTATTTTAAACAGTAGAAGTAGAACATTATAGCCCTAGCACTGCAGCAGTTCTGGGCCCATAAATTTCTGAAAGGATAATTTTAAAAGCATATTGAATTTTTTTTTCGTGGAAAAGGTTTTGGGCAAGTGGCTGCGATAAACTTTCGAAGAGACGTCTGATACCCACGACGCGTTTCTGGTTCCATCCAGACGCCATATAGTGTGAGGCGCGGTTAATGATGACTCGAAATTACATCGGATCCGTCAGAGAATCTACTACCGTCCGCGGGTACACAGTTCCTAATGTGTCACAGCCAACAGGCCCGTCGGATGCTAAATGCATAACTATATAATCGTTTTTTAATATCATCTAAACAGAAAGATTACACATTCCGCTAAGATGTAGGCGACAAGCTAGCCGCGGAACAAAGTTGTGAAACATCCTAATCGACTAAGCGTTGTCTTCACAACTTAGCTAAAAGATATGTTTATTTAGCCATAGAATTATCTACTGTTCAATGGCCAACTGAGAGACAAATAAAAAAAAGTCGTTTCTGGTACCTAGAGCGGTGACGTAGTTTACATTTATGTTCCAAACTAATTTCTTGGTTTCACGTAGCATTTGCTTTGTATTCTACAGCAAACCAGTAATTTGCACGGTTTGTATACAACCAAGTGATTTTTCCCTAAACTGATATAGATTTGGCAAGTAGTTGTTCGACTTTTTTGATATTCCTAAATTATTCTTTACATTTTTTTAAAGTGCCGGTATTTTAAATTTCATATCCAATCCTTTCAAACTTTCTGCATACTCCAAAGAAACATATCGAAAAGTGGTACTTGAAGAGGTATCATCCGCGTATAATTAATTACCATAATATTCAGAAGCAATTAAGTAGCACTCTTATGCACCGCCTCTAATTCTCCGGTCTAATACTTAGTCTCGCCTGCAGAGAGCGAGCAAGAGAACTACTATACGTCAGTGCATATGTGGAACCTGGCTAATAAATTAGGGGAGTGGGCGAGCTGGAATTCGTGTAACATGTAATTACAATTAAGACTTGTCTTACGGTAGCTGCAATCCACTGGCTAATGGCTCTACTTCTCTGCCTATGCACTATAGAATATACGCGTACATATGTAGCTATATACGCATTGAACAGGTAGAGTAGAAAGTCGAGTCCTGCGGTTGCTCTTAAATATGCGTGTGTATTAGGTGTACACAAGAAAATTGAAAAACAAGAGCGACATGCGATTCATTAAGACGACGCTCCAAAAATGGTCATCCAACGTTCACATGCGTACATTATAGTTGCTTCATGATAATGAAATAACTTTTGCTTTTGTAATTAATATGCGAAATTTTGCAAAGTGCTCTTAAAAATGCAGCATTTGTACAAAGGAGCCAAAAAGAATTCCAAATTATTTTCTTGGCAATCATTAACTAACGACTAATAAATATCCCTTTATTGTATGCTTTTCTAAAACCGATATGTTATAATGATTATCACCCTAATAACGCAAAAAATGTAGCTTTAATCAAACACAGATAAAGCAAAACGTGTCATGTAGAACTTAATAACACCGGAGAAAACTGTCATCATCATTCTGGGTGGAGCTCACAGCGCCCAAGTTTGCCATAGTCAGGGGTCTAACCACTTGGTCATCGAACCGTTTCTTATGCTTATGTCTTTGGTTGTCTAATTGCGTTTACAAACTTAAAACATCTGTTTAATTATATAAACACATCTTCAAACAGTTGGTTAATAATGAGTTATCCAGCTATTTGGACTATTGAAAGTTGTCTGGGCAGTCGATTAAAGCTATTATGCCGTAATATAGACAGGCTATCCTAAATTCATTTTTAAAATCAGCAATATGTTACTTCCAAATACATTTACTATATAGCACTTATTAAGATTCTAAATACGTTTAATGCTGTATTCAAAACAACTGACGCGTTCTTGCAGGTGATATTCAAGGGCGTCGCGCACAAAAGATCATTTCAAAGTATATTAGAGAATACCGGTCTCTAACAAATTTACCGGTAAAGAGAATAAAGAACAAAAACAAATAATCGCGGGCGTGAAACAAATAAGGATAATTCACAATCTGCAAATTTAAAATAAAAACGTAGGCTTCCACGGCTAGAGTCGGTTGAAACGAAACATGTTCCGGGTTTGAACCGTGTCGTATGGGGCTTTTTCAGGAGAGCTCTATGGACATTCTTAGGATGTTTAAGGATCTCTATCGACTCTATAATTTTTCGATCGTAATAGTGAGAACAATTACAAAGTAATGAAGTCGCACTGAACAATATCTGATGGCCAGTGTCTAGATGATATTCAGCGATAGCCGAATTCGTTGGAAGGTACATTCTAACGCAACGTTCGTGCTCCGTTAGACGAGTTTTGACAGAGCTGTTTCGCCGATATACACCAAACCACACGAATAAGGGATATTATAAACATCTTTACTCGCTAAGGGGGCAAATTTGTCTTTGGGAGATGGAAGAATATCTGAAACCTTTGAGAGGGGTTTGAGGATCGTTTGGATGTTTTGTTTTTTAAAAATTTTACTGATTGTCTGGTACCAAGATTGATGGTAGTATTATCGGTCGTCAATTTACTGGTCGGATGAAGATATTTGTTAATGACCCTATTAATATCCTTGTTATGAAAACCATTGTTGCGGAGAGTCTTCCGTACGTAATTCAGTTCGGTGAAAAGATTGTTGTTCACCGCTCGGTGAACCAAGGAGTAGATAACTGGGAACTTATGTGCTGGATGATGATGTGAGATGGCATTGAGATAGCTATCAGTGTGTGTGGGCTTTCGATAAACATAGTAACCTAAGCTACCATCGGGGTTACGTGTGACCAGTACGTCAAGGAATGGAAGTGCACCGTTATGTTCTACCCCCATAGTGAAATTGATATCTGGCTGTTGACGATTGATGTGGTCTAGGAAATCAGGTAAAGACTCTTTGCCATGGTGTCAGATGATGAACGTGTCATCGACATATCGGAACCATATCTTAGGTTTCAGCTCTGCCGAATCAGCAGCAACGGATTCAAAAGATTCTATGAAAATATTATCCACGACAGGGAAGAGAGAGGCGCCCATGACAGTGCCAGATGTTTGTAAAATTGTCCTTAGAATGTGAAATATGTGGACGTGAAACATTTTTACACGAGATGATATAAGCTAGCAGATTCACCATCCCGTTCCAGGAGTTGTTCGATGATATTTACTGAATCATGTATAGGAACTTTGGTGAATAAGGATGTTACGTCGAAGCTGACTAATATATCCCTCGGTTCAATGTGAATGTTAAAGATAAGTTCCACGAAATGAGCAGAGTTGAGTACATGGGAAAGTGTGTTTCCCATGTACTTTTTGAGGATGTTGGTCAGATACTTGGATAAGTGGCAGGTAGGGGAGTCTATAGCGCTAACAATAGGTTTGCATACCTCTCAGACCTATTAAATTTACTCCCATTTCTTTTTGTGTAGTGGTGCTGAATACTTCTTGAAGTTTGAGACAGTACATCGGAAAGATTTTATACCAACTAAAGCCTAAATGATGATCATCAAATCATTGCAATTTTTTGATTCACACTGTTTGTAATTGTTTAAAGCGGGAAAAAATTTCGAATAATTCAGAGCTCCGGTGTATTGATTATGAAATAACAATAAAAAGTATTAATTTGTAGATAAAAGCCGCCAATCTCAGTACTATCTACTTTGAATTCTGACGAGTTCGGCCAATAGTTCCTCTTCTCTTTAAGGAATATGCTAATGCGATCAAATGTTCTCTAAATCGCCAACCCAGGAAAAAATAAAATGCTGAACATTAACTAAATATGCCTTAGAATTTACAAACAAATAATACCAAATATGTTGATTTAGAAAGGATTTGATATTCACAACAGGAATAAGGAACAATTAGACAGCTTGCATTGATATTTATGTCCATAAAGAATTATTGATAACACCGGCTTACTCTAGATAACAAGATTTTAGATAGCCGCTTTATGATCGCCATTTTGGCAAATCAATTGGGTATTTAGTCACGATTATTGACTAACTATTATTCATGAGTGATGGCCAATCGTGACTAACATATAATCCATTATTCTTCATAAGTTTGTAATTACTGAATTTAGTCATTAGTTATGTAGTTGTCTTAATGATTATGGCTAAATTTTTAAACATTAGTAATAAATTTTGATTTGTAGTCATAATCACTTGTCATGGCGTTGTTGCCTATCATTGTCATGCATACACTACTTCACAAGGCTAAACGTTTTAACCGGTAGTCATATTAATGCCATGCTGGTCGTCGTAATAATTTTCTAAACAGACACACTGTTTGGTGTTATTTTTTTTAAGAAAATGGACTTACATACTTCTAATTGCATTTTACTTCCTGTACTTAGTGTACTAGGCAAGCAGAGAAGTTCTATGGACTGAATAGCAAATCGAAATAATAATATTCTTCCTACGAAAGTTTTAGGTGTAAGTATTACTATATATGTATTGCTTGTAATTATGAACGTGAAGATACACAACATCCAAAGCAGATTAATGGCATCCGAGCTTCTGTTTAAAGCGTGCGTGAGAAAAGCGGTACATATCTTTCCGAATTGATATATAACTTATGAAATAAATATTTATTATCACAATAACCTACACTTAATTGATATATGTGTATTTATTCATTCGAACTGTGGTTGTTTTTTGCTGTGTTACCGTATATATAAACGAGATTTATTACATACGTTAACCAATAAATAATTAGCAAAGGCGAGTTTCTGGTCAGTAGAAAAGGCCATACGTTTTAAAATTGCAGTAAACAAATGCGAACGCATTTACATCCATTTACTGATATTTGTAACATTCTTTCAGAAAAATTAAATATCTACCTAAATACTTATCTTAAATAAATTATCTTTTTCATATGCTACTTGGAAACTTGGTAGCAACAAACGGGATGGTACAAACTAAACTATCCATTTCTATATATTACACATCCACTGTAACGACCGCTTTCTAACGAGCTGCGAATTGATGTCTGCTCGCTCTTTTTCATTCTTTCATAAAAGATCAATTCCCAGTTCGCGCTTAGTCTCGCAAAATATTTTAAGTGCATAACAGTAAGAAAATAATTTAGAGGAAATTGATTAAACAACTATCTACATACACCTAAATATAGTCTTTAATACCTCTTTCTAAAAAGATGTTTCTCTGGAAAACCAAAATTTACTATTTCAGAATTTTTCGAGCAGAAATATTACCGCTTAAATGGCACACTATATGTACTGTATGTCCAAAAAGCGTGTACCAAAAATCATTGGTAACGTACCAACAACAGCAGATATCTGTCTACTTCATTTTTACCAACCTGTGAAAGGAATTGTCAAATCTCCTATATCATCAACTCCACAAGCGCTAATAAACCCAGCTTTAGAAATTTAAATTGCAACATATCACTTGCGAAACTTCATTTTAAAACGTGTTTTGCGACAAATTTATCACAAAAGGGTAATTTTTAAATTCATTAGACAGATAACGATGTAAGTATTTGAATATATCAATCTACAATCCCTCTGCTAACTAAAAACATTAATAATTAGTCAAAGAAACAGCGAACTGAGATGTGCCGACAAAATAAAAAGTTAAACAACTATGTGATACGTCTTACAAATGTTATCCGGATACGCAATCAACTAACAACACGTGAAACTTATTATAGATTTCAAGTGCAAGAGTAATAGTGTAAATGCCATAAGGGGCATCTATACTATTACTAGTAAAGATGCAGTACTCCGCCGCAAGACCTTAGAAATGCTTTCCTTAAGTATTTATTTAACACTGCTCCAAAACAAAAACGAGTTATTAGTCACAAACAAAACGTTTCAAAACTTCAGGAATTGGACGTTTTTCAAAACCGCTTGGCGAACGGTGCTGATCTTGATGATGTAGTGAGGCGGGCACTTCACGCGGCAGCTGTATCTATAACAAAAAAGAAAGAAATTAATATTTTCCTTCAAAACACAAAGAAGAGACTTGGACGACAAGATCACCGAATGACGTAGGCGGGCTTCGCAACAACAAAACCTCCTAGAAGCCATTGGAAAATAATTAATATTCACGCCTAATCGCCAAAGCTGTCAAAAGAAAACAACATACACTACATCGCGCCGTATTAACATTAATCAAAGAGCAGGTCATTGATGGAATAACAGCCTTAACCGTCAGCAAGAAGAAACTGGAAAGAAGCTTTCTTAGAAAAAAGGAGCTACACACCATATACCCCGATATATGCGTTCTGAGCAAACATACCGGAAACAATTGTATGAAGAGCCTGCCTTACTTAACATGGAAAATCAAGTAATGACTTTATTCGAAACTGATTGTAAAACTCGCCGCATGGAGTCTCCCTGTCCTGTGCCGACCATCACTACAGGAGATGTAGTAAAAGGTTTGTCAACTAAATCTAATTTCTCTGCACCTGGGCTCGTCTCAATTAACGCCTACTGGTGTAAAGGATTCACGGCAGTTCGCAACCCTATTTTCTGAATTTTCAATAGATCCTCAGCACTCCTCAATCAATGTGCGAAGGCAGAAGGAATGGCGGTTGTAAGAGAGAATCTACTAATAGACGCTAGTATTTGTCAGAATGCAATACAGTATAAGCGCAATCTTACTATGGCTTGCTTTGATTTCTGCGAGGCTTTTGATAGTACGTCTCATTAGCTCATTCTAAAGCTATTGCACCAAATGGGCACCTCACCAGAGATAATTCATACAACTGAGGAACTCGTGAGCAGATGGAAGACAGTGATGGTTGTTGGGGCTGGAGAAACGGTATATGGAAAGAACGGTGTATGGAAAGAAAGAACAAGAATTAAAGAGAATGATTGAGTCGGTCCTCATTTATGCCGCCAACGCTGGGATGAGTTTTGGCCTGGAGAAATGTGCCACGTACCATCTATTGCGCGGTAAAGGAGTGGTATCGGGGACGATATGCGACTCTCGGACGGGTCTACTATTTCCCGACTAAGAGACGATGACACCTAAACGTACCTCAGTGTTAAACAAAATGGAATGAACGATGCTAAACCGACTAAAAGAATTACTAACATCCAAGTATAAAAACATGCTACAAAAAATGTGGGCATCTGAACTAACCGCTAAAAATAAGGTATTGGATATGAATATACTAGCTATTCCCACTCTCTCGCACATCTTCCGAGCAGTAAAATGGAATATAAACAAAATTCTCCAACTTGACCGAACATAAGTGTGCAAAAACAGACCACACGTATACCGGACGGTAGTTATGAATAGATTCTTGATCACTGTTCTTGTAGAATGATGTTATACGTGACACTTTGAAAGCATCCGGAAAAATTGAATCCGAATTGAAAAGAAATTTTTATAAGATAAGTAAAAGGACGACATAAGTAAAACTCCATTTGTTTCATTAAGAACATCGCAGATATCTTGTGAAGAGGATTAGCAAAGTAAGTTTTAGCAAATGTATGAGCATATCGATACATTACCATCTTGTTATCTTATGAAGTAGTAGTTTCATTTGTTAAGTAATGAATAACATGAAGACAGGAGTAAGACTAGGAGAGACACTATCAACAGTGCTTTTTGACATCGCTCTGGAAAGAGCTCTCAATGCGTCAGTTCTAACTAAAATCATAAGCTGCAGCAGCAGCCAGCTGATAGCGTACGCAGACGATATAGCTCTGGTCGAACGAAGCCGGCATGGTCTGAAAGAAGCTCTTACACTACTATTAGAGTAGACAAAACGCAGAGGACTAGAAACAAACCAAAATAAGATAAAAGATATGAAAATAGCAAAAGAACAAACAACAGAAAGTGAAATAAATGCAGGGAAATACATTGAAAAGGTGGAAAGCTTCAAGTACTTGGGAGTACTAATAAATGGGAAAAATAACAGAAGTACTGAAATAAAATATCGAATTCAATCTGGAAATCGAGCATACTGGAGATATCAGAGAATAGTAGGAGGAAATGATTAGCAGAACAACTAAGCTACGGTTGTACAAACGACAGTTAGACTGAGCGTAAAAAGATGAAGAAGATCTCGGAATCTTCGAAAAGAAGCCACTGAGAAGAGTTTCAGGCCACAAGAGGGTTAACGACAAAGAATATCGTATGCTATGCAACCATGAATTAAAAGAACTCGTAGAAGAAGATGTAAGATGTATGTAGAAAGGAAGAAAGAAGAGTCGGTAATCAAATGAATAAAGGACTGGAAACCAACGGAGGATAGACAAAGGTAGACCGAAAGCAAGATGGGAAAACTAAGTTAGAGAGGACGTAAAGAAACAAGGAATAGTAAACATAGATTCAATAATCAAGGATAGAGAAGAATGAAGCAAGGTCATTGACAAGATGAAAAATATTTACCTAAAGAACGAAACAAGTATTAGACGGAGTAATTCACCGTAAACTGAATGTAAAATTTCACGAAAGTTTAGAACTGCTTGGTGGAAATTTTCACTAAATATACGATTTTATTGTTTGATTTCAATTTCTTTGTTTGTTAGGAACTCATTTCTGAAGATGAAAATTATTTAGTTTTCTCAATTATCAATTTACTTAATTATTATATCTAAAATTATCTGAAGTTATTCCTAACACGAAAAATGTTAAATAATCCATAAACTATTAGAGCTTGACAGAGGGATTTAGGGATAGACATTTATCAGATGAATCATATACCCTAATAATATAGCCTGTCCCTTTTAGAATAGTTAGGCTATTGCGTCTTATTGGTTAATACAAGTCAATAACGTCTTGTATCAGCCTGTATTATTACTTTTACATTTTTTTTTTTGTACAATAGGACAGCGAGAAAATTTACTCGTAGCTTTATCAAGTAAATCTTGAAGTAAGTTATTGAATTCAGCTCAAAAGATGTATAAAAATGAGGTGTCGTTAGGAGTACCTTCTATGAATTAACTTTTCCAACTTTTCAGGACATACAGCAGTTAAATTTTATGCACAACACTACTTGAGAAAGTTGCAAATATATTATTATATATCATATTAAAAGACTTTTTAGGACGAAAATGTCACGTTTCTTGTGATTTATTAATTGATTTGTTCTTTGCTGTTTTACTTAGTGTCTGTTTAATTGTTTATACGTTGCCTTTGTTGTTTATTTTTATTGTGTATCTATTTTATTTATTTATTTATTAAAATACCAAAATTTTTACTCTTTAAATTTGACTCATGATTACTTATAAACATTTTTTGCTTTCCTTTTGGACGATGATTTGTAATTTTTAAGTACATCAATAAAGAAACATGCAGAATTACGCAAATCATTACATTTACACAATTAAATTATGATAGCTTAATATTAACTTCGCACATTTTTCTTGTCCCATCCATGTAATTGGATATAGATGATAAAATTAAAAACAACCGGAACATTCCGCTACTTATTACGTTACTCGCTAATTATATAACTAACGAAATAAAACTAAAACGCGCTCTACAACCAACGGTGAGGATAAACTGACCATCGTTGGAGCAGATGTATGTACACCTTACACGAAATTAACTCAGGTGTATGTGAAGACTTAACAGTTGCTTTCAAGGAACGACTAAAATAATAATGGGATACAGGGATGTACGCGAGTGAATTTCAGTCTTTGTTTTATTTCAAGGATCTTAAACGTACTTTATATAACCGGTTAGATTATATCGCATTAGTTATAAACACCTGTGTTATTTATGTACAAAGACTTTTTATATTATAACATTTTTTGAAATCGCTAATACCTATGCCATCTTTAGACCAAATTAACAAATTTAAGTGAAATAAAGGTAATAATGTACATGTTAGAGTTAAAAGACATCAACAACTTCCCTAGATGGCGAAGTTCACTGCAGTTGAGTTCGTCTGGGTAAAATAAGATTTAATGAAATATTTTAATTAAAGGAAGGAAAGTATTTCCATATATACAAGATGATCGAAACATGCTGTATATTATTACGTATTTGATTTCCCCATCAAGAAATTAACTAACATAATACGAATTTCACATATGTATTACTAACAAATTTTGAGATATTTACAATTTTGCTATTAAACGCATAAGTTTAGATACATTAATTTCCATTAAAAAATCTGAAATGTAAGAACACTTATTCAAATTACTTGTTAGTTTATTTTATTCTAAGTTGGCTGCACAATGCCAGGTCGGTAATGTAGAAAGTGCCTGTTGCATTATTTTAGGGAAAAAGAGTGACTTAAGAGAGTTATTGTTCACCTCGCAGTACAACATTACGCAACCTAACCTCAATTGTGTGTATCATAAGTTGTCAATATAACAAGTCATGAAAAAACAAATATTGTAAAAAAAAAATAGTTCATTTTGTCGCAACAAAACTCTTGTGTAAATTTTTACGAGATTAAATTGCATTACTTGTCCCCATCTACGGATATAGTTTAGAACGCGTTCAAAATATACAGTTCGGTATTGAGCACCAAACTTTACCAAATTTATACGCAAAAAACGGATTTTCGAGTGTTTACAGCACTAACACACAGATTATTAAGTTTATTCAACCATGATAACATAGATTATACTACACCCCACTAAGTAAAATACACAATTTCCTTCAGTTCTTGCTAATATATAAATTATACCATTTATCTAGCTATTTGCACGGACTCGAAATTTTGAGTCGGCGGTCCAAGGTCATCCATTTCAAAATATATTAACACCAGAAACCATTTGCATGAAAATTTCAACTACAAGATTCGCCTTCGACTACAATTAGCGCTCAATGTTTTGAATAAATAGCTTAAAAACGGCAATATCAGTATCTTTCCCTCACTGTTGTCATGGTAACTGTACCAACCAATTGTCATAGTAACTGTAGCAACCAGAAACCAATTGGTTGCAGTGCTCAAAAACAGGATTCTTACATTCAATGTATGGTTATACAAAAATGTTAGAGATTTACGGTATGTAGAAGAAACTTATGGTGTCATTTAAAAAAAAAATACTTTTCAAGTATTTAAACTTAATGTAGTGTTTAGTCGATAATGTGGTTCATGCCTAGGTGGGTCTAGTAGTGGTTATGGGTAAAAGGAGTAAATCTTTTTTTTCATTATTGTGATTAGTTTTGGTCAATACATGACCTTCTTCAGGCAAATTCTGAATGGATTACAAATAATGAAGACAAAAGTTTTTGGTGTGTAACTAATGCAAATTTTTTTAAATTTTTTTTATAAATATTAAATGTAAAAATATTACATAATATACGCAAAAATATATACATTTTTATATTTTTAGAAATGTTAAAATTTTTTGCATTAGTTATACACAAAAAGCTTTTGTCTTTAATATTTAGAATTTGCCTGAATAAGGTCATGTATTGACCAAAACTAGTCGGCTTTAAATAATTAAAAAAAAGGAAGTACTCATTTTACACTTAACCACTATTTAGTGTTCAGTACTGAACAGCCTGTATATTTTGAAGACGATCAAGCAACATATCTAGATGGAGGCAAATAAAAAAAAGTTATCTGATTTTTTGAACGAAATATAAATATTGTTTGCAACAAAACTATGAACTAAATTAATTAAATACGAAACAATTTGTTTTTCGAAGAAATATTCGAACAAATCAATTTCTTGTCTTTGCAGGTCAAATAGGTAGTAATTAAAATTACAGAATATTATACATGTGCCATATGATATACATACATACATACATACATCATATGGCATATACCATTAATAAAAACCTTCTTAAACGTTAGCTAAGAATGGATAATTTAAGCAAAACTCGGCGTGTAAAACTTTTAATACATGTTGGATGCGGCGATAAAACCAGAATTCAACAAGAAGTATGCAATTTGTTCGATGCGATTGTCCAGATGCAAATACCAGCCAATCCGCAGTGAGTAAATTCGATAGGAAATTTAGAGGAACTGGGCATGTCAAACACATGCTGTATCTCGATTAATTGCAGCAAACAACCATCCTTACAAAATACAACTACTGCAAGAACTCGATGAAGGTGACCCTGATCGCCGGATGCAGTTTTGTTACATAATGCAGAATATATGCAACCGTAATCCACGCTTTATTCGTCAAATCCTTTTTTCAGATGGGAGTTCTCACTTGATTACCGAAAAACATAGTCAACACTCTCGTAAAATTATATGTAAATACGTAGGGAGGAATAGTTGACAGTAGAATCACTGGTCCTTTCTTCTTTAACAAAACTCCCACGGGCCAGCGATTTTCTGAGGGATGTACTTGTATTTGCTCTTGTGAATTTTTCTCAAAATAAAAATGATGCTAACTTATCAACTGCTGATACTTGGTTTCAGTAATAGAGTAATACGCCCCTTGAGTTTTTCTTATGGTGTATATAAAATCAAAAATATATGTTGCTAGACCACAAAATTTAGAAGATTTGAAAAATAGAGTTAAGTATGACGTGAGACAAATTACTCCTGGCGTTATTCGCAATGTATAAAGAGGCCGGCCAGTCGATTTAAAGTAAACGATCATTTCTTGGACAACAAAATTTATAACATTTTTGTTTTCCATTAATAGAAAATTTTGCTATATGAGGTATTAACATGATAGACAATGTTTTAGACAACTATTGAAATAAGAAAATCGTGAGTAATCATTTTAAAAAATTGTCGATTTGTGAAATTTAATGAGTTTTGCCTTGTAGTGTAATACATTTAGGAGATTGATGACAAAAGTATAAATATCTCGAAATCTATGAGAAATGAACAGATGAAATCCATATTATATTGGTTTATTTCTACTACTATTAGTACTTTGTTACTTGTTGTATACAGATACTTTCTCAAAGACAAATTTTTTACATTTTATAAATGTCCATACTTATTTGTAATTTCTTTTACAATTAGTTTTTATGGTTATTTACATTTGCCAACTTATTAACCCATTAGATATACCTAACGGAAACGATAGCTTAGTTCTACATTAATACTATATTTAACAAACGCAATCTTATGGATAGCTGTTAGTTGGCCTGAGGATGAGCTGCACATAGCTAAAAACCGGTACCTAATTTGTTAAAGAGTTGTGAGTCCGTCTACCTCATTGATTTTTTCAGATCAGTAGTTACAGCTCACGGTCAGACATTTTATCTGAAATAAAATGTAAAAATATGCTATGCTAGTGAAGAGATGCAACAATTAGTATGTATGCAAAAAGATTTCTGTAAGTTACAGCTATAAAGATGTGCTAAAGACCCCAGCAAGTGGTTGTGGTTCCTCTAACATGCTGAAAAATACTAATAATTTAAGTGAAGACGATGTATTAACTTAAAGAAAAAGTAATATTTCGACACATGTAAATCGAAATTATTTAATTCTCTTAATTAGTAATACTGTTGGAGGTAATAACCTAAAGGAAATACATCTGATAGATACAATCTACACTCTTGAAATGCATTCAATTAATTGTCAATATCTTATCTACATGGAGAAAAATGGTTGCGTTAATTCAACGCACAAAAATTAAAGTAGTGACCTTTACAAATAATGTGCAATGTGTCTTAAATGTGTACACATTAAATTTAAGTGCGAACACAAAAAGTAGCATTGAATCAAATACAATTAAGTGTTAATTTAAACGAATTTTGAGTTAAGTCAACGCAAAAACGGCAACACATTTTTTTGTGTTGAATTAACCCAACCATTTTTCTCGGTGTAATTTCCAAATTTAATGTGTACATATTTAAGGAATATTACATATTAGTTATTTGAGCATTAGAGTGGCTCTAAAGCTAGTGTTGGTCCAGCATAAAACAGTGTTGATGCAACACTGAATGTGAACATAATCTTGTGTATTGAATCAATGCGACAGTTGCGTTGTTTATATGCACCACTAAAAATGTGTTGACCCAATGCCTTTTGCGTTCATCGAACACAACTTTTTTGTATTTATTCTAAATAATACCAGCTCAGACATAAGGAAAATAATTCAAGATGACCCCTGTTTTGTATAGAAGTGAATAAAAGATATACTACAAGACACTTTGAAGAATGGTAATGTTGGAATTCAAGACAACAATAAAGTTAGCTTAATATTCTAAATCTTTAAATGCGACTGCAATGGTCAATTTAAATGATTCATACAATTTAAGTCGTTATAGTAACAAGCAATGTTATATGATTTTGTGAGTATGTTGAGTGTGAAATGCCAACTTGAAATGTAAAAATAATAATTTTAATATTTTGAATCTGCATTTTGAATTATTTTGACGTCGCCGCCTATTTGACATTTCGCGTACTTTTGAATTTTAAATTTTTCTGTATTTCTTTTTCCCAAATCGTTGCCACTTTTTTTAATGACATAGCCGAAATTGGCTTTATGATTGTCTAAACTTGGTTAGATTTGTATAAATTCTATCTTAGCGTCTTTTAGTTTATACGCCATTAAAAATTATGTAGGAACAATCGGACAAGAGCAAAAAGTATAATGCAACCTTAATTATCTCCTATTAAAATGATTTCTTCTACGGTTTTATTTGAATGAGCAACCGTGATATAAAAATATAACAATATTTAAATAAGTGGCATTTTGAATCAAACGGAAGTAGCACACGTGGATACCGTGAAGATCCTTTATCAGCTGTTTCCACGGTTAATGGTTTCGCTCCCTAACTTCAAGCATTAACGTGGATACACCTGACCTATGTTTATAAGCGAAACAAACGTAATGGTAATAAAGTGGTTTTGATGCTTAATTTCGGCTAACATAAAAATAATTAAGCGTGAAGGATAAACTTAAATTTGGAATTGTTTCTAGGTGTGAGTAACTGTAACCTTAATTGACATTTATGAATAGGCTTGCATCAGTATATAATTTATGAATTATAATTAGTCTGCAATATGAAAAATTAAATTATTGCATAATAAACAAAACAATGAAGCTGTGATAATAATTAAAATATAACAGAGTTGTACGTGCTACTGTGATAATTTTCAATAAATTCGCCATTTGAGGCAAAACAATTAACCGTTCATTTTTTTGTTGCTTTAATACTAGTTAAAGATGAAAATGCAATGTTAACACATACACTGTTTTTTTGTGCAATACCATCAGCAAATTAAAACAGGATTTATGACATGAAATATTAGAAGTAAATATGAGGTAATTGGTTAAACAAATTAATTCTATGATTAGCGGACTTCGGAATTACAATACATGTACACTACACTTATGACGTAATTCGTTAATCAATTTGTTGATAATCATGACAAGAGTAATGTTACAGAAGTTCACGAGATGAGCTAAAGTACAGTCTGGTTCATTTTCGACCGTCATTTGTAAAATATCGCGTTGATTTTCATTCAAATTTCTGCTAACATAAACGTTAGGGGCTCGGTAAAGTCGACCAAGTCTCTATCAAGATCTTGAAAAGTAATATGAAGTATTTGTGGTCGTTCTGGACACAATTGTGAATTCCTTGTACTCGCTAGTGTTGATTTCGGTTTGAACTATTGTCATTACGTTATACACGATTGAAATCGGTAAAGAAAATCCCTTCTGATGGTGTTAAAATTAAATCTGGCACCGATGTGAAAAGAAAGTTGACGATGGCTGGACCTAAATGTCATATAAAAATTTTGAGTACACCATTGGTTGGGAGATTGAAAGCGGCCTTGAAAATGTATTTGTTAGAGGTCCATTTTCTCTTCGGGCAAAATTGAGCAACTTTAGCAAGCATAGATGCTTTTCTCGATCGTATTCTTAAATTCATTCAAACTAACAATATAATTACTGGGAGTCAGCATAATCTTTATTCTATAAGAGATCTACAAATACAGCTATTATTTCCTTTCATGGTAAACTGATGGAATACTTCAAGGCAGGGGAGTATCCTATTAGGATCTTTTTTGATCTCAGCAGGGCATCTGATTGCGTCGATCACAAACTTTTTGCTAAATAAAGTATACAGTTATGGTTTTGAAGTTGTTTCTTATGAAGGTTGCCTCTTTTTTGAACGAAAGCTAGTTAGTTATTTGCGTTGCCGATGAACTATTGACTCTGACAGCAGAGCTGGAAATTCCGCAGTTCTAGAACGAATTTTTTTTTTCTTTTCATTAATGAGTTAGGCAAAATTTTTAACAAACATTTTTTGTTATGTACGCGAACGATAATACATTTTTTCCTCAAATATGGATTTTGCAAGCTAAATGTAATAATATTCATATGTTCTTTATCCAGTTGGTACGACAACAATTTCCTATATTTAAATATTTCTAGTACAATTGTACAATTGTAAGATATCTTTAAGTATAAATTATGTGTCTCTGAGTATTTCAACGTGCAACGCACGTTTTTTAAATATGAGTACTAGAAAATTTTCAAGGATAACTTTTAATGTACCTTAATTGGAGAATCTCACAAAAAAAAACGGATTCTTTATGTTTCCTTTTTAAAATACTAAACACATTTTGACAATTGAACAATTACTTACTATCTCTTTACCATGCCTAAGTGTCATCTAGGTTGAGCTATGGCGTCTGCCTTTGGGGGTTGTTCACCATGGCGGTTGTGTTTATTGCTCAAAAAAGAATTACAAGGGCATTGATTGGATTACTGATACCGATCCAATAGTGCCTCTCCCGTGTCCACTTTTATCGCATAAACTAAAAATTTTATCTACCCCTGTAAGCAGTAACCTAGGGGGTTAACATCTTGTGACCTCGATGGTCAATTTAGCGAACCATCTCTACCAATCCAACGATTGAGAAATCGAACTTTCAAAAATTGCCTAATATGCACGCTAAAATGATGGGAGGGCTCCATCAGCCATAATTTCTGTCAACTGAATTTACCAAAAATTCCAAGTGATTTGTATCACTAAATAACATGTAATTGTATAATTTTCGATTTCGACGTCTCATTAGAAAATTGCAACTTCGCGGAATGATCACCTTCGTGAAGACTTTGAATAGGTAGAGTATGGAAAGAACGCGAAGCAGTGAGCAACTTCCAAGTGACTGTGTGTCTAGTCTGCCATTGGGTTACAAGACGACTCCTATTTATCTCGGATTCTTTTCTAGCATATCTGGAATATTTGTTTCAAACTCTACGCCTAAGTCGCGATCTCCTTCAGAAAGAATCTTTGCACTTGGAAGCAGTCCTCTTTTGCAACAGTTGGAATTACATCTTTATCCGCTCCATCTTCATTCTTGATATTTGGTATTAAATAGGTAAAACCCGCACAGTTGCTGAAGTGCATCCTCAAAGTTGATTATTTAATATAGTAATTAACTTTTCGATTGAAAGATGTTATCAAAATTATATCTATTTGCGGAAGCTGTTGATGTTTGCTTGTGGATTAAGTTATATAAACTAGAACAAGTAAAAGAATCCTAAACAATTTTGTACTTTTTGATACATTTTGTGGAATAGATCGAAAAATGATTCCGTTTTCCTGCGTCAAAACTGCCACCTTCTACTAAACTGTAACCTCAACAATACTATGTAGACAAGAATTCCCACTACTTATATCAAAATCTTATGATCCGACGTGTCCGAAGAGGATTTCTAAGGTACCTACCCTTTCGAATGGACAATGTGTACCCTGATAGAAGAATATTATAGCCTACATTTGAGGTACAATTTTCTGTCCTTCGCTGAGTTTCTTTGCAAAATTCTAAAAATTAATATTAATTCACCAGCTCTCTTTTATCGCAAATAAACTTTACAGTACCTACTTGTCCCAGTCGATTCTTCAGTTTGTTTCAAATAGCTAACACCGATATTCTTGCTTGAAGCACCCATTAACGATATGATGAAGAACGCGGATAAATAGGATCTTAATCCATTTTTGTAAAGACCATGTTCCAATTACTAGCTCAGTTTGAAGATTGCATGCAATAATGATTTAGTTTGTTTAGTTAAATTTATCGCTAATATGCGGCAAAATCTACATCAAACAGCCGCAACTATAAACAATTTTTATTATGCTTTAACCTACTGTTCATTGTTTGAGATAAATGACTAAATAGTACAGGAATTTAATCGCAGCTTGTTCTGGTTCTACTATATAGATTAAGCAACGTCAATGCTAGATCATCGTCTCCAAATTTTCTACCAATCCTGTATTTAAAGGTGGAGTAATAATCACTGTGAATTCGTTTAATGTAACTGTTAACTTTTTCTCCCTTTAATACACAAAGCTAGAGTTATATTCCTTAACATTAGTTGTAATATTTAGCTTATGTAATGTTATGTACATAGGTTTAAGGGTCTCACCTTGAAGCTGACACACATTACAAATAGTTGTATGTTAACTTTGCATACCAGACCATATCCTCTATACACATCCTTTCTCGCTTGAGGTTTTCTCTTAGACCGACCGCCAATACAACCGTCAACGGCTTTGATCGCAATGTTTGCCGGTGCTGCATTAGCTGCCATAGAATCCAAAAACGAACAACGCGCGCACATACTGGAGCAATTGACGCATACTTTACATACTTTTCCGGGGACTCGAACAATTTTAAGAGATCACAGGATAGATAGTGATGGAATTCCGTTGAAATTAAATGCCAAGTCCTTTAACGGAACCTTCCTTTATTCTAAAGGAGTGAGTATGTACGGCACTAAGAAAGTAAAAGAATAACACCTAAAAGTGTTTAGATTCAAGAGAAATTTCTCGAAAATAATATTTTGTATGGATTTGAACAACAAATTTGGGCGTACGTGCAAGAAAACTGATTCTAAATTGCAGAAATAACAATGCTTAAAAATAAAAAAATTAAATTTCAATAATAAATAAGCAGGATACACGGTGTTCCTTACATATGAGAAAATTCATCGTACAGGTCGATTTCTAGTTTCATTAACTTCAACCACATTTTGACCACTGTCAGTTTTAAACCCCATGATTTTTGAAGTCGTGTGTTCATGCAACTTTCCAAAATTGAAAAATAGTGTCCGATTAAAAAATACGCAGATTAGGAGACGCCGATGCGATCATAAGCGGAAAAAGTAAAGGATAAGATGCGCAATTAAAGTAAGAGATTGATCTGTCTGTCAATTTTTGCAGAACATGTTTGATTTGAGAAAATAACCGTTTCATTAACGCCACGCGTATGAGCGTGGTGAAGGCCCAACAGGATATAAAACTTATCATAACCTCAGGAGTTTTTAGTCTGTGGCGTTCTGTAGCTTTGTTACTATCCCACCATCGCCGTAATGGAAAGTCCGACTTTGGTGGGATTACAATATGTGGCACCTAACTTTGCTCAGTCAGGCTGATATTTTCTAATGCACTGAATCACCGAGCCGTTTCTATAATGGGATGCCCAATTTTAAACATTGGTTTAATTAACATTGATTTATTTTCATATAATAGAATTGGTTCCATTTATTTAATTTTCTGGATGTAGGGTTTTTATTTCCTTTACGTGCAATTGTAACTGGTAAAGATGAATAGTGCTTATCCTATTTAGGGATAAAGCGCGAAAAAAAAAAATATTTCATCCCGAACGTTGTGAAATTAAATGAAGATTTCTCTTAGCTGCCAAACCCGCAATTGCTCAAAACGTCAAGTACAATGTAGTAAATAGTAAATCCCTTTATGTCGTGGAGGAGGATATATTTGGCGTTCCGTTGAGGCTAGAAGAGCCATGGATGGAAAATATAAAAAGTACGTTGTATTGCACCGTAGTTATTTTATTAGATCAATTCTTTTATTTCTTGACCAAGTCATTGCTTACGAACCAGACGACTTGAGAGAGCCGCGTGCTATGAAGTATTAAAAAGAGTCCAGTTGTAATAGGACGCCCATGTTAAATACTATCTTTGTTGATACACAAGTATTTATATTTAATTATTTATAATTACCCAATCAACACTGATTTCATTTATTTATTTTATTGAATGTGTTTATTATTGATTATTTCGCTCGTATGATATGTGCGGTCCATGATTAGTGAAAGATGAAGCAAGCAACGCTGTGCAAGAAATTAGTCGGGAAACGAGTGGATATGAACCCCCGTAGCGGTATTGGCAGAAAGCAGTCTTGAAAGTAATTAGTGGATTGACATTACAAGCGGAGAGACACGTGAGCAGTGTCCATAGAGAATGGTGGTTAAATAAAAAACCCAAGAAAAAAGACATAAAGGGTAGTTATTTCCATTATGCTCCAGATTATGGAGTACTACGGTGGCCAAAGAAGCCGTCGAGTTAAATTGCGTGGTATTGCACCACAGAGTCCCACGAAGAGAACAGCCTTAACCACAGCCGCAGTAGTGGTTATTGTGCGAACAAGAATGTATAAAGAAGCTGGTCGTCGTCGCCTTGGAACCGCAAGCCGTGATCATCATCTGCCGCCCGAGAAGACGACTATCCGCGCCATCCGAAGCCATCGATTGAGCAACCACACACCAAATCACATTAATTTACACGCTGTTCAGATATTGTAGTATATTTAATTTACCTGGCTGCCAGCCTGATAAATTCCAGTACCTTAATGCAGGCGTTCTATTATCCTAAGCTCTTTAAGCAACAGAACCATTACATTCTGACTCACAATGTGGTGCCAGCAAACCAGTACTATCGCGTCGTTAATAACTAAAAATAACCTTTTTTAAAATAACTGTCTTTCTGTTGGTTTTTCTTTTTAATTTGTCAGAAAAGTCAGAAAAGAATCGCAGGTTCTTATAATGCTAACTTGACGCATTAGGTTGTTAACATTGAAAATAAATATGCAGAGTAAATCCAAACGATATAAAAAAGATATCAGTTGATGTTGAACCATATTGGAGACTACAACGAATTGATATAATTATAATTGATATAATTTTCGTTAAACAAAAGAAGTAAGCATTCAGAAAAGTAAGTAACTATGTCTGATAAATTTCTCCCTCTATGAAGATTCAACGTACAACGTTTTTATATTATTAAAGACATATTGTAATATTTTGCTTCAGCAACACATTTACTTCTGACTGCTATAGCTATTTCCCGCTAACTATGCACCGTATAATTAAAATGAAAGGTTCCCGCCAATTACTCTTAACATTTCCGACAGTTCTAACAACGAAATTTTATTGTTAAAAAATTTTACATTATCGTTTCAGTCACATAAAGTTATTGTTTTATTTTTATCTATAAAGGAAGTTCAACATGATTTTGCTTTTAGAATCACCTAAACAAAATGTAAAATGCCGCTTTATGGATACCAGTGATCATTAACTAAGCCGCTTGGTCCAACGAATGTTAAAACGGAACAATGAGTTGTATTTTTGGTCGGCTGTTCACCTTTGCTTTAATTACACTGCATTATGGTAAAAAGTACTGTGTAATGACAGCGGAATAAGTTAAATACATAGAACTAATTGTAAGGGAAAGCGGTATAAAAGTTAATAGTTTACCATCGTTTCTTTACTTTTCCCAAGTGGAATGATGTTCTTCGAAACAGTAGATATATAGATAAACATTCTTATTCAACAATTGGTACAAATTTTAATAGCTTGAGAGTGAACTTATAAAATGCAATTAATGGAGTGCATACATTATGTTTCTACTTGATACTGATAATTGTTAATCTGGTGTAGGAATAACTTGTACATAAGAAAGATAACATAGTTAGCCGACTATTCATATATATATACATATATATATATATATATATATATATATATATATATATATATATATATTATCATTACATATAGTATGATAATTAGATACTACAGCAACATCTTTGTGCGGAACTTTTCTTTTATACAGTTTTACGTATGAAGATATACATTGGAAAACGAACTAACAATAATGGGAATATAATTTTGAAATGACAGAAGAGGTCACAGTATTTCTTCGCGAAAAGTTTTTCAAACTATCGTTTTCAACGACTAAATTTCTTATGGAGTAACATTGTAGACCCTGTCATTAGGTTTGTTTTGTTGTCAACGCTTCTTGTCAATATGTCAGTTAGATTATATGTGATTACAGTATCTAACGATAAAAAATTCGTATGCAAAACGAATTTAGACGAGACCACAATATCACTCCATTCGGAACTAGTGGGCACGCAAACCAACACATATTTTTTTTATGGAAGAGCGGCAAACAAAATATAAATACAATATTGATATTTTTTGTTTTTATGTTTTTTAACGTATTTATAAAGCCGCTACATAGTATCTATAGTAAGTTACTATAAACCCCAAAAAATCCTTATCGCTCAAGTGTGCGTCAATACATCTCATTGTATTCGACGGTGGACAGAGCCCGAAATTCGTCATGTTTAGAAAACCTCCATTGGCCTAACTACTATACTTACAATGTTATTCAGAATATACGTAGGTAAATTTATCCATCTGTTCTAAATTATTTGTGGTAAAACTACATCTATTAGGCTGTAGGATATTTTGAAAGACAGAAAAAGACCTTTCCATATCACAACTGCTTAGTGGAGCATGAGCAAAGTTTTCCATGACATTTATATATTTTGGTTTGATATCATCGTTCGCAAATTTTCCCTTGAAAATTTGTTTTAACATATTCAAGTCCGGGTTTCTCTCAAACACCAAGTTAATTCGATTGTTAAGCCGACGGCCAAAGTCGCCACGAACATTTCTTAAAACATGAATGACAACACTCTAATGTGCTTAATCCTTCTGTTAAAGACACATTTTGTCTTTAAAATAATTTAATGGCTTCTGGCTTCTGGCAAAATTACTCATAATGTTATTTATCTGATGTATTAACAATGATTTTTCTATTAATTGTTTGCATTCTGTTAGGCTACGTGAACCATCTGACAACGACGAAATGATATACATACTTTAATTTATCAAAGTGCAACGAATAAAATTCACATGCTTCCCACGTGCCCCATCTGGTGATGGTAGGAGTTGGAGGTAATGACAAATCTGGAAATTTTTCTTTGTACAATGTAACTCTGTTAGGAGCTGTCAAAATTTTTTTTTACTAAAGTAATTAACTTATCTCCATCGGGAAATTCATCTCTGACATGCTCAGCAATACAGTGCAAGGCATGTGCTATACAAGTTATATCTAGCATAATGGTTCTTTAGTATCTTTCCGGTTTTAAACATATACATATGCTGCTGTATCGCTAATAAATAAAAGAATGCTTCTATTTTTCTGCGATGGATTATTGAATAACGTATCCAGACTTTCGTTAATTATTTGCACCATAATTTCAGGGTTTACCTTATTACGAAATTCAGTCGCAATTAGGTACGGTTGAGAGGCCAGGCTAGGATGTAAAATACCAACTATAATGTTCACTACACATTGACCTAACCTGTCGACGGTTTATGGTGTTCATAACATTGTTGTAACATTTTGGTATGTAAGTTCTTCGTAATGTTGATACATTTTTCAAGGAAAGCTTTCAAACTGAGGTTCTGAAGTTTTGATAGAGGAATGTCAGCAGTCAAGAATGCCTCACACAAATCCAAATTAAAGCGGTCCGGTTCTCCCAAATTCGATGCTTGTATATGCATTTGCATTGTTTTGACATGCTAAAGTAACTGTGATTTCTGCTTACATGATAGATGAGAGAATTTTGGGGTTTAGAACCAGAAGCCATTTTGAAACATTCAAGTTTATCAACAACTACAAACGAACTAAAGTAAAGAATTCAAAAACCTTCTAACGTAAAGGAAACTATGGAGATAAATAATAATAATAATGATAATAATAATAAGAAAATAATACCTAACCCCACTAAACTAAACAGAGAAACCCAAAATACCTACAACCTACAGAAAAATGAATAAAATATAAATTAAATTAAACGAAGAACTTTTGCAAACCAAAAAAAAATATCTTAGAAAACAACAATATCCTGCGTGACAATAATAGATTCATACACATATATGTATATACATAACACAAACAATCAGAGGACACACCAACTATTGATAGACACTTAAAATTAATTCTACGTAACGTATCCGACATCACACAGATGCCTACTGCGGTACAATAACTGATATATGGATGTACAAAAAGCTCCGACTCGTTCTACGCCGCTGAGTATTGAAAATAATCGTGGCATAAAATATAAAATGCTTCGCCCTGCTAGTGGGCTTGCAAGTTTTTTCATTTACTTCTGCGGTAAGAAAAAATCAAATAAGCTGTCAATGGAAATCTAAGATCTATGCACAGGCACGATTATTAAGATTACCACAGATTTCTTTTTATGATCTTAGTGATCTAAGTGTTTGCAGTATGCAAATGATGAAGTTTTTGTCCTAAAGGAAAATCAGACATATTTCCCGACGAATCAGAAGGCGAACTGAAGAAAGTAGATGAAAGTTGTAAGTGAAGTTGAAGTGGATTTGAATGCCAAGAGTGAACGACTTACTGCTAAATCAGTATAGAAATGACCCGGTTCATTCCAATTATTTATAGGTCGTTGTCCACAGAACATAGTATTTTGATTTGCATATAACAAATGAAGTAAAAGATTCACAAAGGTGAACCAGCTCGTTAGATGGAATAATGCTAGTTCAGGCTCATCAAAGCAGTGGAATGTTTCAGAAAAAAAACGAACTTGATCGTTTTTTTTCGGAAATTTGCTAAAGACATGGGTTCTACGATATTGGAGGCATTAAGCGTTTATTTTGAGCAAATTTCGCACTACTTACGTTTCGACAACAAAACGTCCCGAAAAGAAAAAGCTCAGGATAAGATAGTAACAATATAGAATAGAATACATCACTTTATTGTCCGACAGAAACTCCAATTGTAGGACAATAATATCAAAGTAAGTTACCTTACATACAATTCAACATCAACGCATTAGCCCGGATTGGAGGCAAATGGAATGGCGCACTATGGCAGGTTGCAAAAACTGGCACATTGAAGCGTGTCTTAGACGGTAAATATGGGCAGGCGATATTGTGTTTGATATCTTACCTAGAACTTACTTCTTGTTGTACGCAATTGCATATGCAATTGGTTCATAATTTCATCCAGGTTAGAACTGCGTACGAGATAGCTACCAGTGGTTTGGTAAGTTATTAACCAAGAGAACCTTCGCTGAATATATTCTAACATGCGTGAGTGTATAAACTGGGCAATGGTGTACCATACAATTAGAGATTCTAACATTTTTGTGTGTAGGCCAGTAAGTAAGAATAACAACGGCCCTAAATCCTTAGAGTCCTTAGAGATCCTTAGAGTACACACGACGGCATATTACACTCCGTTGAAGTAAATCCGTTGTAGTATACATAACCACGTCGATTCTTCAGGTATGATTTTTCAATGGCAAAAACGAAGGAATTCCAAATTAATTGAGCCTGCTGAAATGTACATAATGGTTAATCGCATCAAAGGTACGGGATATATCTGTATAGACAACGTTTACTTGACCATGAGGATTCCCCAATATATTCTGTTGTACTTACTAAATTGGTTACAGTCATATTGCGAATCGACGACCGCCTCTAATGCCGACGCTTGAGACAGAGTGGGGTACGGTACATTTGTCCAATTACGGCGTAGGGAAAGCGTACATTTCCAGACGATACTATGGTGATACAAACACTGGTAAAGTAAACTAAAACTACAAACTAGAGCTAATTTTAGAATGCAGATGAAAAAAAATTATCGGAAACAAAGAAAATAATTGTGGAAAAGCTAAACTAATACTATATAGAACAAGTATTAAAAGAATTCCTAGACTCAGAAAACGAATTAGAAATATAGAGAACAAAACTAAATATAAAACAGATGAAAAATTCGTAGTGTTCTTTAAATCTTTCTAAATCCTCTAAATAAATCGTCAAAATTGTTGATTTCTTAGTTTTCTGAGGATCATTTGAACCATGTCACTTATTTGTCACACTTGCAGAATTATTTACAATTTTTTTTTGGGGGATGTAAACAATCGCAAAATACGATGGCAGTCGCAAAAAACTAGTAACTAGCAAAAATTAACAGATATAATGACAAATGTTTAAAAATAATAACTCTGCTTTATCTTCGTCTAAAAGTCAGATTACGAGATCCAATTACGATTTTAAAATTTAGGTTTCTGATTTTCTCGGAACATATGTGCGCCGAGGGATCCCGAATTTGGATCATAACTAGAGTGGCGACGTTGCGTGCAGTTTGTCATCGGTGTTACATTCA
Organism: Oryctes borbonicus; assembly: GCA_902654985.2. NCBI lineage: Eukaryota > Metazoa > Arthropoda > Insecta > Coleoptera > Scarabaeidae > Oryctes > Oryctes borbonicus. The sequence goes on along the minus strand of LR736859.1, from coordinate 14,485,626 downwards.
GTGGCAGGTTAAGTCTCGTATGTGTGTAACTCGCCACGTAGGAGAGAGGCAGAGAGCGACGGCAGTACTGGCCAGTACGTGGTTAGTAACGGAATGGAGAGCATCGTAGCGACGTTCAGCTTAAAATATTTTGTTACTGTGCGATTTTAAGAGTTTAATTTATTTCATTACTGCCCTACTTTAGAAGTTTTGGTTTTGGTTTATATTGTTACTGTGCTGTTTTAAAAGTGTCTTTTTTCGTTTAATTCGTCACTGCCCTTTTTTAGAAGTTTGATTTTCGGTTTATTTTGTTAGGTACTCTCATATTTTTGGAGTATTCTTTAGAATTTATATTTCGTTTTATAATTTTATAATATACTTGATCCTTATTTAATATTTACTTGTTTCGTATTCTTTCGTTTTATTTTAGTAGTTCTTAGTATATCATTTTCCAACAATGCCAAGAATGTCAAGCATTGTTTCAGAATATGGCATCATTTTCACTGTCATTAACAAAAAAGAAGTGCTTTGCACCATTTGTTCTGCGAAATTAGGATGCAGGGGCAAATACCAGGTGTGTCGGTAATTCCTTTCCGGTTTTTCCGGCAGATGTCACTGGCCATAAGTATGAAATGTTATGATTTGATACATATGTAATTTTATTCTACTGACATTAACCTTAAAACTACACAAGTTACGTTCCGCCAAAATAACAGCGTTATAGATTTATAATTTTTTGAAAATGTCGAGTTTTGTGCCTGAAAACGTGCATTTGCGGCACGCATTACTTTTCTTGTTTCATCAAAAGAAAAAAGCCGCTGAAAGTCATCGTTTGGTAGTAGAGACTTACGGTGAGCATGCTCCAACCATAAGAACATGTGAAACGTGGTTTCGACAATTCAAATGTGGTGATTTCAACGTTCAAGATAAAGAACGTCCTGGTAGGCCGAAAACGTTTGAAGACGCGGAATTGCAGGAGCTATTGGATGAAGACTCAACACAAACTCAAAAACAATTAGCAGAAAAGTTGAATGTGGGCCGAGTAGCAATTTGTGAACGATTACAAGCTATGGGAAAGATCCAAAAGATGGGGAGATGGGTGCCACATGAATTGAATGACAGACAAATGGAAAATCGAAAAATCGTTAGTGAAATTCTGCTTCAAAGGTATGAAAGGAAGTCATTTCTGCATCGAATAGTAACGGGTGATGAAAAATGGATTTATTTCGAAAATCCCAAGCGAAAAAAATCATGGTTATCACCTGGCGAAGCTGGCCCATCGACTGCAAGGCCAAATCGCTTTGGTCGCAAGACCATGCTCTGTGTCTGGTGGGACCAGATTGGTGTCGTATATTATGAACTGTTGAAACCGGGAGAAACAGTTAATAGTGATCGCTACCGACAACAAATGATCAATTTGAACTGTGCATTGATCGAAAAACGTCCACAATACGCTGAAAGACATGATAAAGTGATTTTGCAACATGACAACGCGCCGTCTCATACAGCAAAACCAGTCAAAGAAATGTTGAAATCACTTGGATGGGAAGTTTTATCGCACCCGCCGTACTCTCCAGACCTGGCTCCATCCGACTACCACCTTTTCGCATCGATGGGGCACGCGCTTGCAGAGCAGCACTTCGCCGATTTCGAAGAAGTTAAAAAATGGCTCGATGAATGGTTTAGCTCAAAGGAGGAACTGTTCTTTTGGAATGGCATTCATAAATTGCCTGAGAGATGGACAAAATGTATAGAATCAAATGGCCAATACTTTGAATAAATAAATTTTAACTATCCATTCTAAGTAACGTGTTTTCTTTAGCGAAAAAACCGGAAAAGAATTACCGACACACCTGGTATACTCTTGAGCAGCATCTGAAAAATACGAGGCATATTGAATACTAAGGAGGTATTTCACATGATAGATTTGTAATTGATTTATGTGCAGCTTTTCTTAGTTTTAATGGCATCCCATTAAATAAATTACAGGAGCCACTTTTTCGTGGGTTTATTCTTTCTATACCAACCAAGATATTCCCCATTCATCGACAATTGGAAAATATTATGTACCTAAGCAATTCGATAAAACAATAAATCAAATTAGATCAAAACTAGGTGAAAATTATCTTTGGATAAGCGCAGATGAAACGACAGACATTAAAAGAAGGTGCGTTGTTAATGTAGTGGTTGGCAGATTGCATACGGAAAATCTTCCAGTGTAATTTTTAGTAACTAGAAAAATCAGCGTGTCACTGCAAACGATATTACCGGCATTATCACTAACAGCGTAAAAAATGTAGAAAATGTAGAGACGACTGTTTAAAGGTTCTTTGTCTCAGATTCTGCAAGCGTAATATTAAAAACAGGTAACGAGCTTAAAGAACGTTTTCCAAGAATGTTACATCTAACATGTGTTGTGCATGGAATACATCACGTTGTTGAACTTATTCGTGAAAAATTTCCCGATGTTAATTCACTAATTAACTCATTTAAAAAGATTTTATTGAAAGCGCCAACTAGCATAAAGTTATATAAAGAAATGTGCCCGAATATACCTTTGCCGCCAGAACCTATATTAACACAATGGGGTACATGGTTAGAAGAATTTTTTTATACCCAACACTTTTGTATTTTAAAACCTTTTGTATTAAAGTTAAAACGAGATGCTTCCAGTGTTACATCAGTCCAAGCATTAATTGTAAAAAAAGATTTAGTCGAGCAATTAGAATTTATCAATAAACATTTCTCAAGCATAACAAATACGATCAAGTTTCTAGAAAACAAAAATTTTAAATTAACTGATTATCTTCAACACTTAGAATCATTGTTTAGTAATTTAAAAAGTATAGAGGGATCGATTGGCGAAAAAGATAAGGAACAAAATTAATGCGGTTTTACAAAGAAATCCATATTATGTGCTATTAAAAGAAATTTCGAATAACACTTTTACTACCCAGAATGATAGTTATGTTTAAAATATAAGGATTTAAATGCATACTTCCATTTCGCACCGGTTACCTCAGGTGACGCAGAAAGATCTTTCTCTAGATTTAAAAATATATTAACTTACCAACGAAACCAATTTACAATGATTTATATAACACATCAGGATGTATTATATCATAGAAAAAATAAGTAAGTATTCTCTTTCAGTGTATTCTGGTAATCTCCTGAATATTTTGCAATGCTATTGGCGCTTTGTACGTCCAGGTATGCGTTTTCTAAAGCGCTCTTTACGATACGCGGCGGAATAGAATAATCAGATTTTCATATCATTTATGGGCGCAGTGACGGAGCCGTCACGTCCCCGTCATGGCTCGTTTGTCGGATAGAAACTCAGCCAAGTAAAAGGAACGCAAGAAGAGATCTAATAACAAAAATTATGTCCGCCGCTAATTACGACCAAAACTCTGTCTCAGTAAACATAATTCGCTCGAGCCTGGCTTGTTCTTCTTAAACCGTTAATTAATCCCTTTCATTAGAGCGACTCATCCACTAAGCTAAGATTGCTAAACTTACTGCTGGCGCTGTGGGATATATAGGAATAGGTATATAATTTCACACAGAACGTAGCGGTATTAAACTTCCGCTAACTCATTACCCCAAAATTGTGCGTATGTATATATAAGTAAATACACTCCACTGTATTTAAAATACATACCGCATGTCTACTAAGTGCGTGGACGGTTTGGAAGTTTGGTTTTTGAATGGAATACCGGCTATATTATTATACGTTCGTATTCATCTTTTCAATTCATCTATCCTAGTTTTTGGATAATTGACATTGTAAACATTGTAAAAGAGTACGTAAGTTTGATGGCGTAAACGGTGAATAGTACTTTATTTCAAGGAGTATTGTTAACTACATTTTACGACAAAGGGTATTTTTGATGGTATTTCTACAAATATAAAGGTAAATACTTTTTTTGGGGAATAACCAACATACTTTTGGATAATAACCTTTTTACCCTTTAACCTTTAACAAATCATCTGATTTGTGCTTAGAAAATGGAGAAAAAATAAATGTGTGGTGAATGTTACCTGGTTCAATTAAAAAATTTCCATTCAAATTTTTTTCATATAAATTACATATTACGAAATTCCTTGTAATATGTATCCATTCAAATGTTTAGTTAATATAAACTGAATACTTTTTTATGAATGATATTGAATTGGTACTCCATAGCTTGACCAGGCGCAACTGAATAATTAGCTGATCGTATCAAGTTGGTGTTCAACTATCTTTTAGTTTTGCTCTAGAATGTCCTGTGTTGTATTTGCAAAACTAAAAAAAATTGTTTTTGTAAAAATGTTTTGCCCACATTTTTTGAGGGCATACTTAGAGAAATTTGTTGAATATGACTAAGAAGTTGTACCCACTTTTTGAGGTTGGTAGCGAAGCGTTGTTGAAAAGGTTACGTGTTTTGTAAATGTGGATATGTGTAAGACATGTGAAGAATCATCGAAGAAAAAGTATCTAAGGGGAATACCATTAATGCGTATAGTTAAAACTGTCTTCGTATCCAAATTAATTATACTTTGTCTGCTGTGAAAGTGAAATTGAAAATGAAAGAAAGAAGTAGTTTCATATAAATTTATTTATTGTGCTTTTCTGTAAACATCATTTTTTTTTCAGAATTGGTTTATTATAATTGCATTAGTAAAATGTGGATAGCTAAAAGTCATGTTTAGCAGAGTCACATTGTGCACGAAGATAGTATAGTGATGGTACATACATGCGTCGGCTAGCACAGTTTATCATACAATATTAATGTTGCATTTCATATGAAGTATTTATATTGTAGATTATTGTCCCAAATAGTATTTTAGAAGGTTTACGTACTGTAGTTGAGAGTCTTTGTTACCGTTTATAACAAGAAAGCAGCGAACACAACGCTATGTTCTATAAATTCTGCCGGACTAGTGGGCAAATAATAAAAAGGTAACCGCTCCTAAAACACATCTAGTTACATTAATTAACGTACTAAAAGAATATTAAGAATATTAGGTACATTCAATCGTGGAAGAAATGTTAACTAAAAAAGTTCTCGCATTGAGAATTATATTTTGTATTAGTTGTTAATAAGTTGTTAATAATAATGTTACACATATTGGAAAAAAGGAATTTTTATTTGTTTATTTATTTATATTCCACAAAAGTAGATTTCCCTCCGTTATCAGAAATACTGTCAGGCTTATCAACTTTAGTATTTGGTGAAATTTCCCCTTTCACTTTAGCCAGTGAAGTAATCTTACCTATAAAAATGTAATCTGACTAAACCAATTTAACTTGTGTAGGTATATTAAGCTTGCAGAAATGAGTGCGCACTCATTGGCGGCAATAATATATTTCGACAGCGAACGGACACACCCGAAGTCGGGATTCATACGCGCACGGTTAGTATGTGTATGGATGACGGGTTGGATTGATGATGGCGAATCGATGGCGAGCTTTGTTATGTTCGACGAGTGTTAATAGATTTCTTAACCGATTTCCGACATTCGAATACACTGGCACTATTATTAAGTGTATTGTTTGCAATATCAACATTTTACCGTACAGTATTTTTGTTTGTAAAAAACATGTTAATAGCAAACAGTGCCTGTTTACGAAATGTTACCGCGGGCGAAAAACACCGGGTGATTATGGATCAAATCAAGGCAGAGTTAAAAAATAAAGAAATGGCTGACGGTGGATGAGACAATGGACGCAAGAAAGAATTGCATTTTAAATGTGTTAGTGCGTACTTTAAAAAGAGATGCGGTATCCGTGCATCTTCTTTTACGTAGTACAATATTACAGAAGGCAAACGCGGAAACGATAGAAACTATAATATATATCTTTGGGTAATTGGGTAACCCAACTTGTAATGTTGGCTACAGATGGGGGTTCAAACATGGGTAAAGCTAAAAAGTTACTAAAACAATCTCATCCTCGATTGCTTCATGTAACCTATTTGCTCCATACATATCATCTTGTAACTGAATTTATTAGAAACGGTTATCCAAAAGTAGATCACTAATATACATTATTAAACCTTGCTTTATTTATTAAATTTAAATCCGCAATTTCAATAAGCCAGCGGCTGGTTTCAAATACCAAAATCCATAGTCAAATAGAGCAAATTTTTGACCTCAAAGCCTCGTTAGGAAATCTAACAGCGGTTATAAATAAGAATCCAAATTTTCAAACTATAGTGCGCAGAGGCTAGAGCTCAAGTGAAAACCAAGAGTGCGAATGTAACGACATTTTAAATTCACGAACATCACATCATTAGACGCAGCACGCTCATTTTCCAAGTACACCAACGTATTTTCACCTCGCCGTAGAAGTATGACTGAGTCATCAATGAAAGCCATGTTAATGATATAATACTACAGCGAATTTTTGCGTCAGTCTACATCAACAACTCAATCAAACTAAAATAGTAAGTAATTACATATGTATGTAATAATGTAATATGTAATAAAATAATGTTATTTTTAATATAGATAGTCACTAAGCCGCATGCTACTGCAAAAGCACTCTTTTCGGCAGGCTTACATAAGACTGTATGTAGTATGTATGTCTATCCGATACGTTTCACTGAAAAAAAAGAAATGGCTCTCATCATCATGGAGGTAGCCTAGTTGCCTCCATCTAGTTAGGAAAAATTCCCCAATGTTTGTCAGTGTAATTTCAGATTTTTGCGGAATGCTATTTTTTAACGACTGATACCTTACACATTTAAACGCTAAAGCGGTGACTCAAATTTATTCATTTGATCATTTCTTGGAGTTTTCTCCGAGACATTTGTTTCAACCAGATTCTGAAAGAAGGTCACCCATATCGTTGTCAAGTTTGATTTATTTTATTTAATATAACCATATGCATATTTAATAATAACCATTATTTTCCAACGTACATCGTTTAGTAAGTTACATCACGTATAAATAATGAATAAAAAGAATAAGCAAACAAATATCGATTTAAGTTCAAGATAAAACGAATAGATTTATTTAAAGTATGGCACACTAAGTTTTTTACTGTGACAAGTATAATAAATGTAATAGATGTTTATGAAAAAAGTTCCCGGAAAAATTCCTTAAGTCAATGCATAACAACCAAAACAAAAGTTTAAACTATATTTCGTTGCCGTACTATATATATCCCCTTTAGCAAAAAGCTTATCTGCTTAATTTCATATTTAATTTACTAAATAATGATGCATTTTAGCTATATTGATATGTATATATAAAAGACCTCTCTAACAGTTTCTTTATCAGGTCTTCGAAAGATATACAAGTTGTTCCAGTTAAAAAAAATTGCATGTATCAAACCCATCAGAGCTGGAATAAAATATGAACTACCACCCTGCACTCTAAAAAATATGAGTAATTTTAATATGTTAGTAATATTACTGGTAATAACGTTTCAAATTTGCGACAAGTGATATAAATTGAAGTTTATTTGTTTTTTAAGGGATATTCCTGATGTGACTAAAATATTCAAGTCAAATTCCTAGTTTTTTGGATAACCGTTAAGGTCAAAAAAGTATGTAATATTCAAGTAAAATTTGTTCATTAACAACGAGTAATAATGCAATTGTTATAATAGCCCGATACGTAGTGAATATCTCATAGCAAAATTAAATTGTATTTTGTATTTAAACATTACGTAGTAAAATTACATGTAAAATCGTTGGTAACAAATTTATGTGTAATTTTACTGAATCCCGTTTTAGAACGTTCCGTTGGCACTTAAGATATCGGTCGTTAAAGAAACAGTGACATTTCACAAGAATCTCAAAGTCCCAAAAACTAACATAAGTAGGTGTTATGGATGAAAGGTGACATGGGCATCTAAAATCGTGATAATCTGCAAAGTATTCCATTTAATAAACCAAAATTGTATTGTGCACTGCGGACACTGGACAACTGTATATTTGGGTATAGTTTGATGTACAGCGAATATGTTTGAAAACATGTTCTCTAAATTCGGGAAATGAATTATCTTCTACTCACACACTAGCTGAGCAGACTGTAAATACGTCTTTAATTCAGCGATTTTGAAGAGATATATTTATACACAGCGTTAATTCGTTAATTTGGTACAATTTTCACTTATAAAGTACATCAATATTATCTGCGTTTCTTTCATTTCTTCTAATCAGTTGTTTATTACATTATTTATTTGCGCTTATATAATTTTAACAAAGGATACTTGCCTTAAGATGTTTTCTATCCGAGAAAATCGGTACACCGATATGTAAAATTGCTTAAATTATTATAACCCACACTTCCGGCTCTCATGCATTTATATTAGGTTAACATAAAATGGGTTCATCTAAAGAAATGTATCAATGTGAAGTTGACGTAGGTCAATTACTGATTTTCAAACAACAACAATGGCACACCGCAACCATTTGACACTATAATAATAGATCACGACCCCAATGCGTTATCACACCGTGTGCCTTTTTGAAAGAATAATCCAGACACGTGACTTTAATATTTGCTTATATTATCTTTCTACTATATTATAGGACGAGAAGCACTACCGAATAAAAGCTATCTGCATCAATATTGCACAGTACGTTTTGATACTTTCTTAATTAAAACAACTGAATAATCCAAGTTGTGTACATTCCATTCACTTCATAAGTTTGCCTTGTCTTTAATTTAAGGTATACGCCTGCATCAGAAAATGTTAAAAACAGATTTTCTACGCCTTTCGTTATTAGGACTTGTAAATTTTTGATAAATTGGATGTTGTATTTTTCGGATTAATACTTAGCTTAAATATTTTGATTTCTGTTTAGGAGTGAGCGAAAAATGCAAGATTAAGCGGGCTACACATCCATACACTTTAAGCCTGCAACTATATCATGTTGTATCGTTCTATTCATAATTGCAGAAATTCTAATCAGTTCTCGTGGCATCTAAATGCAAGTTTTGCAATTTTCTATGGAATTTTAAACTTCAGATTAAATAAATGTCTTCGAACTAAAGCAGATTCGATATTGGTTAGTGTCATGCATGCGTGTCAAGTACACAACGTTTGTGTATTATTTAACGTAGCACTAAAAGACATGGAATAAAAATCTGAAAAGAATTATTTTCGCTGGAGATCTCTTATTACGATCAGCCTATAGTGGGAGACGCTATACCTATCGCAAAATATAGCTGAAAACTGAACTATAGCAATTGCAATATCTATTAGTCTCTACCGAACATTTGATCTAATATATGTTTTTGTTAAGGAGTTTGAAATCATAACCATGCAATAAATAAATAATAAATAAATACATACTGTAATAGACTGGAAAATTAGATTTAACAGACTTACTTTTGTATGTACTTCTAAAAACATGTTTAGTATGCAGGATAAATCGAAAGTAACGGACAAATTTTCAGAAGTGTATTATATACGTGAAAATAATGTAAAAAAAAAACTCATATGATCTTATACGATTTTCATTTGTTTTCAAGTTATAGCGTAATTAAAAAGAATTAGTGTTCTCGTAAAGGGTCCACATTTTCGCTTGTTTTCGAATGAATGCATCTTAAATAAAACGAATATCTCCTTGCATTGACTACCCATGTAAAACAAAATGTCAGGTATCTTCTTATCACATATGATGAACCGGCTATCTGAATGATACTAGTAGACTATTGTTTCGAGGGCTAGTTTCAAAATGATGGTTACAAGCTAAAAATAGATAGTCGGGATGCACTAATTCGAGGTAGATATTAGAAATACTGCAGCCGATATTAAAGAGAGACACGAAGCAATCAGGAGAGCAATAGGCGCCCTTCATGAAATATTTATCAATAGTGAATTTTTGAACATTAAAAGAACGACTAAAAAAGTTACTGTATCAAATTTTGTTTATAACTTCAAAACAAATGAATATCGAATAAAAATATATGAGTTTTTTTGCATTATCTTCACGTTGTACATAGACGTAAAGATAATTCAAGTTTCATCCGTTCCTTCCAACGCGCCATGTTTATATAGAGTAATTCTTTCTTACAAATACTTACTGGTGATCAGTTATATATTTTGATATTAAAAACACCCCTATTAAAGCACTTTATCAATTACAATGATGTAAATAACTTACTGAACTGTCTTAATTAAACGGGTTCTCTAGACAATTTACTATTGGACACTAAAAGGCTCATATTTCTGTTATACGTGGGCTATAATAAGGCCTCATTTGCTGACCCCGTCAAAGACCCGTGTTAGTGCAAATCCTTGGGGAACATAAAGGACTAACCCTTGGGCGCGCCCTTTCCCCGACTCGACAACGGGACTATCGTCTTGATGGCCTAAGTATGTGTTGCTTGCTGACGAAACTGTTCAACTCCACTTTACACTACGTATTTGATACGATCTGCAAGCCGCGGAGAACAGAATAGATGTTTTATCTTTATCTTCAACTGTATAGGTAGGTGTACTCCGAACTTCGCCTAGGGAATAAAACTACTCGCTCGCAACAGCTTTAACATATAGTTCGATATATTTATTTCAATACACATCTATGGCTACGTATTGTAAAAAATATACTTCAAATAAACCACTGCTATTGGATTAGTTTATAATGCCCACATTTAAAGTAAATCAACATAAAATAAAAATTTTTAAATCAATACATTTGTCCAGACTAAAGCATTGTTTTAAGTAAGTAAACCAAGAAACAACTGACTATCAAAATGCAAATCAATACGATCAAAATGAGAAGTATTTTGTTTTGTATTATAATTTACGCATTTAGCTTAAATTCCCAATTTTACAATTAAATGACAAGCAATGATAACGCAATGCTAATTAAATATAATTCCCTCTCGAAGGAGACCTTTTTGACAGTGCAATTGCGGAGAACGTTGTACGTTGATCGAGGACTGGACTTAACAAGGGTTCCGAATGTGGTTCGCTGGTAACTTCCCACTTTTCTCTCGTTCGAGACATGCAAAGCAAGCCTCAGGGATAGCACAGTCCTCCTGTCGGATTCTTTGAATTCCAAGATGCTGCTTAGATGTCAGGTGTCCCCTTCGGGTAATCGTGTACGCAAGTACGAAGCTTATATGTATGAAACTCTGTTCTCGACTAGATGAGAAGCTCGTACAATCTTCATGTTAAGCTACTGTTATAGCTAAACGAATAAATTGCAATTAAAGAATGGGGTTCGTCCTATAGAGAGCATCGTGTGTAACAAACAGAATCTTTAATTTTGTTTATACAGCAATTTCATACAAATTACTAGAATTATCTTCATTAGAAGAACTATATTTGAAAAAAAAAAAACAAGTTATAATTTTAAGTATGTTGCCATTAATGTAGGTATACACTGTCTCCATTTTGATGCTCTCCATTTGTATCTCCGTTATTAGAAAACAAAGAGCAAGGGCTAAAAGCAGAACTCAATACTCAATACTACAATAAATATCGTATGATTGCAAGATATTTTGGAAAAATAAAAATTTCAATTTCCCCAATAACCAACCCTAAAGTTTTACAATATTGAGACTACACAAAACAATTTTTGGACGAACTTTGGAAGCTTCGAACAGAAAAGACCTAACTGCGGAGTTAGCAGTGCTGATATACGTCGAAATATTTTTTTTGCAAATTGTTACGAACAATTGAAGCACATTAGTTTAGATCGAGAAACTGAAATTTCAAAACCCGCTGTTTACATAACATTGAGGGAAAACATACCATCCTTACAAAACTACATTGTACAGGGTCTCAATGATAATGACTATCACGGAAGATTGCTGTTTAGCAGGTGATACCTACATATACATATGTGAAGATGATACCAATTCTCCGAGAAAATCATGTGGACACTGTGAAATTATTGTCGCAGATGAAATACAATTTACCAATTGTGGAGTGCTAGATGGAGAAAAACATACTCGGAGTCACGCGGATAGGCAGAAATATCTCTACGGTTTTTTCTTTTCGCACTACATTTGCTGTTAGAGGGATCCATCAATACTGCTAGAGAACTATATTAGCATTATTTTTTACGGGGACGGTTTCAATTTCTAGTGGGGTATAATTGCTACGAATTTTTGTTTACATTTTTGTTTGTTGCTTGAGCTTCTTTTCGTTTTAATCACTTAATAGGTCCAATAATTGTTCTTGCTTACACTTACTGGTGACAGATATTTGGAGCTACTACAAACGAGATGCAACAGGATGGTAGTCCGTGATGTGGAATATTTTGTCAGAGAACACTTCAATGAGAGGGTGCTTTGAAACAATGGACCAATGCAATTGCCTGTGGGATCACCCGACCTTGCCCTTGATTTGTGTTTATGGAGTAGCACTGAAAACGAAGGATTTAATTTGGAACCGTCATAAACTCTAGGAATTTTAGAACAACGGGTGCCAAGATCATTAAGCGGAAACACACATCCCAGAGTTTGTAACTCCGTTGGGCTAAATTGTCATGAATGTGTGGAACAAAATGGTTTCCATATTGAACAATATTGAATCTGAACTTCTAGTGCGCCTTCTTGTTACTTTTACTTTACAGTATTACGTAGCGCCTATTTTCGCTTTCATTTCTCATTCATAACCTACCAATTTCATACTACTGGAAATTAATATTTTTTCAAAATATCTTAAAGTTTAATAAATTTGAAATGAAGTTTGTTGGGTGTTTTATATTTTGCAAAACATCTCCCATTTAGCTGTTGCTTTATGTCTTCCAATAATCGAGATACCAGTACAAAGTAGCAGCGTATATCTCGTTTATGTGGTATTTATAGAAGTAATTCAGCTTGCCAAGATAATCTTATAGGACCTTATCAAATCAAATAACTTTTTCCGACCACGACAACAAAATAAGAAACCATACTTATTCTTGCATATTATCTCCAGCACACTAACAAAATCCAGTATATTTTATATATACAGGATGGCCCAAGTTTAATGCCCACCAATCTTATCGCCATCATTATGAATTCTACATAGTAGGTTAGATTATACTCGAACGAATAGGATTTCAATGCCGATGCATTCAATGAAAAACCATTGCATAGCGCATAGAAGACAAAATTCAAATGTTTTTTAATCTATATGAGAAGAATACATCAAATGTTTGAAAATCATAGCGAGTTTCTAGAAACCATCCCCTATTCACTAAGAGCAGCAACAGCATGCTTAGCAAATATTTTATACGTTTTTCATTGTTAATAGTGCTTTTTATTAGAAAATAGTCAATGTCATGAACTTATTTTGTTATATGTCTTTAAAGCTAACCATAATGTACCTACTAACTATATTGGTAGACAATATTATGAAAGAAATTCGATTTTCTTAAAGTCTTTTCAACTTCTTAAATGAAGTAGGAATTTATATAACCTTTCTCGAAATGTAAATTGTTTGTGGACTATACAGTGTGAGTCAGGGACGGACCAAACTCCGGGAGTATATTGTACACGTGAAAATAACAAAAAGACCCGTACGTGCTTATTCGATTTTCGTTTGGTTTGAAGTTATAGCGTAATTACAAATAAACAAAATTTCATACATTAGCATTTTTTAATCATAGCGTTCTTTTAATAATAAATGCTAAAAAATGCTGTCATTGACCTGGTCGTGTAACAAGTTCAGTTGCTATGTTAGCAGTGAGAAGCATTCCGGTCTCGCACAGTTTGTTGAAAACTATTTTCGCAAGGATTTGTGTTATGTGGGAGTCGTTGACGATATTTTTCAACAGCCACCGCGTAGCATTCTCATTACGAAAACCATAGACAAACCACCATATCTGCATATTCCAAATTTAAATAGGGGCGTGCCATTTTCTAACAAAGTTAATGTACAAACTTGAAAATAAACGTTATATCTCTGTCACAATATACCGACGCTGACACATATTAAAAAAACAAAATTACTGAAATGATCTTGAGCCTTGAAAGGATTGATTCAGGTAGCTGCTACGTTATATGTGATAAGAAACGAAAAGGCTTTTAATGTAGAACGTACCTGACTTTTATTATTATTAACTCGAAAACAAGAGAAAATTGGCGCATTTACAAGAACGCTAGTTTTTTTTTTAACTTGAAGAGAAATGAAAATCGGATAAGACCATACGAGTTTTTTTACATTATACATCTACCGTGTGTCAACTCTAAGAAATCAAACTTGTCCTCAAAAATCAATCAGATGCATTAATTTCAAATACATAAATGCTCAACTAATATCAAAATTCTCATGCAATGTTCAGAAGAATCTAGTTCAACCACCCACTAAAAATGTTTTTTTTGCAGACAATTATAATTTTTTACCATATCTACATGCTCTACTTAAAAAGATATAGGTGAAACTTAATTTACTTCTTTATACCAAAATTCGCCATTTATTTCAAAAGGTTTACTATAAGCGGGAATTTCCAAAAATAATTGTGTTTAACAACTAAATGTGCAAAAAAAGATTTTCGAAGGGTATTAGTATTTATTTTGATTTTGAATATAGAAGTGGTAAAAAAAAGTGACCTTGTCAACGATATCGCCCAATCTATTTAAGTTTACTCACAAAAAATAGGGAGTAAAACCTAGGCAATAAAAGTGAGTTAATAACTTTTATCGCCATGTTAATAAGCTTCATTATAATGTCGTTCAGCTTTATTATAGTGTAAGTAAGCTTTATTACGATGTCGATAAGCCTTATTACAATTGCGTTATCTTTTCATATTCATGAAAAGTATGCTGAAAATGTATAAAAAAATTATAGTTGTGTGATTTTTCAAATGAAACTGGATGGTATACTACAAAAAGATGATTAGTTGCCTGCTGCTTTGAGATTACTAGATGCACGGAAAGATGATTTTTTCGTTCAAATTATCAAATTGATTTGCGCGCTGTTTTAATTACGCTAAATAGCAAGCGTCAGGAACACCAGAAAACATAAATTACTTAGTGCGGTCAAAGTAAATTAATTGAAACGTAATTACATTATTACCCACGCATCGGTGTCAGAACTATAAATAATTGCTATCGTCGTGTGTCTTTTTTCGATTAAACTGCGTTTGTGAAAATACATAGGAAACGACCTCTGTGCGCGCCGCGAACAGCTGATCGTGAGTACTTTCCTTTTCATGGTGGAATAAATTACTAAAACATGAGCTGAGCCGTAAAAGTACACTCGGGGGTGTTAGCAAAATCCCACGTTATAGTAACATAACTCTGAATTTTAACTCTCGCTTAAATTGCATGCCGCCAACGGCTGCTTCTGTTTCTATACCTAATGCCAAAGTATAAATGTGTTTGACTATGCCACGTTCGGTTAATGTATGCCTTGTAATTGTTCGAAAAGTAATAGTAGAACTGCGTGACAAACTGATATCTATGAATTAAAAACTGCATGCGCAGCTTGTAGAAATGAAATGTACCAAGCATACATGCTTCTCAATATCACCTAATTCAATTGATACAGCAGCCTAAAAAGGTCGAACACTTTAATTGAAGTATAAAATTAAATGTCCAGTGTAGTATAAGTGAGTTCAACATATTCACGTCATCGTTCTAGCTGTGCAGGTATTACCGTGTAATAAATATTACAATGCCAGTTTCAACTTTATTGGTGGTTGTGAACTTATATTTCGTTATTTAAAAAAAAATCAAAACCTTATGCAAGCTTGCATTTTACGCTATAAAATATTATAGCGTAAAATGTAAAATGTAAATGTAAATGTTAAATGTAATAACATTTAAATAAATTTAAACTAGCACTTATCATTACATTTATTACTAGTAAGGAAATAGTAATTTGGCATTGCTACAAACCTCTTTCAACTCAGACAAAAAGGGCATGAGTCAGCTGCTAAACATTCTTGTACGTAAATTACTTCCCCAAACCCGACAAGCACTTCCCCTGCAATTTTTCTTTCTTTCCAAAGTTTTTCGTCAGCTTCCGTGTGTCCTACGGACCCTTATTTTCGCATCAGCCAGTCAATTTGTCCACTTAGTCCTACCCAATTGATTTACATCTATCTGTATTTGTCCGGCAGACTTTTTTTTACTACTTGTCACTGATCCGTTTTTCCTTGGCTCCTTTATTGAAATGGAGAATTCATTTGTCACAGTGGCGCGTTAGGATGGTAGACTATGAAGAATGGTTTGCCAATGGTTTGATAGTGGTGTGCTTTTTCTTTTTCGTAAAGAATACAGTTAACACGTTTACTTGTAAACTGTACTTGCAAATAAAAGTTAATTACGTACTAAGTTATGCAAGGAAAATTTATTGGATACGTATGATATAAAAACGATAACTTTTGTTATTAGAGTGTTGTTCGTGTCTTTTTTCTTTTCCATACAGATATTTCAAAATATAACATATCGTCAAGTACAACAAAGCTTGTAGATAGAAATATGTTTGTAAACATTGATTTTACGAAGCATGGAAGAGTTCGTTGTACTTTTGCATTGCAATGTAAAAGCCTTTTAATAAAATATTCTATCACTGCGGCACTAAAACACTGCACTTGTACTGTGTACTCGTTTTGATAGCAACTTAACATCTTCAGTAAAAAGGGTTGCCAAGTTAATAAATAAGCTAATAGACTACTGCGGCTGGGACATGTTGTACCTTTCATCTACTTCGTGGTCTTTTTTACTATTCTTTATGTAATACAAAAGAAGTTAAAAGGGCAATTTATTATGAAATTCCCTTAAGTTAACTGCTGATAAATGTTTATCGTTATTATTGACATAATTTGTTATGAACACAATAAAGATATAAAAAAATTATCTACATTAGGTATTTTCATATCGCGTTCATAAGATCACGACCACAAACAAAACTGGAATTGGCATTATAACATTAAATGAAAGAAAACTGCAAGATTGAAGATTGGATGCGATAAATGATGTGTTTGTTAATGATGTAATAAGTAATGGGTATTTGAGAGCTACTTCCAATAAAATTAATTCTAAATTTTTATTTCGTACAGTAGATGATGCGGTCGTATATAATCATTAATTCTATCGATTCTTGGAGGCAATCTGTTGTATTGGCTTTACCAAAAAAAGAGCAGGGTTGAGTTGTAGTGATCTACGCCCTATCAGTGTCTTATCTACTTTGGGTAAACTTTTGGAAAAGATTACATTACTAGATCACTAACCACTGGCTTCAAGCGCAATTATAGCTATACAACTATGCTTGTAAAAGTGACCGATAAATAGTAAAGAAACCAAATCATACTTGATACTACTGGATTATTATCGCGTAACAAGTCTTCTACTCTTGCTCTAACTAAGGATGATCCGCAGGGCTTAATTTGTGGTCGCTACTTTTCTCGGTGTATACTGCGTGCTTGCATGTGTACGAAATTCTAACATCCAGATTTTTGCGGACGATACGTAGATATACAGAAGCCTTGTTATCGATAACCTTTCTTTTGCATTGAAAGAACTCAATGACGATTTAATGCTTATAAACTCGTTTTCTCGTAACCATGCGCTGCTTACTAACCCGAACAAAACTGTCATGCACTATTATTCTGGAAAACAGGAGACGTGTTGAAATGTGAAAACAAAATTAATGTACAACTAAATGGCCAACCCATTTCACTTGTTTCTTGTGAAAGAGATCTGAGCCTTGCCGTAGTAAATCCTTTCCATTGCATATGGCAATTTAAAAATATTAATGAATGAAACATCATTATAGTGGCCCAATTTTTAATTTCAATTGAATTTTATTATACTTCGAGAACTCGATGTGCAATGTCGTGTTTTTCAAAAAAAGATGTTTATTGTTGCGCCGCCTAATTCTAAAATGTTATAACAACATTGTTATTTTTTTAAGTAAATAAGTTTACAATTATTTACAATTGTAGTCATATTTCTAACACACATGTACGAATTAAAACTAGAACAGCACACTTAAAATTAAATTAAGACTACTTTTTCCAACAGCCTATGGCAGTCAGAGCCAGTCTGAACGAAAAAGCAAACGCATCTTCTGTTTCGTTATCTACATATGTATATGTACTTTCAGGTCTATGTACGAGTATAATTTTTTATTCAAATGCTATTTTATTGTAGTAATGAATGATAAAATTTTGAATGTCTATTCTGTCGTTAGCAGCGGCTTTTTATTTTTGAATTGGAACCGTTTCAAGAAGACTTCGTGGTTTGCAACTAACTTCTTTATTTACAATTTTTGGGTTATCAAAATTGAAATTGTGACCTGCGTTCTTTAAACGTAGTTATATTACTTGAGTATTTGTCTTTTAAATCTTTCTTTCAAATGTTGTTTTGTCTGCCGAATATACACCTTTTCCCAGTTTTTATTTAATTTATACAAATTAACTTTACAATAGAACTGAAAACAATCATTCAATTTTTTAGATTTGACATTAACAAAAGGACAAATTTTAACACAGTGGTGTAACAAACCATCTGCATGTAAATTACAATTCGGTCCAACCTAGTTGTCACAAAAGAATGTTGTATCGCTTGGCAAATACAACAATTGACTTTATCAGTCCAATATGTAGACCAAACATTTTGAATAAAATAAAGAAATACTACAAAAAAATAATCGTATAACCTATAATAATACATAATAATAATACATAAACAATATAATAGAACAAAGAATAAAGAATAAAGAAATATAATAGCCAAGAAAACAAAAAGCTCCACAAGCAGAACCAACGTATAAATATATTTCAATTCCTTATATAGATGAATCATCAGAGAAAATAAAGAACATCTTACTTCCATGTAACATAAAATTATCATATAGAACTCGGAACATGCGAAAAGGTGTATATTGAACAAACAAAGCAACATTTGAAAGAAAGATTTAAAGGACACAAATACCACAAGACAATTAAGACTGCTTCTCCGTCTTACTGTTTCGTAAAGATTCAGTCTCGTACTAATGTGCATCATATCATTAGAAATAAGAGCCTCATTATACCGCCGTGATATAAAACAGACTTTTTTCTTACAATATTTATTCAAACTATAACTATTTACCGGTGCCATACAAATTGTTAGGTGGGGAAGTTTGGATGTGCTATTCGACAGCACTTATTTGTGCACCAACAATAACTTTCTATTTTCTCAATTAGCAATATTCTTTTGTACAATTTCTTGTTTTCCTGATTAATTGACCTTTGTTTGCATTAATCATATATTGCAGAATATTAAGTTAGGTTTAATTTAGGCATTTTATTGACTTCATGTATTATGTTCTTTTCAATTAAGGGCAAGAGCTGATGACTTAATATCACAATTTTTTTGAATCAACCCTATGATTTTGACAGTTCATGCTGTATTATTAATCAGTTGTATTTTTGTTATTTATACTTGATACTGCTTTGAAAAACCGATATTAACTTCCACATTTTCCAATGCTTTTATGCTTCTAAATTAAATGTATATGAAAAAGTGGATGTAACGAAGTGTTCACTTATACTCGCATATCTTTTAATGCGAAGTAAAAATTTTACGTGTAAAATCTTCCTGAATGCTACAATAACAAAAAGCAAAAAAATTTCAATTATAAGAATTGTTTCGGTGTTCCGTAGTACTTATTCGTTTGTGGTGTTAAAGTAGACTGAGTCAAAGTGTTCGTTTTTGATGCGTGCTGGTATTGTATTCAGATGCGATGAGATTGTAATCTTTATGGTAGTTATCCAGAAAGGTGCTATTGCGCAGACCTAGCTGCGTACTTGTTATGCACAACTGGAGTTAACTAATTTTAACAGGTATTAGTTGTAACCGTGAACAATTATGTTGTTAATAAAGAATAACGTATGTTTTTTTTTACTAAAATGTTTCTTCAAAACTCTCTCTCCTAAATGAAGGGTTCATTGTTGATTTTAACTCTCATTTAGTTTCGTTGTTAGTGAGTTAGTTATGTGATAGTTTGCAAAATATTGTATGAAATGTCTGTAAACGACATCTATCGTCGCTGATATTATTCTGCAGTACAGTAACAGCAGTCGACTTTCTTCTTTCCGAATGAAATTCATTGATAATTTTTTAACAGTAATGTAATTTAGTGGAGAAGTATTACGTATATCACTAAATTTGATAAGAAGTAACTTTCTTGGATAACATATTGTCCATTTTGTCGCACCGACTTGAATGATAATTTATCCCGAAATATTTTGCCAATGCCTTTAAGTAATTATTTTAAAGAGCCTATTATCATTTAACGCAATTCGGTAGGTTCCTGCTTATTCAACGCCTATTTTCTTTGTTATATGACTTATTTTCTTAAAATTAATCCTTATTGGAAATCTAGTAAATAATCACGTTTATTGGTAACTGCATTACGCTAAAATACCTACATGTTTGCGTAGAAGAAGCAAAAGAAATGGTTACAGTTCAAATATAGTTATGATCCCCACGCTTATATTTGATTTGTTATTTAATAAAAGGCCAGTTACCGAACTCGACAGTTATTTGTTTTGTGTCGATCTACACTTTACCAAAAAAAACTCGTCTAAATTGAAGTGGCATAATTGCTAAAATTATCTTAAGAACGGGTTACGAATATGACATTTACCTGTGGACTGGTTACTTTTCTTGTTAGCAGGTGTTTGCACGCTTATCATAAACCATGTGATATTTTCGATGTAAGATACCCAATAATATGTAGGTTTTCCCCTAACTTCTTAGATACAACGAACCAGATAAAGATTATTTCATTGTAGGGTAATAGTAGGTGCGTTGTGAACGAATTGGTCGTTTATAGCGGCAAGGTGTAGCGTTGTATGTGCAAGGTGTGCGACCGTTGCGCGAGCTCGTGGATTAGCGTTCAACAAGCAGGTACCATGAAGAAACACTTAACGCTTAGACACGCATACGACATGTGTGCTGTCATTGAGCTGATTTAAGAACGTCCGGAACAACCAGATTGATCTTATTTTATATTTATTTTATTTGTCGAAGTACTATGGACAAAGTGAAACCAAAAGAATGTACCGATGGCTCTTTCCTAGGAACCATTGTATTTTATGATGAAACTAGGCGGTCAACAACATACACTGAATTTACGAACCCCGTGCCAGACCGAATGATTTGTTGGACAACCAAAATGCAATTTGGTAGATTATTACCATTAGCGGGGTCTATATATTGACATATCTGTTGGTTTTGGTTGTAGTGGTAACCAACACCTAACTCTTTTATTTTAACTGGAACAACTTATATATCATCACTTTTCGATTTCCACATACATTTTTAGTTATGTATGTTTCTGGAGTGGTCGCGCATCTACATGCATACGAAAGCTGGAGTGTGTATAATGTTTGAAATACTGAAATTATTTCTTTATCTGATTGAAAGATGTATCCCCATAATGGATTCTGGAGTATCATCTAGATGCTTTTGTCATTTCAAAACAGTAAATTATAAGTAATAATGTCTACAAAGGTAAATTGATAAAAAGAAACCAACCTCAAGAAAATATCTCCTTCCTTCAAATGATAGAACTCGAATTAACCTTGGACATGATACAATACAACTTTGACTCTACAATACTTGAAATTTTTTATTTTGAAAATGAACCATTTAATAAAAATAACTATCGGCATCAGAAACCACAGCTTACCAGCCTACCAAACATATTTCTGTTAGGTTAGAAAAAATGGCGTGTGTGGTGCTGGTAAAAAGCAGTTGTTTTTCGATAGATTTTAACGTTTCACTATGCAATTTATAATTCACTTCAACAAATTAACCATTTTTTTAACAAACCTGTAATTTATGCATTTACTGTAACTTTCTATTATAAAAATAAAAAATAGGATTATCCGCATTCATTTAAACACCTCGATCCGGTGAAGATTGCTATTAATTAGTAATCTTCAGCATCATATTTGACAAATGACGCATATTTGATCATTACTTACAAAATACAGCTACAATCGTAACAGATTCATTTTTGGTATCCACTCTATCAAAAGCTACACGGTTTGCATTTAAAGAAAAAGAAGGAAGAAATCCATTATTGGATTTTAAATATTCAAAATGTCTCTTTTGTATCTTTGAACAGTTTTCACATCTTCAGACCGAAAAGTCAGGTTGCAACCGATGATGGTTATCAGATTTTCCGTTTGTCATTACGGAAACGAATAATTAAATGAATTTTTAAAAGTAAAATTTGAATGGGCTTGCTATTTTTATTATGCAAAATAGAATGTATTAAGTATCCGTTTTTAATTGCGATCTAACCAACTCAGATCTTTAAAGTAGTAGATATAATAAAGCATTTTCTTTCAGGGCAAAGTTATTCTGTTTTACACCGTGAAATATAAATGTATCAAAGAGAACGAGGAACTTCTATTACGGAGTTTGTACTTTGTTTGAAAACACAATTTTATCCGTGCCGCACAACTTATTCTTCTTAAAATCCTTAAATTCTCTGCTAAATGATCAGATTTCTCCAAATTACTTTGTCCCAAACACCGATAATATTATATTGCAAAGTTGTAACATGAAAAGTCGATGTTTGATACAGACAAAGTAAATGTGAGTCAACTTGAAAGTATTGCCAAAGTTCGAGAAGCTATAACAATAATTATGAAGGAAATTGGTTGAAGCATTTACTAATAATTGCAAGAAGAAATTTATCGATCTGGATGGTCTTGCGACTGTCAAGTGAAGGTACTTTTGCGGTGCCTGTTTAAAGATGACTAAATACGTTTTATTACGTGACATATAATGAGTATGTGCATATAATAAAAACAAGAATCCCCCATGCTTACTAACATCACATTATGGTATAAGATTCGGCTCAGATCAACACTGCTTAAGTTATTGTAATTAATTAAAAGACCATTGATTATTCAAAGGCATTTATTGCTCCTCGACGTCAAATTTTTACGGTGGTGTTCTTGCTACATATTTTATTTAATTTTCGAATGCGTTGTTATTTGCAATTCTCCCGTTTGAAACTGTTGAAAGAAAATTTAAAGGATGCTCCCGAATCTACGACCGTGGAAATTACCTTGTTATTAAAAAAATTAATTTCTAACATTTAGTTAGTAGATAGTTACCTTAGTGTTGCTTGCCAAGTGATCCAAAAACATTTCTAATATCCAAAAGGTTACAAATGATGTAAAAATTAACATACGCTCATTGCCAATTTATGAGATGGTGTGGATGTCATATAGAATCCAAAGATTGGAGCTTACTTAAATTCAGAACTCTAAGTCACTGCGACGCACATAAGTCACTTAGTTGCGTAAGCGTTTTTTCTAGGAATACGCCGACATCATGTATTTGAAGTTGTGTATCGAAAAGGAAATATTATCTTACGCCAAACGCATTAAATCAGCAAATAGTACCGCCGGAGCTGTTGTAGTGATTCTACACTTATAACAAGTTGTAATTATATAAACCTTCTCATATATTTTACACTTTTCAAATAAAATTTATTAGATATGTTTTTTATATTTTTGTATGCTGACCGTATGTTCTTCCTTTTGTAGTACATCAGTGATTTATTACCAATGTTGGGATGAAGCGATAACGGGTTTCTATTAAAAAGCTTAAAGAACCAGCGCCCAAATTTTGTTGGCACCATTATTCCTTTTTAAAGTGATTTATAGTTCAACCGTATAGGCATTTCGTTAATATAGGAATTTTACGACGGAAGAATACCTTTTAACGTACACCTTCTCTTTTAACGGACTTAAAGACTTTCCTATGAAAGGCAATTTGTTGAAAAACCGTTTCTAGAGATATAGCTAAATCTTATTTCGCCTCTCTGAGAAGCAGTTAAAAGCGGCATTAAAAATTACGATCACTTATTTAAATTTAGGATAAAGCCAAACAGGTTGGATAAAATTTTTTCATACAAAAATGAAGATACATGCATGAGTGATTATCGTGGTATTATTTTGAGTATCTATCTATACTTGTTTTATATTTTGTTACGGCTACCTTTTATCACCTCACCCTCTTTCGCACTTCCCAGTTTAAATACACAGGTTGCCTCATATTCTATGTTTCTCAGTTTTTAAAATTTGCTACTTGGTTGTTATCACAGTTGTAAACGTTTTTAACGGAACCGCGACAAAAAAAATATTTGCTTTGTTTATTTGCTAATCGCCTTCACTGTTATATGATTTGCGTTTTAGGATCGGACAAGATTTCTTTTGCCTTTGTACAAAAGTAGCAAATATCGAACTCATTCTAGACAACTAACTTTATTTTATAAATGCTAGGAAAATATGTAAAGAAAATGAGTGCTTATAGTGAACGTAGTTGATTGTCAGCAGGGTTTGACATAATGCAGAACAAAAGAATCTCCGAGTGATAGTGAGCGAAACGTCGATGTACTGACCCACACTTAAAGCGGTTTCAACCTGAAAACCTTTCTGGAAAAAAAATCAATGACAGTTTAGAGCGCGCTCAAAGAACAAATGTTTTTTTTTTGTTAATATCAGTTTTATTACAAAACTTTTATTGCAAAAATAATTCTTTAATATGTTGTAACGTTACAATTAGTCATTAGAACTACGTACTATGCGCTCAGACAACTGTTTATGTCTACCTATTCAACACCAAACTTCCTATGAGCTCCTTTTCAGTATCTCCAACTTCTTTCCTCTCCTATTATCTACATAGGTAGGGCGAGGATTATGAAAATATTTCAGTCCGGCCAACGACAATTTGTTCAATTCCTTCGCGTCCTAAATCTAAAAGGTGTAATATCGTATACCTAATAGTGTTCGTTGGTAAAATTTAATTTTGTACAGTTGTTGGTAGCTTCGAATATCATAGAATAGCATAGAATCACTCTCTCAGTTGCATTCCTGCATCGCTTGCATTAGGCTATTTTTAAAAATAAAGCTTTTCTATTGAAAGTTATTATAAGATATATTTCCAAATGTATAATTATTAAAATTAGGCGTGATTTAACAATCGCTAGTGAAGGGACGCTAATTAATTTCTCCCCGTTAGTCTAATATTTATCCAGGTAACACGTGGTAACTGGTTGATTGTCTTTACTCCTATCGTTCTACAGTGAGAATTATTCTATTATGGGTCAAGTTTGCCCCGAGCTCGGGGTGAAGTCGAGCACCTCTTAGCGAAGAGTTAAAGAAGGGTGCTTACCTTACGGTCCTGACCACTGACCAATCGACAACTTAAATATCATTTTCAATTGCATTAAAATATAATAACTTGCCTTTCAGTTACCTGGTATCTCCGTAGTATACCATTGGTGCAATTACAATGTAGAGTGCAGCTGATTCCGTAATGAATTTTACAGATAAATTTATCAAAAAATGTTTATCTGTCATAATAATGGAGATTATTTTTTGAATATGGCATTGTAGACTCGACAGCCTTTGAACCAGTAACTTATATCTATACAGACCTGTCTAAGACGTTTGATATGGTCAATCATGAGTTGCTGTTGTTGAAGCTGAGCTCTTTTGGTTTTGTTCCATCTGCAGTTAATCTGCTGAAACCGTACTTGAAAGAGAGAAAGTTATGTTACTTATAATGGATACTGTTCTAATAACTTGAACATCAATCTCCTGACCCTTGCTTACGCAGACGATATTAAAATCTTCTCGGAAATATCTTTGGTTGACGACACAGCAAAACTTCAAGGTGGTCTTGATGTGCTGTTAGAATGGTGTGAATGTTTCAAGATCAAACTGAATGTTGAGAAATGTTGCGTACTCACTTGCGTAATCACGTTCTTCTTCACCTCTTATACTCCCCTACCAGATCAATGGTGTCAATTTATCACGTAATCTTGAACTTAAAGACTTGTGTGTACTTTTTGATACCACTCTCACCTTTAAATCATACATTAACAATGTATGGGTTGAAGCTATAAAATCTCTCGGTTTTATTATGCATGTCGCGAAATACGCCAAGAATAATACCTTACTAAAATCATTATACTACGCTTTTGTACTAAGCAAACTAGAATATGCTGTTCTAATCTGGTATCTCCTACATGCCTGTGATTTTCTAAGTCAGGATCGCATCCATCAAAAATTTCTTAAATATCTCTCATAGAAGATTCATGGAATATGTGAGAAGTACTCCGCATGATGGATTACTGGAAAAGCGTAGCACGCTAGCATTGAGCATGAGAAGGGACTTCATAGAATGAACTTCTTTGTGCCATGATTGAATTCAAAACATGTTAGTAGCTTCATTCTTCCATTCGCAAGAACAAATATGATGAGACGGGCTCCTACATACTCCCTTTGTAAGGTGGCTAGGCTAGGAAGAAGGGAGAGGTGAACAAGATAAAATTAGTTTGCGAGACAATGAATTTACTCCATGCATTACGAATACCCTGTATGCTGTTATATTCATACGTTGGTAGGTCACCACAATACATTCTAATACATTTCCACAAGCTATATAGACGATGTCTTTACGCTTAGGTTGATATCGCTCTGGGCAATAAAATAGGGGGATGTCCCGGCAAGCACATTTACGTGTAGTTCTATTAGGTATACTAGAGGTAAGTGTGCTGTTTTGAATATTCCATCATATTATATCTTTTTTTGACAAAACGTTGACATATCAAGTTAGGTTAATAACTTCGCTTCAAACTGAGTTCGTTGTCAATATTTTATGATTCATATGATACGATTTTGTAAAAGGTTTTATTACACACCTAATTGGAGGAAATTCTGCATTTAAACAATAACTTTTATTGAAATATTGGAGTAATTTTTGTGGAACAGGATTTACTTTAAAAATAGCGGTAATAGATAGAATTTTATTGTCAAACGGAAACGGCTAAGTGCATATAATGGACATCAAAACGAAAACACATATATACGAGGACGGTGTGAAAAGTAAGATAAGCTTTCGATCCTAGCGGGGTTCGAACAAGCAGCGCCTAACTCTGCTTAGTTAGCCGCAGGTCCTGTTACCACTGGACCACCAAGCCGTTTAACTAATAATAATAACAATAATACACGTTTATTATCCAACACGTAGACCCAATACCAGGATAATACAATTGCAAGTGGTATATACATAAATCATAGAAAAGCATACACATGCAAAAGGATTTCCGTCTTGTTGCCCCCTTCTCTCTTCCTGCTTAAACATATCACATCGCCTATTAGCCGCAAAATGTGTATGTAGAAGTTCGTATAATGGCGTTTGTTTTTGTGAATGGAAGAAAGAAGCAAACAACGCAAAAATATCGGCACAGTCTGCACCACACAAGATTAATAAATTTATCAACCCGGGCCCGATCAATCGATTTATTAAACTTGTGTGGTGCGGAGTGTACTGCGGAGTTGTGTTGTTTGCCATACTACGCCCAAGTACTATCGTATCTTGAATTTACACACAAGGAAGTTCATTCGTTGAAGTAATAAGGGGCAATCGATGTCATCCCCTAGCAATTTCTGTAGAAATCTATCACAGATGCCATCCCTTCTCGTGTTCAAAGCTCGCATGCTATGCCTTTCCAGTAATCCATCAATCTTGCATGAGAAAAATTTTCAATGGATGTGATCTAGACTTAGAACATCCGAGGCATATAGGGGATACCAGATTAGAACAGCATATTCTGGTTTGCTCGCTACAAAAGCATAGTACAATGATTTTAGTAAGGTTATATTCTTGAAATATTTAGAGACACGTATAATAAAACCAAGAGATTTTACGGATTCAGAACAAATATTATTAATGGGCGACATAAAGATGAGGGTGGTATAAAAAAATAAACCCAAGTCTTTAAATTCAAGGTGACGTTGTAAATTAGCACCACTGATCCGGTAGGGAAATATGTAAGTACGTAACATTTTTCAACATCTCAGTTTGATCTAGGAACGTCCGCACCATTCTGCCAGCACATCAAGACCAGGTTGAAGTTTTCTTGCATGGTATTTCCGAAAAGATGTTAATATCATCTCCGTAAGCAAGCGTCGAAAGATTGATGTTTCGAAGCAGATCGTGGATAAAGTACAAACAGTAAAGGCTCCAGATTTGATCCCTGGAGAACGCTAAAGGCAAGAACAAACTTATTAGAACAGTGTAACATAACACTTTCTCTCTTTCAAGTAGACTAACCGCAGAGGGAACAAAATCGAAGGAGCTCAGCTTCAACGACAACTTCTGACTGAACATGTCGAACGCCTTAGACAGGTCTGTGTAGATCACATCAACTTAAAACTTCACTGATAAATTGGAATATGATTGCCAAATTCGTGACCGTAGATCTCCCATGAAGCCATGTTGATTTGAGGCAATAAAAGAAAGAGCGAGTATTATTGAGTGTAGGCTTTCACGACCGTAATCCATAGTAGAAATGTCTTTCGGGTGATGTCGTGTAGTTAATATTTTACTTGACGTTTCGCTGACCATCCTGTCGGCTTCTTCAGAAGATTTCTAAAGACTGCTGTTGTTGTCTTTTGCTCCTCATTATATATCCTATTTCTGTTCCGCTTTGCTGATCCATAACCGTTCTGCTTTGCTGATCCTTTGCTGTTCTGCTACTACAGATTTTTCAATATGCCTAAGGCGTGCGTCTCTCTCGTGCTCTTTCACTCTGCACTGAATACTCCGTCCTGTTTGACCGATGTAGCTTTTTCCACATTGGCATTTCAGTTCGTATATACCTTTTGCTCGTAGTTTTGGTAACACGTCCTTGTTAGGAGGGAGTAGCTGGTCGATTTTGGTCACCGTGTTGAAACGTGTGGTGATGTTTTTCTCCCCTAGGGTTTTTTAGCCTGTCGGTGACTTCGGCTATGTATGGAATTTCCAGAGACGCACGCCTTATACATATTGAAAAATCTGCAGTAGCAGAACACCGATTAAGCTACAGCGACGTCAAGGTATTAGCCAGGACCAGCCACTACTACCCGAGGATAATACGCGAATCCATAGAAATAATGAAGAACACCAACAACTTCAATCGCGAAGATGGATACAAGATCAGCAACACGTGGAGGTTAGCACTACGGAGTCGTCATACAACGAACGACGCGATGCAGCGGAACGGAACGGTTATGGATCAGCAAAGCGGAACAGAAATAAGATATATAACGAGGAGCAAAGGACAACAACAGCAGTCTTTAGAAATCTTCTGAAGAAGCTGACAGGATGGTCAGCGAAATGTCAAGTAAAATATTAACTACACGACATCACTCGAAAGACATTTCTACTAAGCGAGTATTATTATAAGTGGTAACATACAAGACCTCATAAAGTTTTGCAAAATTATATATTATCGAAATAGTAATACAGAGAAGGCAGCACAATAAGCATGCGTGCCATTTGTAACACAAATTTGTAACCTTTTATAAGACACATATTAAAGTTTGAGCCAAATACGTCGCGTTGTTATGAACAATAAAAATTCCATGCGGCTATTAAAAACTCTCATATTGACGGAAAACACAAAAAGCAAACAAAAAAGAGTTAGATCATGTTCATGACGAATCTGCACCATCATTTAAGACAGTTTTTTTATGGGTGAATGAATTTAAACGTGGTCGTAGGAGCACCAAAGATGAATCAACATCCGGACGTCCAAAAGAGTCCACTGACGAAATGTTCACCAAGATTCACGCGTTTTAAATGATCGTGGGTTGAAGGTGCGTGTGATAGTCTACATTATTAGCATATCAAAAGGACGTGTTGATCATGTTTTACATGAACACTTCCATACGAGAAAGTCAGAAAGATAGGTGCCACGTTTGCTGATTGACGACCAGAAACGAATTTATGTGATCACTTCTGAGTGCTGTTTGAGCCTTTTTTAGCGTAATCGCAATCTGAATTTTTATGTCGATTTATTACTGACCACGACACTTTATAAATTATATCCGAAAAGAAAATTCAGTCAAAACAATGGGTAGAAGCCGGTTGCAGTGCGCCGAAGAAACAAAAGTGGTCCCATCAGCCAACAAGGTTATGGTTGTCACTGTGTTTTGAAATGCTCGTGGTGTTATGCTTATAAATCATCTCCAAAAAAGCAAAATAACCACAGGAGAACACTAAGGGTCGGTATTGGACCAACTGACTGAAGGAAAAACGCCCGCGTATGGCGAGACAAAAAGGTATTGTTCCATCACGATAATATACCGCCTCACTCATCGGAAATTGCAACAGTAAAATGAATAGAATTAGGATCCGAAATTCTTCTTCATGCACCTTACAGTCCAGATTTAGCTCCGCTAAGCTTTTTCTTGTGTACGAACATGAAAAATTGCTTTAATAGTAAAAATTTCCATGAAATGAAGAGGTGCAGAAACAAACGATTATTTTGATGCATTTGATTCGTCGTACTATAGTGATGAGATTAAACAACTTGAATATCGTTGGAACAAGTGTGCCTAGCCCAAGAGGACTACGTCAAAAAGTAAAGGTGAAAGACCAAAAAAAACACTATGTTAGTTACCTCACTTTTCAGACCGACCTCGTACAGATACACAATTAACGGTAACCTAACAAATTAGAAAATCGCTGATATTGTAATAGTATTTTTCTAATAAATAGTCACTTAGTTCTTTCTTGAAGGAATCCACGGATAATACTTTATATACGTAAAAAATACTGTTATTGAGATCTTAAGGATTGATTTTCGTATAGCGCGGGAATCTCATCCATGCTCAATCTCTTACTTCGTAAACAGTTCCTTGTAGTTACACACACATAAATTCAAATGCACAATACATTTGACGACAAAATCACTCGTAACGTATAAGCAAAGCATGTAAGTTTTTTTTACCTATGCGATTTCTTTGTGTATCGATGGTGCTACCTAAAAACTACACGTTTATTTGATTATATTTCAGTTCCTCTGTAGACCGCTTTCAGCATATTTCCTTTTACGTGAAGAGTTTGCCAAGTAGGTGTTATCAAGATTTAGCTTAAGATTTTCTCTTTTACACAATGCTTCTAATTGCTTCAAGTTATCTGATTGCAACCCGATGCAAGGGATGGTAAATCTTTTGTGCACAAGAGATGCAAAATTGTACTGATGATTGAACCCACCTTAGCGCCAATCCATTCCCATATAAAATTGTTAGCTGCTGCATCAACGGTAATTACTCTTTCTACGATTTGACAAGTATGATTTCAGTGGCGCCAGGATTAGCTCTCCGAACACCATTATGTCTAGTTTTTGGAAAAGTATATCGTGGTTTACACTATTAAAAGCATGCACTCCTAAATACAATCCTGTTCCCTTTTTCTTTGAATAAAGGTGTTCTATATTGTATTGAGCATCACGTAAATTGATCTTTGCGCTCGTCCTATTCTTCGTGTAAGCTTTTTGAATAGCCGCAATGTAAATGTATTTTTTGATCAAGGTTAGCATTCTTTCTAAAGTAGCCCTCTCTATTTCTTAGAAACTACTGATATCAGTGAAATTGGTAGATAACTTATCATGTCTGATTGAGTTCTTTGTTTCGAAATGTGCTTGATATTACAAACTTTTAATCGTTCGGGAAGGATATGTTTCTCAAAACAATCGTTGATTATATGAGATGTAGAGTCACAAAGTAGATCCATGCATATTTTTAAGATCGTCGATATACCATCAGGTGCGTTAGTTGAAACATTCTTCAGAGAGTGTGGATAGTGTTGCATACCTCTGTTGTTATATTGAGCAAAAGCTACAATTCACAAAATATACTCTAATTCCTAATACTTGAATGTATTGTTTTGTTATTTAAGGAACATAAAACAAAATTATCCAATAAAAATTAAGAACTTTATTCAGTTTTCTATAATTCAAACAATTATAGGAGAGCCGAACAAGTTAACTGAATTATTATATCTTTCCTGTATTTTTGCAGTAAATTTTACAGAATATGTATAAAATGGCAAGAAAACGCGAGGGAATAGAATTGCGTGTGTCTGTATGACCATATAGAGCAAATCATTACTTCCAAACTTAGGGTTATTAGTATTGTATTTTACACCATATTGCGGAGGTTGTATATTCGTCCTTCTATTTTCTTATCTTAAGATAAATAATAGAAAATTAGTGAGTAAATCACCATTTATTTCTACAGACAGCTTTATTATCGAAGCGGGTCTAAATACATGAATTTAATGTTTCCTGGTTGTTCACAAACAGATGACGTAGAGAACACATCTTTCTTTTCTAATGAAAAATCTGTTTATATAGTCAAATAATTTTCATCGGTAGCGGTACTGGTACTACACAATATTCAGCGTGCCCAGCTATCGGTCTCGGAAGTTCGAGTCCCGTGTGTTCGTAACTCTCTTCGGCAAGGTTTCTTCGTCCCTCCAAATTTGGCAAATAACTTGAGAGGTGAACATTTTAAGGCGATCTACGAGCGCAGGCGTAATAACTCATGGTAAGCCAATGCTCCTTACAAATGACGAAAGCTCTTGATGGATTATTATTATTTCGTTTATCTGTTCTTTCAGTCATTATTATCTATAGTGTAATGAGATTCTACTTAAAAATGAATGAACATTGAATATTTCAAGTTTCCTGGTATTTTCAATGGTGGGTTTTGCTTTTCTTTTATTCAAGGTTTTAAAAATTATATTTATTTTAAAAAATTTAGAAAATTTCTTTTAAATTTAAAATAACTTTAATCTCTATTCGGTAGCTAATTTTTTGAATCGATTATTAAATTTAGAAATTTTAAAAGAAAATTTAAATGTTGTTTTATTTTTGATCAAATGTTTAATATTCGGTACTTGCGATTTCCTAGTTTTCAAATCCAGATCCAGAAATCCTTCCCAACTCTTGAAATTCTTGCCAACCTGCATCCGAGCGATGCCAAATCCGTAGGTGGTGAAATTTGATTTCTATGGTTCAAATGGTTTTACTGAATTAAGGTATTTAAATTTTAACGTTATCTCGAGAAAGTGTGGATGAAAAAGAGGATTTTTTATTTCTCGATTATTTTTCTAAAATGTCTTCTATAAATTGCTAAATCGAATAAGTCAAATAACACCCTTAATGTAATAACAACCATTTAAATTGTCTCGCGATTCCATGAGAACGGAGAACATGTCCTAATATGGTCTTGTTAGGTACATTGAAATTATGCAGGTTTCCATAACGATGATACTAATTTTCATTGTTAAATTCAACTGCATTACGCTTGCCTGAATTTGAAATGATTGAAAAATTTTCATAATAAGATATATCGTTTTGGTTTGCCTTAGTGAGTTTGATTTCTGGGAGCACAAGTTGTTTAATGGAGTTTTCTTTTTTAACGAATGTGTAAGAAGAAGATGAAGACCCAATTTGTAGGAAATTGGAATAAATTGTGGCAATATATAGAATGTTTTAATTATTCAAATAATTTCTGCAATTTTCTTTACAGTATTTTGCTGTTTATTTGAGGGAATAATGAGCTGGAAGATAAATTGACACGCGCCAGCCGAAGAATTTATTAGACTAACGTAATAACTGCCAAAATTCAAATTACGGTAATTACACTTGCACAATCATTAACAAGGTATGGAACGCAATGTACGTTCACATAATTTCTGTGAAGATTGTTGTTGGAGCATGCCCCTCTTATTTCCTATAAAATTGTTTCATTAGTTGCGCCACAGACCTTGTAACTATTTGCAGTAGCATTTACTAGAATCGTAAACGTAATTCCAATACCTAATATGCCTACTTAAAGTTAATAAAATGTAAGTAGTAGATGATTTTATGATTATAAAATAACCATGTATTATCTAATATTTCTTTTTCTTTTGGCATTGGTGTCAATAAAAATTTAAGTTTTAAAGGTTTCAATAAAATTTTATGGGATTTAAGGAGTTACCTACGCTTGAAAAGGAGGATAGGCTAAATAAATGATAATCTTCATTTGGGATCGAGTCACCCGCGTAGATGATCTAATATTGGCTTTAACATATCCCCTATTTTAATCAGTTCTTTAAGTAGGCAACGGGGAAATAAAAATATATAGCCGGAGGAGACAGAAGTACGGGGAGAAA
The DNA here is from genome assembly GCA_902654985.2 of Oryctes borbonicus. Taxonomy (NCBI): domain Eukaryota; kingdom Metazoa; phylum Arthropoda; class Insecta; order Coleoptera; family Scarabaeidae; genus Oryctes; species Oryctes borbonicus. The sequence goes on along the minus strand of LR736859.1, from coordinate 14,451,741 downwards.
CCCTCCTTAATCGCACGTACGCAGAGGACCAAAGTCTAAGTTTAAACCGGCGGCAATGATCGAGACAATTGCAGTAATTTTCCGGGTCTGTTTAAAGGCAGCACAGCGGCGGTAGCTGAGCCACAGCGTAAGCATACAAGGCAGGAGATGAGTGCGAGGGTTGTTCCGCCGCAACGCTGCTCGAATGCACAGTACAATGGCTATATATTTTTTAAGACGTATAAGAATTTAACTTAATAGCTTTTCATTCCTGAAGATCCAAATTAAATTTGCTTTCGCTTAGTCGTCGCAAACATATGTCTGTCTTCCCTTATACTACAGATCCCATTTCAAGTTTATTTTATTGCTTATGGGTTTACTTTAATGAGTTAAATTAGACTTTAGTGCATCGGTTTCTTTTCATTCTATAATTACTTTCTTGAATTCAGAAAGAAAACATATTTATCCAACAAACACTAAGTAAGACAAATTTAATAAGGGAGAATTTGAAAAAGTTTCTTTCAATCTTAGAACCGTTCGTAAATCTAATTCTTTTCTCAATCTTTGGCACTGGTTACTTTATAGGATTGTCCATTTATCTTTAACACACTATTAAGGACAATTGTGTAGCTGTTACGATTAGTTATATAAAAGAGGTTGATTTACCTTCAAAGGCACTAATTTAGATTTCAAAACCCTGTTTGGCTATAAATTCTTTATAATCTCCATTTCATTATAAATTTTGTTTTTCTATGGCCACAAACATCAAGAAATTAATAGTTGATGAAACAAATCAACTTCCACGGTAACAGAAATAATGGACCTTAATTTATTTGGAGGTTAAAATAGGGGATGGTTGAGGATTCCAATCACCGCTTTAAATTTTCCCTTCAGCACATTTGCAATAGGCATCTGATCTTAGGTGAATTTTATGTAAGCACGCCTAGAACTGACCATGTCGAAACTGAATCTTGCTATTATAGAGTAAAACTATCTTATACTAAATATTTTGTCCATATAAGCATTCGATCTACATAATTCAACTAAATGTATGATACGTTAACAGTTTTAAAGTTCTTAAGTTAAGACAATGTTTTACTTGATGGAACAGAATATTCTCGACTAATTTCTTATTCTACTAATGTTTTAGTTGATCCTAATAAATAAATATTTTAATTAAATAATTTATTTCGTTCAGCATACTACTTTCTTTTGATATAGTTGCGGCAACAAAGTAAATAGTTGGTCCAAACAAATTTTCTTTAATAAATTGATTTATTTGACTCAACCATATCGGTTCTGAGTATATTGACTTAATATTTGATATAAATTAGTCGGTTATTATCAGGATTTTCGATACAGCAGTTGTCAAGGAAATCTGATTTAATTACAAACGTAGTACTACTAACAGAGAAGAACACTTTGTAGATATACAACATAAACAGTATATGATACCACTTAATGTGCCCATCACAACGTTTTTTTTTTCTGTTCGATGCATGGCTTTTAAATTAGCTATGCTTGACGACTGGTATATGAGTCCGATATAACTTCCGCTTAACTTTCGGGTTTACTATGCAGCACTATGGCCACGTGGTCTACCTCTGTTGTACGCTTATATCTGTTTACGCTTCTTGCTGACCATGAGGCCAACAAAGTTAGTATTGCGTTTGGACAGAGCCGTACTATTCTGTGAAGGAACTGAGGTGTTTCTTCCAGAGTAATTATGTGGATTTAGATTGCAGTTACCAAACCAATGCCGACATGGTTGCTTGGTGACCTAGCGTAAGGAGAAAGGTTGTAGTTAAAGAACTAATGTAGACAAGGGGTTGACTTGCCTAAGTGACACGAACAAATGAATATACCCAAAGAACGACAATGGAGGTCCCACTTTGCTTGCTGTCTCTTGACTTGACAAAAAGAGAGGACATTACCTAGCATGATTCAGCTGCTGTGTAATAGTTTAAAGAAGGATAATGTCATAAGATTTAGTGGAATACAGTGCAGATTCTGGGAGATTAGATACAACAGAAGAGATAACTTTCTTGTTCTTTCTATCTAGAGCAAACCATAAAACTCCCCGACAGCTGCGCGAACAACTTGCTCCTCTTCGCAGATGATCAAAAATCAACAATGGTGCGGGAGGAAGAGTATTTTCTAAGGAGCTACTCTTAGCTGTTAGGAACGGTGATTACTGTTTTCCAGGCGGAAATCTAGGCACGAATTGCTTAACTTACTTTAAGATCGCAGCATCAGCCTCTTCACCAACAGCAAGTAAATAGTTTCAGCATTAAAGCTACCAATAATGTTGAATCTGCTGCCTCACTGCCACAGAGATCAATCCATAGTTTCTGAAACAAAAAATTATCAAACTAGTATGACGGAAGAGCCATAATGGAAACCCTGGTATTGACGAAGGCAACTAGCTAGGAGAGGCCTGGGCATGACGGTACATGGCCTAGACTCCTCCATTCAGCCGCCTGTATGCAAGAACCAGAACGAACATATATGAGAACGTTTTGAAGAGGCGGGATTTAATTTAATCCCTACTGCACCACTAAAGTTGTTTTGAAGTATGCGGGCAAAAGTACAGCGTTAAGATATGACCCGAAGACAAAACAATGGAACACCTCAGTCAGTGCCCGGACACGGCCACGATTTGCCTCTATAAGGGCGATTCGCTTAGGCAATGTATTAATCTGTGCCAAGGCAATAAGTTCGCTGACGACCCAGATAGCTTTCCAGCATAATGGACCTATTGTGTGCTAAATTATGTGAGATCCATTTCACCCCTCTCATTGTCCATAACCATAATACACTGCTTTCTGCTTGCCAAGCTAATCAATGAATATCGGGATATTATAAAACTCACTCCAGATATATTAGCAGTATCTACCATATTATCAATTCTATTATATCCATGTACCAATAATTTGGAATTCAGAACGAGCGGTAGCATTCAATTACGCACAGGCAGCTTGGATATATATCGGAGTATATACAAACGCAAACAAAGTAATCGATAAATAGAAACGTGGCTAATGTATGATTCGTTTAATTTTAAAGAAAGCATTGTATTTCTTATAGAGTGTAAAATCATCTACGTACAAATGTAACGTTAATAGGTACAAGATTAGATTGCATATAAAAAGCTGTGAAATTTTGTAGGGCTTAGTAACACTATCAACTTACACTTCACAAATAAAAACATCAATGATAGGAGTAGATGACACTGAGAAATCTATGGAGATACGTTTATATTACGTTAATTTATGCACGTTCACAATATAATAGTGAGCAACAAAATTATTGTACAAAGTAGCAATCATTCATAGTACTAAATAAATGAATGTGGAATTGTATGATTTTTTTGAATTTATAATTGTAAAATCACTTGCCTGTTCACAAATTTGTGTAATACCGATTTTTTCTCACCTCATCATCAACGTTTTGGTCTAAAAAAATATGTTTGCAGTGTTGGTCATCACTCACCAATTCTCGCATTGAACAGGTTGGTTAATTTTAAAAGTGTGAAAATTGCTGTCCTTGTAAGCATACGTGTATGCTACCTACAAACCATTTTGTTGTCTAACATAAATAACATTTTTTTAAACTCTAACTCAAGTCTCTAATGACGCAACACATATAAATAAAATGCAACTACTCCCAATTGCTTTTCGAATTGTACCAAACAGCTTTTGTGTCATCTAGTGTACGTCTGTGTCATGCGCTTCGATTAAAACAGAACTCAAAAGACCAGAGTGTTACACCCAGACTGGTCGGCCCACGCGAACAATCTGACTATAATCATCGACGACATGAGTGTTCAGTGAACAGGCATGTTTCCGTCCACCGATAAACCGTTAAAAATATTGTAATGGCAATTTATTCAAGGCAACGCTCTTTACTACAGGTTCACACCTTACTTTTGTACTACCTTCGGACACAGACAGCGGATTGTGTTGAATCTAAATTGTTAGCGACCCTCTTCTCGAAAAATATGTACATTTAGACTCCGAAGTTTAAATGTAGAACGATTGATGTGGAAACGTAATCCTCGCATATGATTTGGTTATTTTTAAAATTTTCGCATGCTAGCCACACTACTCGCTAGCATGATTTAGGTAGTTTCCAAGGAATCAAAAGCTTTTGATACCTTTACAATGATATCTTTTTATGATTATCTGCGACGTATATTATATTTTGTAAAGGTTTGTAATAAAGCAAACGTTTCCGATAATCATATCATCTTTGTGCTTACCTAAAATTCATATCGTAGTTTCTGCTTTCACTCTAATCCAAACGTGCAAAGGAAAGATCGAGGGGTGAATTATAGCTTACTGTGTAGGATGGACATTGATATGAGGCTTGAGGCTTTCTCATTTTCCTTCTAGAAAGTATCGTTTGAGGATTCTTACATTGGTACCTTCACATTCTGCACACCATTACTGCATTAAGGACAATGTGAGAGACATAACCACCTCTTTCCTAAAACCCACTTCCTCTGTATATCTAGGCGCATACTATTTATTTCCTCCCTGTTAGAGTCTAGAAATAACATTGGCGTATTTATAATAAAAATATATCGGGTTATGTTCGACTATAAGTTATAAATTGTATAAATTCGCACGTCGTGTAGACGCATACTTTGCAATCAACTCGATTTAAGCGATGTCATTGGAAATAAAAAGGAAAGAATTCGTTCGACTAATTAGTCTCCACTAGCCACAAAATGAATTTACGCACAAGTCATAAATGTCACATGTTTTAGATCTAGTTAGTGGTGTTGATGATTTTTATCCACGCGAATATAAGGCGAGACCAGTCCGCTTTAGCACATTGTTTATGGTTCTTGTAAACACAGTCGGCTTGTTTGTCCCGAATTTGTCGCCACTGGCTGGATACCAAATCAGCAATATAAATTTTTACCCCTATCGTTTTTATTTTACGTAGTGTAGACTCAATAAATATCTCGTTTATAATAATGTTATACGAAACCGAAGTCGCTGAATTACGGTTCTCCTCCTCATCTTCATTCTTTTTGGTATGTCGTTCACATAATTTTATTTTTAACACTTTATTTAAGTGACTATATTGTGGCAAACATATAAACTCAAATGGATATCGAACATACTAGAGAAATTGATACAAATGATAAATATGTGATTGCCGTTATAGTAAATTAAAACGCACAAAGTAATATTTGTGTGAAAATAAGAGGATCGATGTTCTTAAGAAAAGCAATCTCACTTTACGCTAAAATCCCAAATTTTTTGATATTTCTAATGATTCATTTTTTAAATCTGCATATATGAAGCTATGAAATTCTATAGAACTACGTTACTGCTTTCGAAATAATGTCAAATATTAACCTTTTATAATCATCATGAAAATATAATTTTTAAATATTAGTAAAAAATTTAAATATACAGTGTGACCATTTGAAATTTTAAATGGAAGCACCGCTGTAGGGCCCATACTTTACATTCAAATGAAATCAATTTTTGTTGAATATATAGCGGATCAAAACAGATCTAAGTGTAGTTATCCTGGGTGTAAAATGCAACATTTATTAAATGTAACAAATAATTTTCTTTGTTTTTCTGTAGATTGCTTCAAGATTCCATTAACGCTTGAAATATATTATACTCAGTGAGAGGCAAAGTATCATGTACGATACCCAACGTTTTCATAAAATAAATAAAGAGCTGCTTTAGTTACTTTATTTAAGCTATCACTAACTAAATAGATAAATATTTTTTTACATACATAACGAAGATATTAAAAAAAAAAAAAACAAATTTTGGAAAAATCATCTTTTCTTCTTAAAAAAAAACAATTTATTTTTCCCATCACTAACTACTTTTGCATGTACCATGTAGAAATTGATGACTCGACCGGGTACAATATTGATATCAGCGTTTGCTTCATCGTTCCCAAATGAATCGAAGATTGACGTCAGCCCTAAATAAACTATAACTCCCATTCAATAAACAAGTAACTATTCATTCGGAACATATAACTTTATAGATTGACATATTAACAGTGTTTTTTGAAAATTAGTCAAAGCTTTAATTTAAATATCCTTTTTTTGAGACTCTTACGTTTGGATACGAAAGTGCTGCATGTGGCGGTCTGGTAGTACAAGATTCAACTATAGCATCCGAACGTACAGTAGGTAATTATATATTTTCACTATTTCGTGAGAACTAATAAGAAGAATACTGGAAATATCTTGTATCTGATATTATCTATATCTAACACAATTATAATAAAGTTTATTAACATCGTAATCAAACTTATTAAAATCACTTTTAAAATCTATTTTTTTTCGGGAATGTAGCATTCAATCTTTATCGATATGTATAATTCTGCTGTACACCATACATGTTATGTATCACCACTGCCTGTATTATATATATACATACATTCCGTTATTTACCATTAAAAATTGGATACAAATTAGAACATCTTAAGGAATAAATTACTAATTTCCACCAGCGCATATATTTTAACAATCACCATGTTGTGTTGACAATCGACGCTATATTTATTACTATTAGTATATTGTTTAACAATAAGCGCAACAAAAATCAAGCACTACATATTTTTTCATCATGTTTGTCTCATTTATCGCTTGATAAACACGTACAACTACTGCGTTGGTCAAGATTTATATTGTTTTGCTGCCAGGAATGTTTATAATCGGCCTTGAGTAACTAGATTTATTAGAGCAACTAATTGCTCCAGGACAGCAATAACTAAAGAACTCATGTGGTTAAAGTAGTCTTTAGACGTATAGAAGCCAAGGTCGACAAACACTAAATTACAAAATGCACTTTATGTCGATGCTATCGAAGTGAGCTCCATAAAAAACAATAAAAGTCAATTGTCTTAATCACTTTTCGTGTTTGTCGAAGTACGTGATTGTTATTTTTTGTACGAAAATTCGTTATATAATGTATGTTATTAAATATAATTAATTTATCAAACCGATTCAATAATACATTACAATTACGGGTGTGCAGATAAATTATACATTTTAACAATAATAAAAAAAGAATGAATTTTCCGTTTAATATCTTCCTTAATAATAGACTTTAACGTAGTAAGTGGATCTTATCTAATGAAGGCTATAAACAGAGAATCAAATCATTCGCCGCAAAGTTTTGCTAATAAGAAGGAATATCTTAATCTCACTTGTTTAAGCTTTTACAGTTGGAGGTTTTAAGGGGTTATTTTATGTGTTATATTTTAAGAGGGTCGCAATTAGCGAGTCAGTAGACTGGAATTAAGTAACATCTCAATTTAAATATCTTAGCAACCCCAGTTCCGTTTCAACCCTTTTTCTTTCTACACGAACACAGACGAAACTGCTGTTTGGACTCTGTTTTTCCCTCTTCCAGAACTTCGAACTCCAATTGTAGCTAATTAAAAAGATTGACCCATCTGTGTGTTGATGTGTTACTTCGTTTAAGCTAAAATTTATGACCGCACTTTTATTAAGGGAACAATAATTAAATTTTTAAGGGGTTACACCACGTCTTATTTATTCTCTTGAAAAAGTTTGCATTTTATTAATTAATAAAGTAAGAATAAAATTTGTGATTAGGAAGGGACTTTTTTCTAATTTCATACCTCTCTACATCCTCAGAGACAATTAAAATACGATATAATTGAGTGTGATTTGATATTGATGTACGTACCAACAAAAACTTGAATAAATAATTGGAATATAACATATCGTTTCATTAGACAATACGATTAAGTGTTAGAATTCGCCCAAAAGCGCATCATTTTTTAATGATTCGCATCCCGAAATGAATCCTACAACACGTTCGCCGTTACTAAAACGTTTTAGTGTGACTGAGACGGTTAAAAATTTACCAAAAACAAGAAAAACCACAACTAACGAAGTATTAGAGAAAACATTTCCATCGAAATAAACGAATCACCTCAAAACTTCTACCGCAATTTTAGCACTAAACCACGGTCATCTTTCTGTAAGGAAAATATTGAAAAGAGACAAATACCGTATAAGGTACACTGGATTCAAGAGTTATCAAATGATGATTTTGACCGATGGCTGGAGTTTTGCGAAAGAATAATGGCAATTTGTAATGTAGACATTTTGCGACTAGTGTGGTATTTCCCGAGGAGGCAACTTTTTATTTAAATGAAACAGTTAATCGCCATAATTCAAGATAGTAGTACAGTAAGAACAAAAAATCGATATCGGATGCATTGTGCGTCATTACACTTACCTGCAAAGTTTCATCAATGTTATCGTTTCCGTTTTAAAGATATTCTGCGTATTTTGGTTTCAGGACCTCATATTTAATCGCTTATGATTGCAAGTTTGCGAGGCGAAACGGTATCGGTGGCCTCCTCTGTTGGTTTTCCCGTAATGTATTTTTGTGTGTCTCTTACACATGTATTTGAAATTGTAAGTGAAACACGGAAACGATCGAAACCATACCGAACTTTAAAATGCTGAGAAACGAAATGCTCTTCATGTGCAAATTAAAAGGTAATTACTTTGTTTGTGAAGTGGGCATTGGTTTTGTTGACTGAACGAAAACACTGAACTGATCGGGTTATTAGAATATAGAAAACGTCAAACAACATAACGTGAATGTGTGATATGGCAAACTGGAATATTTTAGAACTCATTAATTTCCACAGTGAAAAACCATAAAGAAGATTTAACAAAAATGATTTCGGGGCCGTTTGATTTAACTTTTAACTCGTTAGCTGAATTTTACATTCCAATTAAATTTTTTTGTTTATGTAATCTCTGAGCCAAAGTTTTACATCTTTTAAAGAGTTCCTTTACAATATTGTACAATCATCTTCTATCTATGAGGAGCTAAAGGACACTTTATTTCGTTTCTGCTTAATTTCAGAAAAAAAAAATAGATAAAACACTGATCACAATGATATCCCAGAGACCTATATTTATGTTCTTACGTTTATTTTATCGTATTTACAACAATATTGATATTTTTATAAGTTTATAAGTTTGGAGGTTCGAGTTAGTTTCGTGAAAAATTCATTATTTCAGTATCCTGAATAAACTTTAATTCACAGATTGGAATTGACGTTTTTAAATCCATGAAGATTTTTACCTTATTGTTTTGTTTATTTGAATAAATTGAATATTCTATTTACCGTTATGCGTAAAAGTTACTTTCTTATCTTACAACTAGAAACAAACATGTATAGCATGTAATTATAACAGACATAGGTACACATTAATACTTCCGAGAGCGATTGATCTGAGTGTTGCTTTAATAGTTAGGTTCTAGTACTAGAAATCGTTAGGACAACTATCTACTGAACCGCCAACATAAAGAATACCGTATGACCCTTCCTAGATCAATAACGAAACAAATTAATATGTTAAAATACGAAATTTGTGAAATGTTATTAATAAGAGTCGTTTGTCCAGATTTCAGGCATTAATACTTTTAAATTAGCGAAGGAAGTGCCTTGAATTACAGAGAAGCCAGCTTTCATGGATGCCTAATGCAAGTTCTCCTTCAAAACAAAACACCCGCGAAGCTAGAGCATTCCAATCACGTAGGCTGCGAGAAAAATTGCGACTCACTACCGTAACCCCGAGGCGGAGCGGAGAAGGGAACGGTGTGGTAGACAGGGTTTATCGGAGAGCTATTTGAAGGGTGGAAATATATATATATTGAAGTGAGGGAGGTTAAAAAGATTTCATTTTTCCGAAACTGAACATGTTGCGGTTAGAGCTTTTATTGGAGATTTTTTATATTCGTAACTTTTCGGGGCGAAGTACTGTGAAGGAAACGATGGATGATTAAATCGTACATACACGGTAGAATTTCGTTTGCAAAGTGCAATGTTTTGTATTGCGCTTTCGAATATGTTTGAAATTTAGCAGTGCTGCATATAGTTATGTTCGTAATATTGATATGTAGTAAATGCTTTGTAATGTACGTATGTATGTATGAAATTTGATAAGCCGAGTTAATTATGTTATAATTAATTCTACTTAATTTAGCTAAATTTCTCAGAGCAAATACTTTTGATATGTACAGCTTTGGTCACATGTCGTAGGTACTTCTAAAAAACTCGGTAATTAAACTTCAAAGAGAACAAATGTCGTACACAGTGTCCATTGATATACATAACTATACATAGAAACCTCTTATTTATAATTTTAACAGAAAAAAAAACATCCTATGTAAAATGTTTTACTTGTTTAGTTATACATTTAAAAATCGAAGACAAACATAAATAAAAGTTATTTAAATTATTAGAAACAAAATACAGTGGGTATTTTACAGTATTTTATAACTCAATCAAAGGAAAATATTTTCAATGAAGATTAACCCAAGTTTCACATCACCCTTTAGATTTAAACAGTATTCTGATTTATTATAGTTTTCCAAACAAACAAAACCTTTTATGACGAATGACTTTCTTTCTGTAAAAATAAAAAATACAATTAAGCCCACATTCGTTTTCACACATAAGCTTAAACGAGTAGCAAGCGAATAATCTCTGGTTTAAGATATTAGAGTCCTTGCTTCCGTGGCCTCGATTGGTCGCTAATTGAGCATACGTGTCATGTATTAAAGATTATGTCAGCGGAAGAATGTTATAAATGTACTTCGTACGTCACTAAACGAAAAAGGTACATAAATTAAAAAAAAAGTGCGTTAATGCAACAATTTTTTTCTCAAACTTGGTTCAACGAACGAGTTTATCAATTTAATAAATGGCTGTTTATCATAAATGAACACATACTTTCGTATATACACTATACACAATAAACGGATTTATTAATATAAATAATACATTTATTAATGCCTAATGAGAAATCCCTAAAGTTTGGTTCGGTTCTCACAAAATAAGCTAATAGACAAGTATCATATATATTATAATAATATCATTAGTCAATATAATAATCTCTTTGTTGTTTTAACAAAACGAAGTCAACGAACACGGTTCATCGAATCCATTTTTTCAGTGTAGCTGCTGTTACTAATGCAAAAGTTCATGCAACCAAATGTATCTAGAAGTAAAGGTTAACCTTTAAAGTAAACCTTAAAGACCTTTTGTATCGAATAAAGAGTTCTTTTATTTTTCACACTTAATGTATAAACCAAAACTAATAGGTATCCAAAGCATTCCAGCAAGAATTTCACTGTTTTAACTTTGAATAAACGATGTTTACTCAAATGTTTAGGTGGTGTTCAATTAGAGTCTTGCAGTGGGTAGGGAAGGGTGAATATTTTAAGGTAGATATTAACCTCTTCATACTTACCATTTATGAAATACAATTCGATTTTCTACTCTGCTTTTCTAAAAAATGTTTGCTTTTGCTTCCTTTATTACCTGTTAGGTAAAGGATATTACATGTAGTAAGAGTTAACCTTCTACAGAAATTTTATAGCATTCTACAGCTTGTTTTTGTAATTAAGAGGATGTGCATCTAAGAACTTCGGGATCTTTCGTGATTCTAGTAATAACGAACTGCCATATATTTCCGTATGTATGTACAGTTTCGGGCGCATGCTTAGAAGCTAGTAAAAATTGAATAGGATATTAGTTGCTATTTTTAATTTTGATAAGTCCAACAGCCTTTGCCGCTTACCAGCCAGGCTTTGATCAAAGACTTTGCTACATGTAGGCCGTGCTCCCAAACCCTTTTCTTACTTCGTATACCAAAACTTTTATATGTGCACTCAAAATTAAATTCCAGTTTTCACTTCTAATCAAAAAGAATTCGTTACTTGCACTCTAGATTGCTCTAAAGTACATTCTATAGCAAATTAGAACGCTTTTTGTAACATACGCGGTCATTAATCAGTCGGGACGCTGTCGTAGCTTTTGCCGACGTTTTGGCCTCTCTCTTCGGAGCTGCACACTGACCAAACTATTCATTCTGAGAGTCTGAAATTAGGTTTGAAGATGGTTTTTGAGACCCAATTTTAGATTTGCAAACTACTTTTCCATCAAAAACCGCAATCGCCTGGAAGATCTGCTGTCTACCAGATTACATGTTCGTGCGGTAGTGAATACATTGGGTCTGTGCTGGCCGAGCACACACTGAAACCTAGCCACCAAATCCAATTTTACTCTGCTCGCACCTTGTCTCGCATCATTGACTATTACAGTAGAACAATCCGTGAATTTATAGAAATCTTGAAATTTCCCAAGAATTTAAACCGAGGCTGTGGCTATCTCTTACATCATACCTGGAAATCCCAACTGATTACACCTCCTAGCAATCGCCGTAACTATTACGCTCCATTGACCGGTAACAAACCCTATAAAACCCCCTCCAGAACGAATAGTCTCCAGTAAGTGTGCATTAACAGGTTTGAAGATGCCCCATAAGAGTGAAGACGAAACGTCGGCAGCAGCTACAGCAATGTCGCGGTTTTACCCTGGAAACCAGGAGTACCGAGTGCTTTTTACTTATCAAAAAAACAGAATAAATATTAAATGTGGGGGATTCAGCTTAATTTTGTTATTTTTGGAATAGAATTAAAAGAAAATTAAACAATTTTTAATAGCAAGAGAGTTTCCAATATTTATTTAATTAAGATGGTTTGGGATATTTGAATTTGTTTGTATATTTGGAATATGTTTGTTTATTTTGCCAAATAATGAAGGAAACTACTCTCTATAGTTCTTCAAATGATGTAGTTTAATGTCTCTTGACGAGTCTTGCCTCGATGGCATCTCCATTTCATGGCTTTGGTATTGAATGATTCGAATTGATTTAGTATGTTGTTTTCAAGCTTACTGTTGATATAGTTTCAGATTTATTTGTAACTTTTCAATTAATCGAAGGATTTTTAGAGAGATTACCGTTTAGTTAAAACTTGTCTATCCCATCTATTTTGTTTTCTAATATGTATCCAAAGTTTGCGTCATGAATAAAATCAATCCGTAGTGATATATGTGCAATTATAATTGCGAACAAATTCAGATTCAATTATGAGTAAATTAAGATACTTTTGAATAATTATACAAACCATGGTTAACCCTACAGTTCTCTTATATGAACAGTTTTACGAATGAGGTTTCAATTACTTTATAATATTATAATGTTATATATAATCCTTATTTCGTCAGTGTAAACGAAACTTTGCCTAGACAATGTAGTGTTCACACATGTGTTGACGAGTTACGAATATGATAGCGTTGCAATGCAGGTAAGTAAAACGAAGTATCAAAAACATCATGTTTGTCTATTGGCGACTCATTTTGAAATACATTTATGATATGTCTGTTAGTAGGCATTAGTAAAATGTGTATGAATATATCAATGTATATGTATTCCAATACTTACCTCCAAATTTCTAACAAAGACATGCATAATGTAATTCCTCCCTCCAAAATTACTTTGGTAAATGAACAATCATACATCAGTCATAAAAGTGGACCACACTTAAACATATAACTCTTAGGAATATATGTTTAAAATTGGCAATAATCCTTTTTTTTTTAAATTTGAACCATTATTCTAGTAGTCCATCTGTAAAAATACTATATAACAGCCTAACAGTAGGCAGTAATATATTCTTCTGAATAGATGTTTCAAAATTTCCGTTTTGTTCTTGTTGTAAATGTCTATGAAAATTATAAACTAAAATAAAAATAAGAGTACAGCGTAAAAAAATAATATAAAAACTGTAGCAACTATTACGGTGGTAAAACATACTTCTCCTAAATATCTTACGAGACTATGTATAAGTAAAAAACATCATGTTATAGTCATAATTCATATCCCGTTTTATTGTCTCTGTACGGGATGTTCACTCTGGTTATTGGCTCTTTCAATAATTCACCACAACGTTGTCGCCGTATGAGTCGCGGTGCATCGCGACGAGGTTTTCAACCCCTCTACTAAATTCGACTATCATACCTTTGCCCTAAAACACATACGCACATATACACACATTTTTACCAATTCAATTTGCCCTCACATACAGCTTTTGTCGAAAGATAATAGATGCACAGACGAAATCTATAGATGGTGGATAGTAAAATGGAAGTACATATGTAGCCACGGACGTAACTTAACTAGATTTAATTTTTAGTAAAGGTACGATAACGGTTTAAATTACCAAATTTATATAGAGAAAGATTCCAGTGAGCTCGAATTAAAGGGAATAATGACATTTTTCTAGATACTGTCGAATTGCATTTAAATGCAATGTTCCACATTATTTGGATTCGCAACTACATATCACAATGCATGTATACCCAAATAAATATCACTTAAAGCAGCATATGAAAGTATGAATGGCGTTAGATTGATAACTCGATTGATGTAAACATTAGAAAGACAGATCAAAAATAGTAACTACGACATGTACTAAACAGAAATCATTAAAGAAATTTCCTGCTACGTAAAATTCAAGTTTGGTAAATTATTAAAAGGGGCAGATGGTATAGCTACACTATACTGTTAAAAGTCAATTGAAAATTGGACTTAGTGCAGTGTACGTAATATACACTCAATGTATTTATGTGTGCTTTGTTTGGTATTTATTTACTATTTCATTTATAATAACAATATCCAAATCGGAAGGGCAGTAATAATAAAGTTCATTGTTATTCGTTATTATTAAATTTTCAAATTAATTCTACATTAGCCAGACGGGATGGGTAAATACAATTTCAAATTGTTCTTTACAAAAGCCTAAGTAAAAATGTTATCAGAGTAAAAATAATGCTAGTCACCTTAATTCTACAGAATCTAATTCGTTTAGTCTGTGTTATTCAGTAATTATGCTATGTATTAAGAAATCACATAAATTTATATAGATTTAATTAATTCGAATTGTGTCATGCGCTACCTACACCTAGGTTTGTGTATCGGAAGAATATAAGGTATTCTCATGCAATTACGACTCGGTTTCAAAACGGAAACCCAAATTCTTCAAAGAAAAAAATGTACCAATTCATTTAAGTTGAAAAATTTAGGATGCCCTGTACATTTGTAAGCAATTATAAAATACGCTATGATATACTATATACATACAGGAAATCGCATTTCTCCATCTTTTAGTAGTTTTCATGATAAACTTCGCCGACACGCTAATGGCGCACTCGGTGTAGTTTATGACTGTTCTGCACATCTTGGAAATTATTGTGCAGTGTACATATATTCATAATCTTTTGTCTGCATATCAGAACAGTTTTAAATGTGATATATGCATCCATATTATATTACTATATTAGGGTCTAACCCAAGTATATATAATAAAATAATGTTAATTTATTTATTTAATTAAAATACTATATGTAGCACAAATAGAATAAGATTGCTGAAAAGTTTGCAGCATTAGGTATGTTTCCAGATATGTCACGCTAAACTGCGTGTGAGGAAGAAGTGTTGTAATATTTTGAAAATGACCGTTCAACATCTACGGATGTAAGACACGCATAATTAAAATAATCTTTATAAATAGATAATGGATCAGATGCACCATCACCAATTTGTATTAATTTGGTAAAATCAGAGTCTTTGTTTATAACTTCCTCGAAATTTTCGATACAACACATACTTCTTATATCGCTTGTAGAACATAGCAATGCGTGTACATCGTTCATAATTTGCACAGACCACACAAATGATAACGCAGTATTTTTCTATCGTGTCAAATAAACCGGGTAAATGTTCCGGGTAAATCCTTTTGAATACTTATAATCAATAAAGTATTATTATTACTATTAAATTGTTATTAAATCTATTTTAACGGAAGTATCTTGTAATCTTATTTGGCTTTCTGCAGCATCGTCGGAATTGAATGTAAAACCTCAAATTTTATTTGTTCGAAAAATTTTAAATAATAAAAAGGTGCTTTTAACCTCTATCTCCAACGTGTGAGAATCGGCTCTGGTGACTCGGGAATACCGGTGCACCGTCTATGAAGTTCCCGAATTCATTTGAGAGATTTCAAAAACACTCTTGAAATGAATGCATCAACATCTGGATAACATTTGTGAATCGTTTGTGCCACAAAATCTAAAGCATGAACTTTACACGTCACATGTAAAAGTTGTTCACACTCTTGTTTTAGGAAACGGCCCACACAACGCATTACTATCGCGTCATCGCTCATAAACATCAACAATTATAATAATCGATTCACCAGTACCCTTTTATAATCTTTTGCTTGCTAATAAGATAGGAAAATTCGGTTGAAGGAGTTCCAGTACACGCACCATAACGTACCGTTTCGTCCACGCTTAACCACAGCCGATTATCTTTAACTACAGCTTTGATCTTTTTTTCGTTATCTTCGCGCATAGATAGTAGATACCTGTGTAATGTTGTCCGAAATGATAGCTCCCAGTTGGAATTGTATTTATTCCAGAAGTCGTGAAACGGTTTTTTATTAAGTAGACGAAGCTGCAACCCACACTTGAGAAACATGGACAGTAAATCTGACATAAATTGCTCTCACGATGCCACACCACTTTTTCAATTTGTGTGTTGTATACTATTGACGTCCTTTGTATAATCATACTTGTGCCAGCAGAATAACAGTTTATTGCAAACTTTACACGCTATTTTAGCACCTTATGTACTTTCTTAGATTATCGCCTTTTGCGCTTCTGTACGCCCGACATACTCTGAATTATACAAGCGATATTCATCTAACTCGCGTGGAGACCCAATGTGAACTAACACAAAACATGACTGCTTCGATTTCTGCGTTGCGCGTGATGTTGGGTACTGGATAAGGTCCCAATGTACAGACACGCTGACACTCTACTCATAATATACGAACCAAAAAAATTGGGTTGAAAATGTATTGGTAGAAACAGAACTCAATATATCAATTTTTCAAATCCAGTTTCATTGGTTGCGTAATGATTTTCAACAATTACAACTCCCTCAGTATATTACTCTTTCCAGCAAGTAAGAAATTACATGCAATACATGAAAGTGAGTACGGTAAAACTCGGTGATTGTAATTACTTTGGATCCTAACGAATTTGATAGTAATTGACGCATGATAATAATAACCGGAAATTAAAATAAAAGCGAACCTCAACATGACGACGTCGTTGCTCCTCAAAAATATGCTGATAATACAATTGTGCATGCATTGAAAGATATTTTTGAAAATTGCAGCCATATAGGACGCTCAGCTGATGTTTAACGGTCGTTCATGTCAATCGACATTAATGTTTTTGTAAAAATTGAGAAGCTAGAATATCCAGCTATCATTAAATTCTTGCGTGTGTTTTAAGTTTTGAATGAAATTCTTGCATTTGAAACACAATAGATCTACGCAAATTAAACCCGAGATGGATAATATTTACGGGGACTCTGGACCATCATTTGCCACTGTGAAATTTTAGCCAGCTGAATTTAAACGTAGTCGTACCAGCTTGATTGACGACGATCGTTCGGCACAGCCAACACCTGCAATCACCACCGATAGCGTTGGAAAAGTTCACCAAAGGGTGCTAGATTAAAGTTAAAGAGATGGCAGAAGCTGTGCGCATCTCGCATGTATTTACTAAAGATTTGGGCATGAAAAAGCTAATCCCGCGTTGAATGTCGCTTTCTCACTCAGGATTAAAACCGCATTTGAAGGAACATTTTGAAAGCCTGTTGAAGCAGTTTAAGCGAAATAAGTCGTCGATTACTGACTGTAGATGATATCACCAGTACACACAACAGACAATCTTAAAAAGAAAAACAATAAAGCTGGCATACTGCGCATCACACTTCACAAGCTAAATGCAGAAATTACGGAAAAATCGCCGCATTTCAAGAAAAAGAAAATATTATTCTATCACATTCTCACACTTCAATGGCAAAAATTCACAAATTAATGGTCAAATTGATGGAGTACCTACCCTATTCAGCGAATTTGGGCCTCAGTGACATTGTTTCCTGTTTCTTATGCTCAACGTTTCGCCCGCATATTAGTAAATGGTTCGCAAAACGAGATGCCAACTACTATTTGGACGGGTTAAAAAGATGAGGAGCATTGCTAGAAAAAACGTGTAAACCTACAAGAAGGGAAAAATACTTGTTTCTGTAGTACACTGGAAACCTTTCAGAATTCGTATATCTACCACGATAGAGCAGACTAGACAGTTCTTTTGTTACATGTCGTCAAGCCAAAGCGACTGTATAGTTTAAATGAACGGTTGCATTTCATGGCTTATCTTTCGTAATTCGTCTGATTTTTCTAAGATAGCTTTTTGTGCTTATATTTATCCATATTTCGATTTTCGTGTCTTACTCATAATTAAAAATTTTCGCCTATAGAGTTTGATGTAATACATCCTTAACTAGTGATACGTTTATATTGAATGGATTATAACATGGTAAACAAGATATTTCCGATTTAATTTCAGGTTGGAAACCGACAAAAAGCGAAGCCATTAACCAAACCGAAATGAACGAAAATATCTATATATCTTAGCTGCTGATTAAACATATAATAATAAACGGTTGATAACATTAATCGTGAGTGTATTAAGCAGAGTCCACTGTCTCAAGCTTCTTACGGCGTTAATTGACACTCAGCAAAGCAATATATCTCGCAGGCAGGAATATTTAACTAAATTATACCTAATATAACCAGAATATATACTTCGCCTTCCGTACATTAGATATTAAAGGCTGATGCTGTATTTCGTTCAATTTGAACTGATAAATATAACAATAATGACGTACTTTCGTAAAATCACGATCCATGCATAGTCAGAAGGCAAGCGGCATCGACATAGTAACAATAGTGTATATTATTATCATATTGTTTGGAGATGAACTTTGTTTCATGAGGTAGATATTTATGCTCGAACAATCCCAACTTTATTCGTGATCCCAGAGGGCTTGTTTACTGAACAGCCCACCCAGGCAACAGATAGTAATCATTTTGAGTTTTGAATTATAACCAGTATATTTACTGCTGTGTACAACACGGTTAGGTTACAAATTTCCAAAGGTGCAATAAACACTTATTCTACGAGAGGAAACGTATTGATTGAGTTGGGTGATAGCAATTATTATCTCTCCACTTATACACGTTCATACACTTGTTTTATGTAGAAGTTCGAACGTTCGTCGTATATTTTTATGATGTTAAAATGTAAATAATATAAAATTGAGAAATTAAAAAATTACAACAAATTAAATTACAATAGAATATATAAATAGAATACGCACACACGCATAATTTGAAAAGCGGTTTAGCTGACTTACAGGAATCGGAACTCAATGGTACATGACGTCATTGCCAGGGACGGATCGAGGACACCATGAATTCCATTATAACCTTTTACACGCCAATCAAAATACGTATAGAGAAGCAAGTACTTACCAAATAGCAGTAAATGTTATCACGGAGGCTCTATAACATACATACATCACATATCCTGACCGTTCGCCGATTACATTAGAGTTCATATGAAAGTAAATTAAAATTATAATTGTTTGATATACTCAGTTATTAATTATTGATGTCTATCGTTGTAAATCTAATTATACGTTGAAAATGCCCCTTCAACATTTACCGATGTAACAGGGGCATTCTTAAGGTACATAAGGTGACGGCACATTTCCAGTTCTTCTTCTCTACCAATAAACAAGTCTACAATTCGATGTACAGCAGGAAATTGCAGGTTGTTATTTAGAACTGCTTCAAATTTTTATTTGGCATTACCAGCAGGAGCTTTAGATAATTGGGAAAGGTATTGACGAAGCTCACATGCAATATTGTAGGCTGGTTGGAGGCAATATTCATGGATATCCTGAAGTAACATTCATGAATTTTGGCTAATAGATGGGTCCATAAACGCTTGTTGAGTTTATGAAATGGAAAGAGTTGCTGTATTTCGAATTATTTTACTCATTTCAGTCCGATTTAGTTAAAGCGGTTTATTGGCTAATAAATTGTAGCATGAAATGAAACATAAAGAAAAACGTTAATTTAAAAAAAAAGTATACATATATATATATATATATATATATATGTATATATATATATAAAAATTGGAATATAGCCAAAGTGTTCAGGATCAGCCACTTGCAAAGCAAGCTGCTCTTATCCCCCCTGAACATCGCAGCATCGATCGATATATGAAATAGCATACATTGTATTAGTTGCTACTGTTGTCATTACGTCCATAACAACTTCTGCTTTTTGATCGTAGACATTTTGAAGTTACTCTATATTCCATTTTGTATTGCGTTCCCGTGTCTGTAATGGACAATTCGATAGAGAATTTTCTCTTACTGTGGTTGTAGAGAGGACCCTTTTCTTTCAAAGGATAAAAATAATATAGCTAGAGAAAACGTTATCAAAAAATTGCCTGTATTAACCATAACCAATAAATGTCACAACTCAGCTCGCGTGCCTAAAGGATGTTGTGATTTATGGACTTCAAGAGATGCTCCCTCATAAGACAGAAATGAGTGCTAACAAGGAAATCTAAATTACACAGCTTTGAAGAACATATAAAGATGTTTGATATGCGACAATTGTGTAGAAGACACTACATTATTTTTATAGCATTATTAAAGACCGCTAGCTAGACTTCATTTATTACCAGATTGTGTGTTGTGGTTTTGGAGTTATAACTATTTCTGCTAAAAAATTGAAAAATTACATATCCCAAAGAAGGTACTCCCACGTCCTCATGCTTTCAAATTTAGCAATAAAATTTTCTTTCTGTTTGATTGGTTGGGATTGGGTAACGATGTCAGTAAATTGTTTTTATGACAGGTTGTACAGGGTGATCATTAGGAAGGCATTGACCTTATCAGCTTCAAAATGATCTTTCTTTATTTTGCTAAACGAAACACCCTTCTTATTATCACTAGAACTGAGTAGAATTGTTCCACAGTAATCCAGAATAACCAAAAATCCAATATTCAACTGTTTTTATATTTTAAATTAAATTTTAAACGAATTAATTTAAAGAAAAAGCAGACGAAAATTCTTTTCCCGAAGGAAAAACATACTTGTTAATAACAGCATTTATTGAAACGTAAAAATAGAAATAAAATATTACTAATAAGTAATGTGAATCTTAACGAAATTAATGAAGCGTTACATGTATTTTATTTAGCTTAATGTTCGAAGTGTCTTTTTGCTGCAAACAATGATTTACCTATTCATTAATGGTTCCTGAAGTCGCTTTAATGCTTCAAGTGCATAATTATTTAAAAAAAAAACAAGGTCTCACTGATAATCCCTTCCAAAACGTTAAAGCTCCACCAATGTTGCAGGTTTTCGTTTGCAACATATTGGAAGTTATGTTTATTTACCGATTTACTGACCCATTAGAACACTAAAGAATTACAATTTAAAAATAAAAAAAGGGATTTTCTTGTAATTTATCATTGGCTCAGTTACAACAAAAAATCCTACTTAAAAAAACCCCGATAGGACTGAATGTGGTAATGATATAAACCATCCTTTTTTAATATCCGTAGAACAGACACCTGTGTTCTTGCTTATATTCCACCGGCTTATATTTGGATCTCCGACAACTGCCAGCAGAACGTTTAAGTCATTTCCTTCATTTCTGAGTTTTTTTGATCTGTCGCATTTCTTGTAAACGACATTTCCCGTTTTAATAAATTTCCTCCTTAGTTTTTCAAGAACTTCTTTTCTGGACTCCTTTATGTCTACTATTAACTAGATATCTTTCACTATAAATTGTACTATCTGAAAAAGTATTTCTGTCTGCTTCGTCCAGTACGAATAAAATAATTGATGCAAGATGTAATTCTTCATCACTTCTAGTCATAATATACGAGATGTTCTTTTTAACAAAATCGAAGATGATTTTGAAATTGGTAGAGTCAATACTTTCTTTGGATATGAGATTTTTCCTTTCTTTAGCAGAAAGAGTACAACTAAAAACTACAAAACAGGTTATTGTCATAATCTGATGATAGTTAGGGGTATTTAATAATGTAAAAATTTACAGAGCGTTCAATTAAAGATGTGAATTTAGCTGTGCCCTCTTCTTTTATAAAACACTCGGTATATCGAAGTATATTTTCTAAAGATGCACAATTAATACTATATTTCGCTCCCAGAATATCAAACTGCCATCTAGCATGCAACCCGAACAATAAAATACGAATGTACTATTGCTGCACCGTGTATAAGATATGCAATTTTCAATTATATGCTACTTTCTTTTCCAACATATAACATGTTATATTGCAACATTCGTTTCTTACCTTCTTCTTCAGAGTACTGTATCTAATTTCGAAATGCCGTGAGAAGAATTTACGACATTGTAGAGATATATCACTGGACGTTAATGCGGTTATAGCTTTGATTGACGACCGGTATTGACAGTTATCTGTCGTTGGGGAGGAAGGAAGTTACCGCAGAGACGTTCAGGAACAGGAAATATTGCCCTGTTACGCTGTCACTTGTTACTTGGTCCATCATGGACCTTTAACCGTCAGTAAAATACGGTACGTTTATTAGTATCCAAAGGTGTATAAGTTATAGAGCTTTTAAATTTATTTAAACGGTAAATCGATTCCAGCTGCAGCCTAATACTTCAAAATATAGGTACTGAAGGAGATATTTAATTATATTACAGATAGCTTATACAGTCTTGGCCAATAAAACGGAGCACCTTAAACTTTGGAAAACTTAAAACTTTCATGTAAATTACAATGGTATATGACCTTACCGGGTTTTAATGACTACGCCAGTGTCCACGCTTCTTTCAAATACTGTTTTTGAAAAGTTTTCGCAAAATGCCACTAATTCTCGACTGGAGTTAGGTCTGCAGATTGGGTAGGCCAACCTAGAAGGCGGAATCAATTTTCATGTATCCGTTGTTTAGGCTTTTGTTCTGTGTAGCAAAGAACACGGAATGTTGGAGTGAAGTGGCGTATGATGGCTCCAATATCGCATTTAGGACTTCCATTTACGCTTAGTTATCTATCTTGTAATCTATTAACCCTGCAATATTTTTGGAGCATCTTCTAACTGTCCTAGCTAACACGAACTATCTTCTGCTCTAATTTCTACAGACAGCTGCAAAGAAGTTTTCCTCCTATCCAGAAGAGAAACTCTGTCTAAAACACAGTCCTCTTTCGTTGTTGTTTTGGGACGCCAGCTTTATAGTTATTTTTATAAGATTAAGTAATCTTATAGTAGGTACAGGGCTGGAGAATTTAATTCCCGAACGAAACGAGGTAAGACGAGCAAGAGAGAAGATATCGGTACGTAACGGGGATGACCGTACCTATTTATAGTTAACTGTGTACTGTTCAGGCGACGTGAATATTAACTTTTGAGAAATTTTAGTTTGAGAGACCTATGTAGAGCTCAAAATCACAATTTCTGTCCTGCACACATCTGCATGCCATTTTAGCGTAATTTGCACTATAACAGTTCATTATCTCTTGTTTATATTAAAATAACGAATACTTCTTATACATTTGCGAAACTTTACAGTTGCTCTGTTCCACTGGTTAGGGCTGTATGTTTTATACAGCCTCTCAAAGCAATGAAATCCATCATTGTACATAAATAAAGGTAACAATTAGACTCAGAGAATATGAACAAAAGCTTAGAAAAATTGTTTATTATTTTTTGGACTACTATCATTTTTAATTTTACAAATATAAACATATTTTCAAAAACATCACACATAAAATTTAGATGTTTTATTCATGTTATGGTTACGTTTAGTGTGTTAATACACTTTTTTAATTATTGGCAATAATGGGCATCATACAACTTACGTTTAAGCCGCTGGTCGAAGAATCCATAATATACAATAGTTGATATCCGTTTCTGGTTTATTTAAAGATGCTCCAAAGCTGAACAGGCTAGAAAAATAGAATTTTATCAATTTCAACGCCCGCCAAAATTCTAAAGCGATACTTCGATTAACAAACCAATTCATTGGATATTGGCTATTTTCCAGTACAAGATATCTTTAAAAATTAAGCGCTTGAGCATTTTTGCTAATTCTAACTGTTTTTGGAACTATTGAATGCACAAGGAAAGCATACATCCTAATGTGTCATATTTTTTAAGAGAATATTATCAGAATGTTTAAAAATATACAGAGTATTGCAAAAAAGTGTGTTACTTTATTGTTTTTCTTAGTTGTTCATTAATTGATTTTAAAGCACTACTAGCTGGCTAATTTGAACTATTTTGAAGTAATTAATAATAATGGTGGTTTTAGTAACGCCTAATATGGTTTTATTAAAAACGGTTTGTCTATCTTGCATACTACCAACATAAATTGTCATTCTAACCTGTTTTGGCGTTTTAGTTGCTATTGCTACATTCACTAAACGATAATCTCAATGTAACTCGACTTCGCTCCATTTCCTTCACGTTGCAAATTGTTCAGTTTTAATATAACATTTTCCTGCAAACAGGTGTAGAATAAATTCTACTTTATCATTATAATTTCGCGAGTTAATTTCAAATGATGATGCTAGTAAGTCGTCAAGTCAAGTGAGAGATGTTAATGCTTTTCAGTTGTCTATATTTGTTAAGATCATAGAGTTAGGCTTTAGAACGCGAACTCGCGTTTTTAGAGAAAGAAATTTTAATTACAAAATAATATAAAATATTACCTATTAGAAACGTATATAGGATTTTTGTCGTGATATATATTAAATAAACACTATCACAACCTTTCTGTTTTGTTCAAATCGCCATTGAGCAAGGAAGACGTATTTATCTAAGCGGTTCATTTTAAGAAGAGGAAATTCAAGTGTTGCAGTGCATAAAGTTTACTTCAATTAAAAGGTTGAGCCAACTTTTGATCATTCAAAGGAACGTTAGGACCTACCGATGGTGAAAATTAATTAATTTAATTTAGTAGAGAACTTTCCTGATATTTGTAACATAGCAGTATTTTACATCAATTGCGTCTGCATACATATTCTTTTTGCATTAGTTTTGCCCTAAATTTTCATGCTTTAGGGTAAAATTACTTCAGTTTCTGTTTTCCTACACAATAGATGTAGTTTCAGCTTAATTGGACTGAATTTTATCCCTTTACCCATTATACAAGTAAAATTCCCCAATGTTTCAGAGTGTAGCTCCGAGGCTAGAGAAAACGATTTAACATACAAAGGCGACTTTAAATAAGGATGTCGAAGCAGTAGTGGCTTTTTTCCAAAGTTGCGGAATGGAAGCTACCGTACTGTCGACTCTTAGTTTAACATTTGAGTCGTGTATAAGACTAAAACGATATCGTACCTTTATATGTAATACTTCGGAGGCAACTAAATTATTTGGCAACTAGTGCCAGTAAAGTGTCTCCTTTTCTCATAGATCTGGCATTCCTCAGTTATTGCATTTGTAGTAGGTTGCCATGGTTGTTAAATTTAACGTAGTTGTATAGTCACGATTAAACTACTTGTGTTGTGTTCTGTGTGTAATTTTATATCTTTCAGTCCGTCCGTAAATTTGAGGATTATTGATTGCTTGTTGAATCAATGCATCACCATCGTTGTTTTGTTCACATAATTAGTTATTAAGCAGCATAAACAGCTTTTGAAAAGTATAGCAGCGCATCACACTCTAATCTACTCTCTGCAGAAGAATAACATTTTCTACAATACACAGAAGAACACCATCTTTAATGCGCCCGGTGAATTGTTTATTTATTTTTATATCCTTTAAAGGTATATTATTCATAAGAAATTCACTGCCGAGCGTAATGTAGTGCGTGCATGGCAGAAGGGCAGTGGGACATGCCGGCAATATTAGACGATGATATACGATTGGGGGATGAACTCGGCTTTGGCTTTTACATTGATTTGGTCACGTTCTGACCGCCGTCATCCTCTTAGAAACCGATCCAAGACATGGCCGGCTTACTTACTTTCTTGATCTTAATTAGATTTAGTTCGGTGTACCGAACGTAGACTATAGAACGAATGGAAATAAGTATCCAAATGTGTGTCAACCATAAATGCTCGAATAATGTAAAGTAATGAAAGAAATAATTATCATAAATCAATTGCATTATTAAGTTCAAACTGCTGCTTCTTTCTTTATTACCAGAGGAAGGTAGCTTTCAACTATTTCGTATCTGCTGATACAAACACATATGATAATCATAATGTTTTTTTATTTTATGACAGAAGGCATAGAATGAACCAAAAAAGGGGAGTAAAACCTAGAAAACCCTACATTAAGAAAAATTAAATTCCGTACATAACTGTCGAGCGGCAGTCATAGAACAAACATTGCGGCGAAGCGTCGTATGGCCAAATCTCCAGTTGAGATTCCCTGGATGAACTCCAGGAAATTGTAGTGATTTATTCCAATTCGTGGATTGTAGGCTTTTTGAAGATTTTCGCCTGTTGTGGATGTTGCCGGCCGATCCGAACGGGGTTCATCTTCAAGCAACATTTCGCCACGCTTGAATCGGCCAAACCATCCGCAAATTCTTTCCTGCCGCTATTTTCTTTACCAGGAAACAAAACTTGATGTTGGCACATTGCTCCATAAAGTTTGCCATGCTGCAAACGATTCTACTCCTACACATCGGTAGCAGTGATGCATACTAGTTCATCTTCTGGATGGTCATTGTCGAACGTTATACTCCTCAACATGTTCCAAGTTAGTAACGGAAAGTAAAAACCTTAGGGTTTTCCAACGTCGGTCTTTAGAAATCTTCTGAAGAAGCGGACGGCATGGTCAGCGAAACGTCAAGTAAAATATGAACTACGCGACATCACCCGAAAGACATTTCTACTATGGATTAGGGTCGGAAAGCCTACACTCAACTATTTTCCAATGTTTGTTTCCTAAAAGTCTCTATGTATTTCTATGTATGACCTTAGAAAATATATATCATATATGTTCCAAGTTGTGGGTGAATCGGAAGGTAGCATAAGCACCTAGCAGACGTTCTCACAACCCTTCCACAACAGCTACATCTGCTGATTGCAATTGGTGACTTCAGAAAAAAATTGTCCTATGACAAGTAAGTGTGCTTTTTGTGTTAGAGGACTGTACTGCCTAAACACTTGTCTGCGGAATATAATTCTCAGTTTTCTTGTTGGATAACCCCTCTTTTTGTTATTTTTTTATGTAGTGACGGTCCAGCGGGGCGTATAAGCTTTTAAAGCGTGTCAGAACCTCAGGATCTTTTTTCGTGTGTAAAGTGTTCCATGGTCTTGCCACTGTCACCTCTTCGCCGTAAAGGGTGAAGCGCAGTTAATTGTACCCCAACTAAGAATGGTGACTCGAGAGTGTACCGAACCCACTGAGAACATTTTCTGATCCTAACGGGACTCAAATACATAGCGCCTAACTCTGTCCAGTCAATCGCAGGCCCTTTCGCCACTAAACTTCAGCGTCATCGGAAGAAATGTGATGGGAGTGACTTTAGCTTCATTGTCATTTATTTTATGCTATTTCGAGGAATTGTAATATTTGAACTTTTATTCTAAGATCTTGCGAGCTTTTTACGGAAAACTGAGGGTTAAATTTAGTGTATTCTGTTATGACGTTTGTTAGCTGTTTACACAAATTCCTACTAAATGCGTTAACGTAAGATACTACTGATATTATTTTTATGTATTTGTTGTTTATTCATCCGCCTGATGAATCCACGATATAGCGAAACGATACAATAAAATATTTTTGAAACTTAAACTTTCATTGTTTTGTTATTTCATTATGATAGAGTTTCAACAAGTGTCTCCTTATTCTATTAATTCATATTGTGTAGTTGTATGCGATATAGAATAGCGTAAAATCATTGCTTCAGCTGTGTCCCTGCATCGCTTGCATTATTTTATTTCTAAAAATAAGAGCATCCGATTGAGTTTTGGTTTCGAATTAGTATTGGAAAGGTAAAATTATCACAATTTGCAGTGCTAAAACAATCGCTATTGCGATTAAATAAAGCAGTGAGACGACGCTAGTTAAATTTCTAACTTTAAGTCTAATAGTCGTACAGGTAATACGTGCCTGATTCTATTAGTAATTCGAAGTTCTAGTCAAGTGTGGTAGTCTGAATAAACTGAATTCCAAAACGTAAATAGTGGTTCCATGTTTTGGAACATCGCAGTATCAGGTTAGTTTCTCGTTTCAAATTTCAATGCTCATTAAATATTTCCTGTTATATGTTTGAACCTAAATTGCCGAAAATATTTTTGGAACATACTCGAATTGCGCGAACCCTAAATTTAAATCAGTTAATTTCCAAAAATCATCAACTATTGTAAAACTTTTCTCTCAGATAAAACATTACGTACGTACGTACGTGATTGCAGGCTACTTCTTATTTATTTTTTTGATAGCTGATATATACATGAAAAGAACTTCCGCTTTATGCTTTCTATTATAACAAATCACATCAAATTGACCCTTAATATAGTAAACGATATTTAACAAATGCTACATGAAAATATGTAACTTTTCTGCTATATGAAAATATGCAAAGAAGTGTAACGATTATATTCATATTCTTAAGACTACCAATGGATTTCGTAGGTTAACATGAAGTAATATTATTTATTCGTCTATTTCTCGTACATTAAATTGAAACGCCGTAAAGGGCTTCCCAGTAGTTTATTAAACGTATGGAGACCATAAATTAATTAGAGTTTTATTTTCAGGAAACCAGTCCAGTCGGCTTCCATATTAGGGCGAATTTAATTTTTGCTTCTATACAGCGAAGGCTGTTTCTTCGATTATTATTTGATTCTCTTTTTTGATTGAAACGTGTGCACTATTAATTATTCCGATTTAATGAGTGGCTTAATAAAGCAACCGAATGCTTCACTTAAATAAGGACATCGATTTTTTCCGGTATCTCAGCTTGCACACACTATTTATACAATTGTAATTTACAATATAGAAGCTAAACTTTTACATGCAAAGTATAATGTCGGAGTTTTATGTTTCCATTGTTTTTATTTTAATCCATTTACAAAAATTCAAAAACTGTGAGTGTGTATGACAGATCACAACTTATGATATTAACTTGAAAAATGAAATTGTGTCGAATTTCTCACTCGACACCTTCCAACCACATTTTACACTTGCTCATAGGTTTGTGTAGCTTTTTTGTAACCAATCGTCGGTCCATATTTTGCAAATGAAAATTTAAATCAACATGTTTATCTACGTCTTTTGAAGGATTTTCTGTTATCATTCTTGATACCTCAGAGCCAGAAATACGACGCGACATCTTCTGGCAGCAAGACGGATGTCCTGCTCATTTTACACTTTTCGTACGGCGTTGGTTAATAAATTACTTCGGAGAATGATGGATGAGAAGTTTTGGTCCAATTAATTTTTCTGATGGATCTCCTGATCTTACACACCTGGGCTTTCTCTGGTGGGGTGTCTTAAAACAGAAGGTTTATGCAAATTACTAAATATTGAATATATGAAATGATCCATTTATTTATAGGATGGAGAAATTATCATGTTCATGGTTTGATTATTATTGATTAATCAATACAATCCAAATTACAGAATATAGTGCGCCATCCATATTATAAGGATTTATTGTCGATTTTTGTGGATTCTTAACTTAAAAACATGCAATCCCAAATTCCGATTCTAAGTATTGTATTTTAGTTTAGTTTTGGATTACAAATAATTTTCTTTATCTAAAATAACAAATAGCAGCACCTCTTTCTTGAGACAATTTGCGTTTGATTAATTTACTAACACTTCATACATCTGACATCGGCTTCTTACGCACTAAGCTAATTTCTTTAAAAAGCAGAATTTTTCATAAAGAATAACTTTTCGTCGCAAAATTAATAATAAAATATTTCTTTCCTCTTGTCAACATACAGTGTACAATAATTTCAAATACTACGTTGATGTTTACGATCTAAAATTCCGTCCTTGCAACTTTGAATGTCATCCAATCAGGCAATACTTGACGCGGGATGGAAATGTAAGTTTTAAAAGCAATTTCATTTTTCGTGAAGTTGAAGAATTACAAGGGTGGAATAAAAAGTCTTCAGCCTAAAACATAAACAAGTATTTTTCTTTGTCAAATTCGGTTCTATCTTTCAACATATTCTTGTAAGTTCATAACACTTTTCCCAGCGATACTTCCTTCTCTTTAATCCATCCAAATAGTACTTGGGATCTGCTACAAAAATAGGTGTTTACGAATGTGGTGACCTCCTCATGATGAAAATTACTGTCTTCCGAACGAAACTTGGAGCCTAGGAAATAAAAAAGGATGGCTGGAGGTCAGATCTGGAGAACAAGGTGGGTGATCTACAATTCGAAAACTAATTCATAAATCTTTGCATTGACGACTACTGAAGTGTGAACAAAACCTTCCTTTCCTTGAAATACGGCCGTTTTTCCGCATTTTCTACCTTCAACTTGTCAAGTAATGGTACGTGGTATCCTCTTTTTTGAATTCATCCCCTTCTCTTATCTCTTTTCGTTCTGCTGCTATATTCAGAAAAGCTTCCCTCCTCCAAGTGAATTTCGGAAAATCAAAGAAGTGTGCATAGTTTATGCCTTACCTTTCCACAAGTTTCATTGAAACCTGAATTTGACATCCGGAAATGGAATTTAATAAACAACGGCAAATAAACAAATCAAACCTTTATTGAATATTGACAGATCACAAATCTTAGTTGCAATACACACGCCGTTGGACTTTGAACATTTGTGAGTCGCACGGGAATACCAAGGATGCTTCTCAGCAGTAATCTCGCAGGACTTTAAAACGGCTGCCACTAACTCAGGTCTGTTTCGAGGTGCCGCACGTTTTGCCTCGATTTTCATGAATTCCCAGATATTTTCAATTGGGCTGAGATCTGGAGAGGCTCCTGATCACGGGATTGTTTCGATTCCATTCTCTTGGAACAACAACTTCTTGCGTATCGGGAGACGAGACACCTGGCGTTATCTTGCTGCAACATCCAGCCTTCAGCATACAGAGTATTAGCTGTTTAAAGAAGGCATTTATTTAGAATGACGTGTGCTACCTACTGTTCTGACGATTGTACACAATTGAGTGAGATCACGTTTTAACTGTTGCCAAAACCGTTATTTCTGTAGGAAATGTTGATTTCTGTTATATAAGCTCTTGTCTATTTAAGACTCAAAGTGAAGGCAGCTTTCATTCGATATAAATACATTTTCGAAATTGTCTTCCGGAAAATTATCACAAGAACTGATTCTCTGAATCTGCTCCTTTTCCTAGGCATTCTTGCTTTGTGGCCATTGCTTATATGTAAATGGTTGGCGAACAGTTTTACAGCAAACGTGTGTTGCCAGTTGCCTCGTGAATCTTTTAGCCAATTTTCGAGACTCTATGCAAAGGTTTCTCCGACTCAGTTGCATTAGAGCGGCCAGACTACGTCCCCGTATCTTGCGCGGTTTTCCGGAAACTCGCCCGTGTCCCATCCCCATGCTATCCTAGCCCTTTGTATACAGTCGTCTTGCACAATTTTGTCAATCTAACAAATTCAGCGAACGCCTTTTTCAAATAAATGTTGAAGCAGACGCCTTTTGCCTAATCGGTTCATTGCCGAGATTTCTTGTAAGGTATCTCAGGAGTAGTGAAATACATCGATACTACGTTAGTAAGCTGTTACTCAGCGCCAACTATCGTATACTAGTCTAAAATTAAAAAAGTGAAAGATTCCACATATTTTCTAGACATACAGTATATTGAAATTTTAACATTTATCTCAGTATTATATATTCGTGATTTACGTATTCTGAAAGACTTTTGAGTATGGTGCAACTTTTGAATTTATCTTCTGCCATCTTTTTTCGGTCTGCAGTATATCTGCAGCGTATATCCCAGTAATTCGGCCAACTTCGAAGGGGGCTAATTGTTTATCACTCACGATTGCTTGAAACATATTGCAGGCATTTTACTAGTTTTTGTACATTTGGATTGCAATTGTTAGATTGTACCAGATGTTCCCGTAAAAACATGCGCGGAACATGTAGCTCTTGTAATTGCTGGAAAACAAACTAGTTGTTTAAGTTGACCTTCAGCAATACGTTTATAAAATTTAAATACTCCGGGAATTTAGGTATGGTGCATTTTTAATTGCAGCTCATGTTTATATTAAGTTTCATTAAAATCTGAATTTAAATATCTCTTTGTCTGCCGACCTTTAGCAAAAATTGAGTCTCTAAACATAGTACGCTATTTTTTTAAATATCACGTTCTACCAGCTGAAGTAAATTATTAGTAAATGTTTGTCTTTTTTGCTTAATACATACTTATTGTCAACTCAATTAATTACCCACGGTGAGAATCCTATTTTCAGATCCAGAGCTCTAACCACCATCCATGGTTTTAGTTTTCGTTGTAACATCAACGCTAATGCAACTATTAGGAACTTATTAAGTACGTATTAATTGATTTCATTGACATGCACTTTTCAGTTCAGTTTTTCTTTTGAGTACAACAGAAAAATATCAAACTTTGACGTATTACAATTGAAGGCAATGGCGTGAAATAATAATAATAATAATACCGATTACACTTAACTAAATTTGGAAGAAAAATTATACACAAGGACTAAACTAAACATTATTATTTATTTTCACAAATTAAACTACTTGTTTTGTTTCTAGAAGCGCATTTATTTATAATTATATACGTCGTCTAATTGTTTTCAAGAACAAACAATTAATAATAACTAAGGAGATAATGACATAGTCGTTAGAATAAAGAATAATACAAAGTTTTTTTTCATCAAGGTCTCTTTGTGCTGCTTGAAGGTGCCTTTGTGCTTCTAACTACGGTGGTATTAATGATATTGATCAGATCGAGCTACTACTGCTGGCGTCCCGTAATATGTATGTAGGTACTTATATACACATATAATAAACCGGTTACAATTCTAGTATATTTTGTGTAGGCGTCATGGTGTGTCACTGTGAACAAATGGACTACACCGGTACCGACAAAATGTGATGAAGTAATACCGTTTTAATAGTAATATGAATTGTTATCTCTCCTTTGTGTTTAATGAAGAAAGGAAATTATGTTACAGCCATTAAAGTCTTATTTAAATTGTGAGACCCACACATTTTCACACACAAGGGAGCACACCCAACTGTACAGATACAAAGTACAATGATGAAAATTGGTTAATGGAAGCCTTAAAATCTCGAAAGATTATTCTTTCGTAACACCTCCACACAAGGAAGGTATTCCAACCACGACCACGTTTTCAAAGATTATCCTTTTCTTGTATTTGTATTTGAATGGTGTAGAATTAAAAACTAAGAAAAATGTCTTGGACTGCAATAATTATCATCGCTATTTGAATTACCACAAGTTTTCCAAACTTTTTCGGAGAAGGTAGGTTTTGTTGGGTGAATATGAGAAGTGGATTTTGAAGTTCAGATCGAAAAAAAGCTTGCGTTTAGAAAATCCTAAACGTGAATAAACTTATATGCAGTACCACAGTTAAATGCTAGTGCAGGACTGTCACGCCCAGCATTTCTTTTTTTATATACTAAAATGACGTAAATTAAATCATTCCTCTGAAACGAACAGAAGAAATGGAAAATTTCGTAGCTGGATTTTTTAATTTAAAAATAGTCTTCGAAACAATCGCTTAGAACTGGTTGCTACGAAAACTTTGCGAAAAATCCTTTAATTATTAAAATCATTAAACGATTACTTAAGCGGATTACTGCAAATGCCTTAGTTTGGTAATCAGAAATATGAAACCCAAGAAATTTACCATTAGGAATTCCACATTTCAATTGTTTTACTATACAGTTTATGTTAAACGATACAAATAATGGGATATGCTACGTACATAAAAAAAAAGCATGTAGGAAATAAGGAATTCTCAGTTGGTGTAAGAGGCGCTTATCTGCTTATTTTGAAGCGTATCCAAAGAATGATCTTAGTAATTTTCGGTGAACCCATTACAACATTTAGAACTAAGTAGTGTAGTTTTTAATTCACTTTGAAAATTACATGATACGTATCTGTATCCTCACATGTTTGAAAGAGTAATAAAAGCATTCCGTACATTTTTATTCAAGGAGCCATGTCCACAACCATGTCGGCCCCACAAATAAATTTATGCGGTTACTTGTTTATTGCGTTAAACATTGATTTTCCATGTTAAAAAGGGATTTGTACAAAGAGTTATTTGGATATTTGGTAGATTTGCATCTGCTAAGCAGTATGACCACCTCCATATTTAAAAATTTTTATCGATTAACGAGTATTATACAAGCGTTAATCGTTTCTGAAGATAATCAACAGTGTTGGGCTATTAACTATATAGCCCTTGGACGCATAAAAAGAAATGTTGAGGAAAAAAGATAAAACAGCTTCACAAAATTTTCATTTGGTTTATTGATAAAAACAAGGCAATTCCTAAAACTTATTTATTAAATTTGCAAAGATTTTAATATTTTTCTTGAAAAAAAATTACAAATTTGGATACATTTTACCTCCTTTACCCCGTGGTGAAGCTTTATTGGGGAAGCCTTGCACGGATAAACGTTTGAGGTTCCTTGACAATATAAGCAATATATACAAACAATTATTGTAAAATATGTTGTTGAGTTGAGTATTTAAAGTTCTTAATTGATTTCAACTGAATACGTGAAATGCTTGAAACAAGTACACATCAAAATCAAGAAAACTTACCAAACTCATCGTTACATTCGTGCAAATAGTTATGTATGTATGTATATTGTACATTTTACAGTAACAATACTCATTCACAAAACAGTGTTTACGGCCTAAATTTCAAACAAATCTTTGGGTATCTAACTAGTGCTGGTGAAGAAAATAAGGTAGCAGGTGGAGGATGGGCAAGAGGTTATGTGTAGATGGGAATTGTTCTGGCAAACTTTAGTTTTCTAACCTTTATTATAGAAATATATTATTTCAGATAGTTATAATTCTTATCAAATCTAATAGAAGTTACTGGTATACCTTGATAGCTCTAAAATCAGAAGCCCCTCCGAAATCATGGCAACTTTTGCTGATCATTTCAAAAACGTTTAACTGGTGGACAAGAATATGAGAATTTGCTAGTTGCAGATAATGCTTCATTAAATGTTGTACACTCTGTCGCCGAGGAAGAAGTCTTAGTAGCTTTGAAGGAATTTAAATGACTTTGACGGAATCATCATATTTGTAACCCGATCCTGGCTGAATGTAAATCCCAGAAATTTGGAAAATATCCAAAATTTGCCCCGTGTTTAAAAGTGGCAAGTTGTACTGTAACATAAACAACATTGTTTTGTTCGCGGAAGTGCTACGATCACGAAACTGAGTTGCTTTTCGCAATACGTCTCCAGAGCAATGGACGGCGAAAAATTTCTTTGATCAAATTAGTCATCACGTTCTCCTGGCCACAGTTGGAGAAATAGGGTTCTCGCGAGATTTATGCCGTCTTTTTGGACCCTACTTCCAATATGTATACTTCAACTTCGGGCGTGCTCCAAGAATCTTATTTGAGATCCGTTACTACTGATCTTTATAAATGACATCGTTAACACCTTACATCGCGAACTGTTATTTGCTGACGCGTCTGAATGTCTTTTGCAAAATAAACAGCAGAAGCGACTGTTCTAAAAATTCAAAATAATGTTGATTGTATAAGATGTCGGTGCCAAAAAAATCGTCTACATCTCAATATGAGTAAGTGTAGAGTTGTAACATACACAAGAAAGTAAGACCCATACACTATGACTGTTTTGGAAGATAAATGCTTAAGAAATGTAATGAAGTGAAGGATTTGGGGATTACATCTGAAAGCAAACTTATCTTAATTTGTCATATTAACAGCATGGTTGCGCGCGCGATATAGTAACCAATTTAATAAACCCACACTAAAAACGTTGAAAGCTATACGATCATAGACTCTACAAAATCACTTGCAATCAAGTAGTTTCTCAATGAATTCAATTATTAGTTTTACGCATAAACATGTACAGTTCGATGAGCTTCACGTAGTTCATATACATTTTCCCCGCCGATTGGTATTGAATTTACTGCTCCAAGTTGCGGTTGTTTTGATATTACACCATATTCGCCTTGACATTTCAATCAGAAAACAAAAACAACAAATTCAAGACATACAAACTTGTTAATGTCACATGTACCTTCTTTCATATTTTCCGTCTTACATCGTTAAGATCATTTTAATGTAAACAACGTTGCCTCCTTTGTTGGAAACATATAGGCTGGTATGTTGTATATGAAATATGACCTATATTACTGAATATACTCTATAAATATTATTAAACAATAAGATATATATTACTACAAGTAAAAATACTTTTTTCTTGGTTCTAGTTGAAACTGGAGGTTCTAAGCTATGTACTGACCTGTTCCTTTCCAAAAGATTTTCTACATTACTCTTAAAGCAGAGCCAATTGTGCAGATGGAATAATAGCACAATAATCTAATGATCAGATTTCAATTCTTAAATTATCCACTTAATAATTAAAACACAGGTTTGGTAACAATATGAATGCAACATTTCAAACGTAAGTTTATGACATGTGACAGCACCTTTAACTGTACCCTTGAAAACAGTTCACCTAATTGAGGACCTCGACAGGAGTCATGTCATCTACAATGTTAAAGTTACAAGATGCCCAAATGCTAGAAGACTACACTTTAGGAATTAAATAGAAGTCGATATTTTAAGAAATATGTAGACCTGGCCCGGCCCAATACGTTTATCAATCCGGCTCCACACATTTTAGCTCGGCCCAGCCCGGTTCGTTCGTCAGCCCGCCAACTTCGCCGGTTGCAAACCATCATATCCGTTTAACCCGAGAAGCTCGTTTTATCCGACAAGGAGGCAATCAAGTTGGTTCATTCCTACTTCAAAGAATGCCTTCTCAAAGAAATTTCACATCGTTGTAAATTTCTTCCACATTGACGGCGTAATATCGAATATTGTGCTCTTATTAATTTTTCCTTTTTCAGTGTAGCTACTGTAAATACTCATTTTTTCAGTTTTTGTCAGCTACCAAATAGCTAACGTTATGTTCCAAGTGATCTGGATGTTACTCTTGAAATCAGTTTTACATGTAGCTTGCTTTATCAACGTTTTCAATGTTGTTCATTACTATTCATACCTGTAGCTCATAAAAAGCATTTCGAAGTTTAAAAAATTATATTTTGGGCTACCTTATAGATAAATTAGAATTATGTAGAAAACGTCTAGTGTTTATTTTGTTTTTAGTTCAATCGAATTTGAGCGGTTAGATAACCAAGACTACTTTTTCATTGGTCGTTTTAAGCGCATTGCTCACAATGAAGTGTAGAGAATATTTATCACCCGAAAAGCTGCCAAATACCAATTCTAGTTTGACTTAATAAGCCAGTAATACACTTATTCTGCATATGCATCCTGCTCTTTTTTAAAACTCGGAATTAGAATCAGCACGAAAACTAATTATTTTATACCAAAGAGCAGCTTCTTTCATTTTTATCCATTCTTATGATTTGTAGTAAATATTTTTTTATTTGTTTATATCTTGTATGATCAAAAATCTTGTTCCACAACTAAGCTGCACACGTTAACTTAACATACTATCTAAAGTGAGTTTTTATTTATGACACGATTTCAAAAGCGATGTCAAGCGACCTCGCGGATTCCAAATTTGGCAAGTACTCAATTATGTCTGTTATCCGGTACAGGCAACAAAACAAATGTAGTGTGTTATAAAATTTCTTATACGGTGTGTTTAGTAGGTCTGGTTAAATTCCCTGATTATATTTGTCTAAGAAGACAAAGTAAAGTCGGAATAAAATTATCACTATTTGTGGTTTTAATAACACCGTATAGAACTGTAAAACACCGGGTATAGTGAGTTTTTCCAATGATGCCGACAGTTTAGTAACATATGCCATATCATCAAGGTTTTCCAATCTCATCATAAGGCGGAGGAACTCTGTTGAGGTGGTATTGATATACATA
This sequence comes from Oryctes borbonicus, assembly GCA_902654985.2. NCBI lineage: Eukaryota > Metazoa > Arthropoda > Insecta > Coleoptera > Scarabaeidae > Oryctes > Oryctes borbonicus. The sequence continues at coordinate 14,413,832 of LR736859.1, read as the reverse complement.
GTTGTCTGATATAAACTCTTTACGTTAATGTTATACGAAAGACGTTTTACTAAAAATATTTAAATATAATACTAGAGTTTCAGCAACGTCCATTTCTTATAGTACATAGTAATTTCACTACGTATAATCCCCAGATATTCGTCACATCACAGAACTGTTATTTATAGATCGGGCCAACTAAACTAATTTGGTGAAGTCATTTTTACTTATTTACTACCTTAATTGGCAAATTTCAGTAAGTCATTTTTGTGTTCTATACATTTCGTACATGGGCCACATCATGCCTTAGACTAGTAGTTTTGAAAGTATTTGAATTTTTTTTTATGTGTTTTGCAGCTGGTTGGAAAAACCTAATATTTGTAACACAATCTAGGAGGAAATGATTAGGAAGCAAGAACCCATTTCCAACATCCATTTCGTGTTAGAAGTGGCAACCTTCCGATATATTGAAACATTAAACCCCAACAATGCTAAACAATTGTTGAGTGAGTAGTAGGTTAATTTGGTACGCGAACGGAACATTTCCAACTCGTTATGTTAAAAGTGTTTACAGTACGTGGGTTCAAGGGAAATATTCCATAAGCGTGTGTGCTTTTATCAGACAAAACGAAAAATAGCTACATTCGCTTACCACAAAAGTTAAAAGAATTTGTATCTAAAGTATCACCAACTACCAAAATTGGCATGATGTCTTTTTGCCGAAGAATTTCCAGCTTTCTACTCTCACTTTGTGCACACTGCAAATGATGCGTTTGAAACCCTCCTTGAGGAAGATATGCCACTCGAGGATGCCCATCCAATTGTGGACCGCTCTGAGAAAACCTGGATTGGACGCCCGCGCAATATTGCGGCTCACAACGATTTTCCCATAATATATGTTGCGAGATTGTGCTAGGAGGACTGCCAGCAATGAACAACTCTATAGAAGGTTGGCATCGAGTGATGGAAACGCAAATTTCAGCAATTTCAAGCAGAGCAATACTTAAACCTTGAAGCCAATAAATAAACCAAAAAAAAAAACCTTTGAACTCGCCAGCTATATGTTCGTCCTAAGCTAAGATAAAGTGTGAAGGGAAACTTGTAAGTGTCGGGAAACTTTTCCGGTGCCCGAATTCTTTATATTAAGACGTATTCCCGTATATATTAAAATATGCGTACAATTTAATGCTACAAATAATCGATGCGGAAATGACTGCTGCGATATAAGCAGCTTTCGCTTGCAAGATTAAGACATCAAGCGAATGCACGCAGTCGTCATAGGAAATCGTACATATATTATATTTATTAAGTATGTGTATAAATGAAACGTTATTTCGGACTTCGCATACTTAAAGAGTGCATTGGCTTCGGCAATGAATATTGAGCGGCTTGGTGACCTAGGCCAAGTTACGCTCTACCAGATCGATGTATTTAAATGTTATTCAAATGAGCGGTTGGTATCGTGCGAAGGCCCCGTCTCTCTGCATATATTCATTGCGCGAACTTGACCCGCTGACTGAGTGAGCTTCGCACGATCTACGCACCTCCACCACACATAGATTATTGTTATCGCTTCATTAAGCACGGCAACTTAAATCGGAAAATGAAATTAACTAGGATACACTCGTAGAAAGTATGTATGTACATACGTAAATATCTTTACAGATTGGCATAAATTATGCTCAATTTACCAAGTTTATTACATAAGTTATACTACGGCAAAGGAAAACTAGTAGTTCGACGCACCTTTGATTAGGGAAATTCTTACCTAAATGCTTTCCTTATATGTCCCTATATATATCACGTTAACGACATCTTTTATTTCACAATGTCAAGGAATTACTCCACTTTAACGGGTTCCAAGTATGCATACTGCAAAATTATAGTCTGCGCTTGAGATTTAACCCTCAAGTGCTATCGTGGGGTGTTTCGGAACCCCAGAGGTCATTTTTTTTAAATTTTTTCTAAAACTATTTTTGTCACATTTCTAAGGTTCCAGGTATTCGCCTATGCAAATGAGATATGTAATATAGTGTAATTTATTATTTACCATATTCTACAGTTTTAGCAAAAAATAGCTTTTGGGGTGTCTCAACACCCCACGATAGCAATTACGTTTGTTTTTTTCAAAAATAGCGTAGTGTATTCTAACCAATGATTTAGAATTTTATAGTGATAATAGCCCTCGTCCTCTTTTGGGGAAATCACAGATGTTGTTGTGCATGTAAGTATAGGGGATTCACTTATATACGTTCCAATTCGGCGATTTTTATTATAGTACCTACATGTACAGGGGATTCACTCATTTATGTTCGACTTCGGTGATTTTTTACAAATCAAATAGTGGCATTTCCCCTGATTTCTGTACGGCGTATAAATATTCGACTCAAACAAATTTCTTACTCAGTTCCTCACAAACCAGAGCGTCGTCAACTTGTTCCTTATTTCCCTTCTATAATACGTGTATTGAATAGTAAAAACAATATGATAAAGTTTCTAACTGATGAACAATTAGCAAATCTTGCCGAAAACTTTTACGATGATGTTAGTGAAAGTGAATGCCCTGATGAACGTGATGATGATTTGAGTGATGCAGCAAGCGAACATAGTGATCACGACACATGTTCAGAATTTGAAGTCGAATCTGAAAACGAAAGTGAAGAAGACTTAGGTGATGTCAGTGCAAGAACAAGTTACTTCTATGGACGAAATCGATATAAGTGGTCCAAAAATCCTCCTGCTACTTCACGTACCAGATCTTCTAATATAGTCACTCTTCGACCGGGAGCAAAGGGTCCGGCAGTAAATACTCCTCCAAGAACACCTTCTGAAGCATTTTCTCTTTTCTTTACGGAAGAAATTCTAAATGAAATACTAGAGCATACAAATGCAAAAATAACGGAAACGAGTTCTTCTTATGGACCAACGGCAAGTTATGTTGAACATGTAGACATGATTGAATTGAAAGAATTTCTGGGACTTGTAATTTTGGCAGGAGTGTTTAAATCAAACCACGAAGATACTAGAAGTCTTTTTGCAACGGATGGTACGGGACGAGATATTTTTAGAGGTGTCATGTCTAAACAACGGTTTTTCTTTCTTTTGTCAGTGCTAAGATTTGACGATCAAACAACTAGAAGGAACAGGATTGACAATGGTGATAAACTTGCTGCCATTTCAAAAATTTATGAAATTTTCAACGCAAACTGTACGAATAATTACAGTTGCAGCGAATATGCTGTTGTAGATGAAATGCTTGTTGGATTTCGCGGCCGCTGCTCTTTTCGCCAATATATCAAGAGTAAACCAAAAAAATATGGCATCAAAATTATGTGCTTATGCGATTCGAAAACGCATTATCTGATCAATTCATTTATTTATACAGGAAAGACAACCGAACCCAATCCAAACAAACTTTCAGTTCCAACACGTAGTGTACTCAAATTAATTTCTCCGATCATCAATACAAATCGAAATCTAACAGGAGATAATTGGTTTTCTTCTATAGAGCTGTTGAATGAATTGAAACGGGTTGGTATAACGTATGTTGGAACACTTCGTAAGAATAAGCGCGAAATTCCGCCAGCATTTTTACAAACTAAACAGCAACCAATAAACACCTGTAAATTTGGATTTACGCACGATAATACGTTGGTTTCCTTCATACCAAAAAAGAACAACTGTGTCTTGTTGGTTTCGTCTATGCATCACAATGGAAATGTTGAAGTAAATGCAAAACCTGAAATAATAAATTTCTACAATTGTACCAAAGGGGGAGTTGATGCTTTAGACCAGAAGTGTATGACGTACTCCTGCCAAAGACGAACCAGACGATGGCCAATGGCTATATTAGGAGCAATGGTAGACATTTCACGTGTCAACAGTTACATAATTTTCTTAGCCACTTCAGACCATACAGTTAACATGACACGAAGAGAATTTTATATTCGTCTAGGAAGAGAACTCGTCAATGACCACGTAAAAAGACGATACCAAACAAAAGAATTGTCAACTAAGCTAAACTCAATTATCAAAAATTTACTAGGCTTAGAAACACCACAACAACAGCCACAAGAAGCAGAACCTTCAAGAACCTACAAAAGGTGTCACATCTGCGGGCGAAATAGAGACAAGAAAATAAAAACCACGTGTCATAGATGTCATCAGCATGTCTGCAAGGAACATTCTGAGCAACTTGTAAACTGCGCAGAATGCTTACAAAGGTAAATTGTAAGAAATTTATAAAAATCTGATTACATGAAATAACACATTACATGTTTTTTGTCAAATAAAATGTACGCCTCACAACGTCATTGTCAGAATTTTTATGTGAAATGCTAATGGTATTTTCTTTTACAGGGAGTAAGACCATAGTTTCCAGTAACAGAAAAAACCAAGACATCTTAACAATACAGAACACAATTTTGTAAAAAGAAAAAATTGTACGAAGAAATACTTTTTACATAATTTTTATGAACGTAACATTTCCTCCTAATTTTCTGTTTTGCTTTAAATAAAGTTTTGTTTTTCCTTACAACAATCGCAAGATAAAGGTCTAGTTATTACACTGTGGGTTTAAAAGTGAAAAAAAAAAGATAACTAACAAAAAAAAGCTAAATTTAAAGAGTGGGGTGTAAAACACCCCACGATAGCAGTTGTGTTACCTGAAAACACGATAGTACTTGAGGGTTAAGACTGAGGTCGTTGTTCTTATTTATTTATTTAAATTTACACCTATAGCATTACTTACTTACTACATTACTCAGTTTACTTAAAGAAAGGAAAACTTCAAGCCTGAGAAACATGTCTGAAAGAGAATGTGTTGTTTACAGGAGGGAATATGTAAAAAGATTATTTGTTAAGGATAAGTAAAAAACATAGATAATTTAAGATTGTTTGTTACTTGAGGGGTAAATGGCAAAGAAAAAAACGAATTACCGTATTTCGCTCCAGAGCCTTTTCTTACTGTTGGACTTCAATTCACATGGATACTTAAAGTAAGCGCGATTCTCGTTCTTAATTGCACGATCGGTCTCATTTCTCAAACTTTTATAATACTCACGATGTACCGGATTTGTTGTTCTGCGATAACTTGTTCCTGGTTTGCATTGTTGTACGTCAGCCAAGACGTTGGAGGTTTTATAGATCTGCTGAAAAATCTAACTTTAAATTCGCGTTTTATATGTTTACATACTTTAAGATAAGCGGTAAACTGGACACCCAGATGATCGGCAACATTACTCCGGAAAGTACTGCATTGATACACCGGTACGCCTTCACTAGTAATTACCAAATAAAGCAGAGATGAAGAATTAGCAGAAATTCGAGTTGTATCCTTAATAACTTGACAGGGATTCAACGTATTCAAGAGATCAAGAAGATCCTTTGTTTTTTATCTTCGAGGTTCAAAAGATTTACATTAAAGTCTAACATGCAAATAGTTGTAGAATCCAAGATTCCGGTTTCGTACAAAACTTCTTTAAGATCATTCTAAAAACACGCACGGTTACTATCAGAAAGTCTGTAGACAATCAATATGTAAAGCTTTTGTTGCTTCAGGTGAAATTATGTTTCTTGTTGCAACAAGTAATAGGGGGAAGTTTCACATTGTACCATTAAATGCATGCATAATTACAATCAAGATCAAAATAAATAAAGTACGACAATTAATTAATAATTCAAATAAGTAAAACTCAACTTAGTAGTAGTTTTATTAACGACAGAAAAGTAGATATGCGCAAACACATATATGTGTGCGCTTATGTTCGTGTACCACTACGCATATTACAGTGCTACTAGTTCGTGTATGTAAAAACGTACATACGAAGGTGGTTGAAGAAGTCCTTAGAATATCTAAGAGATGGCGCTTATAGCATCGAAAATAGTTTGTTTTATCCATCACACGGTTTCATTTGCATTGTCGATTTAAGCAAGTGGAAGTGACTACCTCCGAAATGACAAAATCCACGTTATGGTTTTGAATGAACGACGAATCAAAGAGCGCGAAATAGTTGAGGCCACAGGCATATTGCAAGGTACAGTATTTTCAATTTTGCATAAAAAATTGGGTGTGAAAAAAATCTCGACAAAATGAGTGCCGCGATTGCTCTTAGTGAAGAGTAAACGGAATCGCGTGGTCGACTCTGAGGCTGTTTCACTGCAACACGCTTTTTGAAGGCGAATACGGTGAAATAGCCTGCGGAGTTCCGATGACCAAAATTATGGAAAGTTCGAATTAGTCAACATACACCGTATTCACCGGATTTGGCCCTCAGTGACTTCTTTTTATTTCCAAATTTGAAAAAATGGATCGGCGGACAACAGTTCACGCCGAACGATTAAGTCATCGTTCAAGCAGATGGCTATTTTGAGGATCTTCCGAAAGCCTACTTTTTGGAAGGCTTAAGGAAACCGCAGAAACACTTAAAAAAGTGTATACAGTTAAATGGAGATTATCTTGAAAAATAGAAAAATCTACAAAAAATATTTTGTTTTTCTTTTTCTAAGGACTTATTGAACGACCCTCGCACATACACAGAATAATGCGTTCCTATTTGTGGCAAGTAATTTAAATAATCATAGCTTTTTTTATAATTTAATAACTCATATTACTATAATTTTAATCCAACATGTACATATATAGTTTGTTATGTTCCTTATTACCAACACAAAATTATTGACCTTATTTAGAACACACATTAGTTTTATTATATTCCCAGGCGTCATAAAATTTGAAATACCTACGCTTTACCATAACTACAACCATATACATTACAAATAGATACATGTTACGGTTAATTGGCGCTTCCGTATTGAAGTGAATATTGCTTCATTATAGATAAGTTGAGTGACTGGTAGATATTTCATGATAAATGTTTTCTGAAAAAAAAAGAAAGGAAAACAGTTTGTTACAACGTGAGAATATATAGAAGACGTAATGTTAGCACAATACGTGCTCGTTCGATTAAAATAAAAAAGTTTAGTAATTATGTTAATAAAGTGTTCACCTAATTATGAAGGAAGTTCATATAAGGCGTTTGAAATTATTGTATACTCTTCGCGTCGTAGTTTGTCTTATGTGACCAAATACTCTTCCAAGTATTCCAAAGTTATCTTCAGTTCTCCCTAAAACTGTCGTTCATTATCAAATGAGAATGCAAAACAAGCGTTAAGTAAGTCTAAGTAACGTCACAAACAAAAATCATGTGGATTCAAGCCGGATGAGCATGTGTATAATTGCAGGTCATGCATGGCGAATCCATAGACCAAGACGTAAGGAAAAGTCTTACACGCTCGTCTCAAATGCCACTAAAATATAGTAATACCCGTTCGTTCATGAACCATATTTGCTTTCTCAAGTTACAAGAAGATATTCTAGGAGCGTGTGGATATCATTTTGCAAAAAATCACAAAAAAACTCCGTTAAGGCTATCCAATCAACAAATTAACCAATTAAGAAATCTCAAGGATAAAGGGTTGCTATCACGTAGTACTTCGATTCCTGGGAAATTATACGAATGCATGTGATTTTGCTAATTTACCACATCTACACCTCTAATCGAACGAACTTCTTAAACAGGTTTTACTGTATATTGACAGTTGGATCGCTCCATGGTCCAGCGTCTCCACCTCGGCATTACGAATTTTAATAAAACTTCGTGTGACTCGGTACACGAAGATTTATCAAAATTCGAAATGGCGAGATGGGGACATGACTTGAAGTGGCTCCTTCGAGGTAGCGAAATTAAGACAGGAATTAAGAAAGTTTGCACAAAGCAATTAAATACGACCGTTCACATAACGATGTAAGACAGAGTTAATAATTGGTGTAAGGCAAAGCTATAATGCATCAAATTATAGCGCCGCCACGCCGCTTTATCAATAACCTTTGAGGTTATAGTATTCTGCCAATTAATTCTGAACTTTTCACTTTCCTATAATAAAACAACACCTCCATTAGACACGATTGGATTCCGAAACTAGAATGGTCACAGAAGCTCATCAAAAACATTTAAGAGTATTTGATGTAATTATAGGCATATATTTATATAACAGTGGCATGGTATTATAAATCAGCGAAGCTTTACGCTGAAACTTGCCTAAAAAATGTAAACGCAGAATACCTCTCGAACGCGAACTTTCAGAAGACTCGTACAAGTGTTCTTGGAATTTAAACATTGCATTCAACTATGTCGCTTGAATTAGCATTGATTGTAAAGTTTTACGCAAAACACAAAGACGTAAAGTTAGGTATTTGCTTGAAATTTGTATTTCTTGGGACGAAAAACATACGGTTATTTGAGCAAACTGCATTTACTAAGTTTGAAGGTATTAAGACAAATGACACTAATATGATTGTTTCAGATGGCGTGCGCAACTTTATATAACCAGCTATATAACGCGGAATCTTGAGCACGCAAATATGTGTAGTTGAAGTGAGACTAATTTATTTTGCGTCAGTAAAGATGGTGTTTAATAAGAAATACACGATATTAACCTTGAAACTTGGCCGTGGTGCTTTTCGCAAGAAGCATCCATATAAATTGGAAACAACCTGAATGGGATATGTTCTGAAACGCTTGCGTTGGAAAAGATTTAGAGGCGTTACGTAACACAATTAATGCCTTACATACATGATCTGTACGTTAGAGCTTTGGTGACCTTAATCTGTACGTTAGAGCTTTGGTGACTTTGTAATCCGCCATGTATAACTTGCTAGCTTAAAATTTAAGTTAACACAACAAATAAATTATGTTTTGTGTTTACTTGTTCATTTGATAAATTACTGTAAAACAAAAATCATGCTTAAAATGGTTTCTTTACATCGTTGTCTTTTATGTAACTTGGTTTAATTTTTTTTTATTTTTTCTGCTATTATTCATTCCTTCATTAGTTAAACATCCACAGGCCACTGTACCCGCACATGCAAACTTATAATTTGCATCCTATTCGGCAAACAAAATGCTAAAAGCTTTTTATAACATAGAGACAAATTGTTAAGTTGCTTTATATGAATGTGCATGCCTTCTATTGCACCTATACAATTAGGAGACTTCCACAAGTTGTTAAACTTTAGTACACTTCACGGCATATATAAGAAAAATGAACCAGGATCACGTTTTAAGATTTTCTGAATTAAATTTAAATATTCTCCTTGTTGTTTCTTTTGAGTGTTATGTCATGTCACGAAATTATTCTAAGAATTAGGGTGGAATATTGCATATAATTTTGTGCTACCTTATGCGAACGCGCTTTCAAATTAATCACTTGTATATTTTTAGAAAGAAAGTTTTTTGTTTGTGATCATACTATGACGATTTATCATATCTGCGAAGAAATTGTGTAACTATAAGTTATAGTACTTTATTAATTATACAAATAAAATTAATGAAACGTGGCAGTTTTATACAACTTGCCATGGTTTATTTAATGACTTGATTTCTAAATTGATTTGTACACGAAGTGTGAAAGTAGACCGAATAATGAGCACCTGATACTGGAATATAATGTTTAGCCTTATGTACCTGCTTAATTATATCCATTTTATTTGACGATATGATTTTGTTCCTAAATTTGTAGTTTTTAATCCAATTTCCCTGGTTTGCTGTTTTACGCTAAACGTAAACGCTTTGTAACGTTTTAAAACAAATTTACAGCTTTTGTCCGAATTTCAGAGAGCTTCTTGAATGGACTACACAAATCGCCTTAAAAAGCGATTTCCGTTTTCTAGAACCAGAAAATAGTGCATTGGTTAAAAATAAGGTTAACATTGCAGCTTTCGCGACCTTAGAATAATCTTCCAGGTGCTGCTGTGTCGTTCTGTTTACCATTGACATTCCGCTGATCACGCTATCAGCTTCTTCGATGGATTTTTAAAGCCCGACGACGGTGTTTCGTGCTTCTCGTTATATGTTTTATTTTTGTTCTATTCCGTATCCATTGCGGTCTTGTGGGGTATTCTCTTTATGATCGACCTTTCGATATTATTGATCTTATACTCATCTTCGTAGTTGAAATTGTTCAGATGTTTCATAGTTTCCACAGACTCACATACTCATACTGACTGTAACGGGTGGCTCTGACTAATAACTTCACATTGTCATAGTCGATATTATGCTCTTCATTGTGTTAGAAGTGTTTAGCTACTGTCGACTTGTCTATGTATCAATGTAGTCCTCCTCGAATATGCATTTCAATTTGTAGACAGCCTTCATGTGTAGTTTCGGGAGTCAATCCGTGTTTCCTGGAATACTTTTCACTGATGTGTGTGAATTGTAGCGCACGGTAACATTCTTCTTCCCTATAATCTTGAGCCTCCTCTTTTCTTTTGCCCGCGTGGTTTCAACCTGTCCTTTTAGTTTCTCACGGCATTGTTCGTGTGATGGATTTCATCCGGTCGGTGTTCTTCATCGCTGATGTTCAGTCCTCTCCAGAAGTATGTTGACAGGATGTCTTCTGTTGTGGATGATGATAAGATACATGCAGGTGTGACTCAGTCTGCTACTAGCGCGTTTCACGAACAGGTAGGACGTCATCCTTTTCGGTCTCCGTAGCGAACGCGATGCTATTGTAATATTTGTTAATATGTTGAAGAAAATATCAGCATTTGGGTTTGTTGTTACCGGAATCGTAGTCTCAGTGACACTATGGCTACGGGTCATGATGAAGTTTCAACAAAAGTTCTTAAATTTGTAGTTAATTTCACTTACAAATATTTTTGGTAGTTTTATGGAATTTGGTAAAAGCCCAGATGTTTCTTAAATATCAAAAATTTTTCCTTTGCAGTAAGAAAGGTGACAAAACAGTCGTTAATAACTAGACACGCTTATCACTACTCCCGAAGAACGAGACTTCGGGAATGTTCTTAAAAAACGATTGTTTAAATATATTGTTGCCATAAACATCATCTTCATGAAAGCGAAAAGTATTTTTTGCCGATTTTGGAAACAAGGATAATTGATTTAATTCAGATAGTGAATTGTGGATCTGAACAAAATGAGATAGAACAAAGAAGATTCGACAACAAGACTTACTTCAAAAGTCCTCCATAAAATTTAAAAAATTGCAAGTTAATATCAAGCTATTTCATCGATAAAGTTATAAACATCACTAATAGTAAGTAAATCTATTTAGATCATCCAGCATCAAAATTATCGAACATGAAATAAAATTTAAATAAGGATATATCTAATGTTGAATCAGTTGTAGCTTCAAGCCAAACGACTTTCCAGAACGGACATCGAAGTACAACATTTCACCGAGCAACTTTAGTAAGCAGGTACAAAATTTATTATTTGGCCAAATAATCTTTAGGGGAGTAGCATGGGATATTTCCGAGTCACATCTGAGACAGCGGAAGTATTACACGGAGGTGAGGGATATTGATAGCAGAGGTTCTGTATCTCGCCACGTTTTTGGTCTTGTCGATTTTACATGCGATGTACCGCACAGCTCTATATTGGGGAGGCTATTGTTTGTCATTTTTATAAACGATCCACAATATAATATACAAGGTTTTGCAGCTTTATACGCCGATAATACAAATATGGTTGTGATTGGCGATGATAGACATGAACTCCTTGTGAATTGTGGCGAATCGAAAAACTAATTTATTGGTTTAGCGACAATAAACTTATTTTAAATGTTACCAAAACTAATATATATCATTTTTGATACCCCAAGACATCCCAATTTTGTACGATCTGATAGATTTTCCTCCGCAGCGTATCACTTTTCTCCTGGCATATACTCCGTGGTGTAGCTTGTGCGCCAAACATAAGTTGCTAGACTCGACTCCCTGCCGGGGTAGTTTCTCTTTTTTCAAATATTTGTATAGTACTGCTCAAACCGCTACGTAAATATGAAGTGGAGAATCCGGGTAGGATCCGATTCGCCGAATATCGGTCATACAGTTGATAATACGGATTGTCGCATCCTCGTAACATCTATTCCGGAATAATTAATTAAACTAGTGTGGTGCGGAGTGTACTGACTTCAACTGAGTATCATCGACATCCACTTATTCTTTTGCAGATTTGGAAAATATGTAGAGTTTCTTGACTTAGTGATTGATGTACAGAGTTCCACGTTACAACAACAACTACTATCTGTAGCAACACTAAATTCGAAATTTACTCCAAACATTTACAATATGCATATGTAAATATATCTATTTATTCTTAGCATTGACAGCAACAGTCTTTTTACGGTTTTAAAGTAAAGAAAAAACCGCAACCAACCTGATTGTTCAGTTAGATTTATCCATCTAATTATCCGTAGTTATCTAGCGATACATTTAATAATATCCTGGAGCGAGCCTGTAGAAGGCTTTTCCTGTTCTGCGAGTTTTGCGCTGTTTATTTGTACCTCGTAGGAGGGCATATTTCTGATTACCTTATCGTTCTTTCTCGCTCTCGTCGATTCCTGACGCGATAGCTCTTGCTTGTTGTTACCACTGTTGCCTCGATCCTGCTGCTACTGGAAATTAAATTCAAGTTTATAATTAAGACCAATAACTCTGCTAATCGCGACTCAATTAAGTGTAAGCGGCCAAGATAACGAGAAAAGTATAAAATTATTATATACGCACAGTTACCAACGCATATATGTGCATGCAGACTTAGACACAACGGTAAATACATCCGTATTTACTCTTAGAAATATCAGTAACATGAAATTCAAAGATAGCAGTTGTATTTGTCGCAAATAGGAACGTAAATATAGTTTTAGAAAACTTATTGTTAGAGTAACCTAATGAAATCCTTCAAAAAAAATGTAGTTAACGGATTATCTTTATATACCTTATGCTCTGCACACAAAAAAAAAAAACTAAATTTCACTATAATATGTATATCTAATATTTTACTCCGGCATACTGGATTTAAACACATTGTGTACTAAGTCTTTCAAAACAATTAAAGAGAAGTGTAAAGAAGTATGTAATGTAAGCATTTTTAGTGAAGCAGTGTGTGTGCTATTCCAAACACAAATGAATTCCAATGATGAGAAGCAGAGGACGGTACTTTGAAGGTTGTGAGTGAAATCCAGTGTATCATGTACGGCACGCATTCAATTGAATTTACATACTTTTCTTGGTGCATCGGCAGTTCAACTGATCAACCTCCCTATCTTTAATAGAACAACCTGTATATTTTTACGGGTTTCAGAAGACAATGGAGACACGAATCCAATGACAACACGTACGTTATACTTTAACTTAAGGCATGTCAGCCTATGCAGCAATTCTGTTTGCCTTATGTTCAAAAGCTAATTACTTAAAAATGTTGTTACCCAATTATATTGTTAAATTGGTTCAAATCCTAAACATATCCCATAAGCTAACAAATTTGAAATATCTAATTTCACTGTTAACGGAAAATTACCTTCAAAATTGTTCAAAATATATTTCCATGTAATTCCTTGGACAACGTAAAAAGGGAATATTTAAGATTTATTTTAACAAACATCTATCCAAATAGAAACGCGCTGTATGTATAAAACTAAAATATTACAGAATATACCTTTAACATACAAAATATTACTTTCTTTTCCTCGCGTTCTTGCTTTACGGCGAACCTATTTATTTACTGGTCTCTTCCGTAGAGAAGCGTAGCGTTGCGAACGAGATCGCGCGGACTTTGATAAGTTAAGGCCATTGCATTAACTACTGAAATTCCTGTTATGGCACTGACACACGGCGTTATACATACTAGTACATTATTTATTAGCGATAAAAAATAAAATCCCGTTCGATATCCTTGGTTTATTTTTCTGTGGATTGCAATACTCTGCGGTAAACTTTTAAACCTTAAAGTTTTGCAATAACATAACGTGTTTTATAACTGTACCGTCTCATTTTTCTTAAATATGCACTTATGATTAATATCGCTCGAGAAATGCGAGAACTTCGTTTCCACAAATGAAATAGCTGTGATTTTTTGCAACTAATTATAGATCTACTTTTTAGTGACATCAGAAAAAAAAGAAAACATTTCCTTTTACTTACTTCCGCCGTTTGGTTTACCTATTGTTACATGTCTTTCGCCGACTACATTGGATATTACCAATTAGCTATAACCTACACAAAAGGTAATAACGAGTATGGTTTTATTCTCTGGAGAACCTCCAACGATCTTTACGTATCGCATCGTATAGGGTAGTACGAAATAATGCCACCAATGATTTGCTTTGTCATAGCCTAATCTAAATTTATTCATCGATGTTAACAACTTCCCTTGTAATGCATGGAATTGCAGAGAAACAGACATGCCTATGTGTAGTTTTTGCAGTAACCCTGACATACAAATTCAAAAACAAAGTAAAACAAGTATTGATACAACACCGTGGTAGTAATAAAATTTGACACGTACATAGTCTGACGCTGCATTACCCTATGTAAACACTAATTATTAGCGACGCATTTCGAAATAATTTGATAAGTAGCAGAGTATTTATATAGTTGTATTTAGAGTTTTCTAGCCAATTGTAAAGTATAAGGTTTTACTGCTTACCACTACGAGCTACCTTTGCAAATAGACTGCTAAATCAACCCAAAAAGAACTTTTTTGGTTAAATAGGCCCAATGCCTTATATTTGGCTGAATGAACTAAAGTCGTAATTTAAACGAACGTTTTATGCAATCCTTGAATCAAAATCAACTTGTGTTGAATCAACAGTCATATTTGTTCTACGCAGCTATATAAAGGTGAGTCATCTCCCCGAGCTCGGTAGGTTGTGTCCTTTGTGAATGAAGATTTTTGAAAACTTTTTTAAACCTGATTGTGGATTAAGATTATATTGAAGTCTACAGGTGTCTCATAATTTCGCAGTTATCCAGAGTGATACTTTTTTTTAATGGAACATGTCGCATATTATTCCTTTTTGAAAATGACTATTAAATTTTGAAATAAAATGTGCCTCAAAAGTATACGTTTTGGAGATCCTATGATTATTTTGGAAAAGTCAACATTTACAGAAATTGTTATTTCTTCGGAAATGCCCATTGAGCAGATGTGACGGCCTTTTTAATGTACATGTTCAATAAAGAAAAAAAAATTGGGTGGTTACATAAGACAGGTTTTAAGTTAATTTAAGCCATTCCCAGAATCAAATCTCATAACAAGAAGAAAATCGTTTTGAAAAATCTAGATTTACAAAAGCACAAAAGCTTCCGAGTAAGCGAAGATGACTCGCTGATACTAGGTAGTTGTTTTTGTGTGTAATTTCTCGTGATTCAACATTTTCTAAGCCATTAAAGCGCAAAAGATTCGAATCAATTTTCTTCAGAGAGTGGAAAATTTGATCTAGCCAACAGATCGTTTCAATTGAATGCTACTGTTGGCTCAGACAATTTTGATCAAACAAACCAATGTGTGAATAATACCTTTACTTTTACTTTGATCATTTTACTTTTCTAAAAATATATCGATGACGAGCACAAACGGAAACTCCTATTTTATATGCAAGCGATGCAGGAATGCAACTGAAGCTCTGATTTTGTACGTTTTACACCGTAAGCAACTGTACAAGTTTAGATTTGAAAATAAGACGTGTATCTCTATACTAACGAATAATTAATTTGAGAATTTACGCTGAAATATGCCTAAAATGATATTGAAGATTGTTGTAGGGTAATTTTACATTAAATCGGCTATTTTAAGAGGTGAAGAAAATTAGCAGAAGAGAAGTTTTGATTCCGTTCTTCCACTAGGTGACAGAACGAGCTGCAGCTACCGAAAACACGCTCACAACCGCCAGAGAGATCTTAATTTTGAATGTGTGGACCACTCTGGACTCACTATGTGTAATGTACGCGTGGCACTAATGACAGCTAACCTCCGATGTGGGAATTATAACTACAGTGTAATGTTTAAAAATTACATTTTCGTAACAAATGAAAAGAGAACGTCAACTTTTGACATAATTTCAGAAAGAGTAATGTAGTTTTAAGTTAAATCCCAAATGATCTCGATATGTACAGGCCATGCAGAATTAAAAAAGGCATCCTGTAGAATTTTCGGAAAATGTTGAAATTTAAAAATAAACGAAGCCGTTTTTGTTTCATAAATCTATAACAAAAATATTTTTCTCTTCTGTCACTTATCCGACAACACAGTGTATAGCATGACACATTTTAAGTTTCTAAAAATTAGTAAGGTACCATGCACGAAGAAGTAACCTACCTGTCACACCAACAGAAACAGCCTTACCTCCGCATTCCAGTTGAGGGTTAATATTGCGAATTAATTAATACCACTAACCTGAAATACATTGGAAATCATTTTAAACACCAAAGATCAAAGAAACTACATAAATTATTTACGCGGCGCTGTCATCATTAAAAACAAAATATCGAAGCTATTAAGCTTAAAAACCTTAAAAATGGTTTTCTTTCCTTTTTCAACATACCAATCAAATTCTGCAATAAATGTATTTGTAACTTGCAACGGTTAGTTTTACTTTTAGGAATGTGTTTGCTAGCAAAGGAAATCTTGAATGGATTCCTGACATATTTTACGTGTTGAAGGGTTTCTTTTTTAAGACCACAGTACAACGGTGCTTTTGGGGAGAATGTTAAGAAACAATATAAAAAGGATTTTCGTATGCTTTTTGTGTATACAGCATTATATAAATGAAACGGTATGTAATTTAATCATATTAAGTATTCACGTCATCTTCAATATCTATACTTGCGATCTGCGATTTTCTGGGCAAATACAACCAATAAGCTTTAGAAGTAGTTTCTACACAATACCATGCAGTTAGAATCTCACAAAACTAATATCGTGTTCTTGTCCAGAGCAAGAAGGCTACCTGCAGGTGAAATAAGGTTCGGAGAAATTCCTTTTTCGATTCAGTCTATTGTTAAATACTTGGGTCTTCACATTGACAAATTCAAATGTAGTAAACATATCGATGAAATCTCGAAGGTATCTGAAAATGCGCTTAACCTAATGGGAAGCATTATGAGAGTAACGTACTGACTTTAGTAGCTCTATGAACATCTATAAAACTTGTATAAGATCTGTTCTACATTATGCTTGCAGTATATATTCCAATACCTGTAAAAACAATTTGCATAGGTTAAATATTATTCACAACAAATCCTTACGATTATGTGTTGGTGCTATGAAATCAACACCCATAACAGCGTTGAAAGTAGAAGCTGGACAGCCACAATTTTTTTTGCGTAGAAGGTATTTGGCCGCAAAGTATGTCATCAAGATGCATTCAAAAAGAATGTTATTAATTTTGAAGAAAAGTGAAGTGCGTTATCATTTACCTTACTAGCACATACTCGAAAAGAAACGACTCACCAATTTTGGCATCGGCGTTCCGATTTACTGCCAAACTTCAATCGCGTATATATTCTTACACAGCACCAACCATCTAGTTTTACTCGTACTACCAATCTCATAATGTCATTTTTCCTAATTACATTGGACAACCAAACTATAACCTGCGATTGTTCACTTCTATTTGGCGCAAATTGAGGAAAGCATTAATAATTTATACAGATAGAGTAAAAAAAAAGAGGGATGTGGTTGTGCTTTATATGCCTGCTGTAATAAGACACAGGTGAAGGAAAAGTTTAAACTGGACCCGGAGGCTGCCGTTTGCACCACCGAAACAGTAGCAGTTTTGGAGGCTCTGAACGTTACCAGCTATTTACAAGTAGGGTTTCGGCATGCAGTTATTATCTCGGATTCAGCAAGTGTACTACCGTGTCTGCAACATCGGAAGTATGCATCCAATCATTATAGATATATTGTATGCGCGCTTAATGAATTAAAAACAAAATCTATTCAAATCGATTTCTACTGAATTAAGGGTCACTGTGGTATTCAACCTCAAGTCACGTCTACGGGCCTATATTTGCTGATCTAGAATTAAACAAAGTAACAAAACAGACCTTGAGAGTGCAGGAGTGGGACAGATATTGGAAAAATGTATATTCTACGCACATGACTCAATATGTGCACATTTACCCTGGGACGAACACCAGATCATGGTATATAGGATGCAGTGTACCAGGTTACTACCGAATAACAATTGCGAGACTTAAATTTTTGATCATGGAAACTACCCGTCTCATCTGCACAAATTAAACATAACTGAGTCGTTTGAGTATCCGTGTGGTGCTCAAGATTGTAATTTACACCGCAGTTTTCTTGAGTGTTCCTGGTTAAAGAGCAATATTGACCAACTGTACCCTTTTCTCGTTGCAGAGGCAGTTCCACTGCCGATAAATGTCACATTTGTGTTGGGTCTAAATAATAAACAGATATGCGATAATCTTAGGTTCCTAAAACAAGCAAAGATTTATATTTAAGTATAACGTTTACGTGCTTTTTCTCAATAGATCGTGTGATGTATTCATCGTCTTGATGCCAACAATGTAACAAGGCAAAACCAAGTATAAAAGTTACTACTGGCAAATGGTCTTTCATACTGTAAGTTTATATAAAAGAAAAGTATCCACGACATCAAATAATAAATATTTGTTTCTGCAAATGGAGCAACTGCACTTCACCAGGAACTATTTATTTACATGAATCTCATAAGTAGTTGTCAAACTGGCAGATTACATACGGAAATCACTTTCTAATTATTCAATTTTTTCCGATAGTAAAGTAGCAAACAACTCATGTTTCTTTTTCCCACAACTAAAATCAAAGTAATTTCATTCTTACCACATAATATTTTGTTTCATAGTTCAGCATAGCAGAACTTTTAAAGTAGTTGCTACGTTTTAATTTGTGTCTACCATTGTGCAGACTACAACTACACATAACTTTCAAAATCTTTGTATGTTACTAAGTAGGTGTAAACTAAGACAATTTTATACCCGGCTAAAATTCCGAATCCAATGCACTTCTAGCTAATTTACTATACAATGCGGTAATGACAATAATAATCACCAGGATATCGTGTCGCATTTAAAATTAAACTTGACCTAGCAAGGCTAATGGATTGTTTAATATTTGCATGTTCTTAACTTCCAGCTGCATACAAAGTAAACTACATATTTTTGTATGTGTTACAGGTATACGTATTGCGTTCATCCTAATATCCAATGTAAATAAGCTCTGTGCATGAATTCCTAATTATTTACAGCATAACTAATTAGTCATATGTGTGGATGGTGTTGCGAAGCAATCCTTATAGCGAGTTGTTTATTCATTGTTAATGTAGATTGCGTTTTCTCTATTAATCAAATAAATGATATGTTTAGCTCCTAACAGTGGTTTTTAGAATCATTATTTAGCAAAGCAGGGAAAAATCTGGTTAAATACATATCTTCCAAAACTCACAATGTTTGAAAACCAAGATAAGAAATCCTTTACTAATCTAACTAATAAATAAACGAAGGTTATTATATATATAAAATATTAGATGTGAAAAACCGAAGAAAGTGTGTTCCTCTTGAGAGACCTTTTGCAAAAATATATTCGCAAGAAAAATGTTGAGATTCTACAATTTGCTTCCCTTGACTAGGGTTAGATCTTCCTACGGCAAATCTTGGCAATAAAAGTTGGTAAAAAAGGGTATATCGTGTTGCGCACAGAAAATAACGAGTCGACTATATATTTTTAGGCAAACAGTCAAAGTTCAGATTATCATGGCAGTGATAATTGCCTAAATTGGTTTTAAAACGAATTACTTTGGAGAAACCTTCCATTATTGTAATGGACACTGTAGCACCCTAAACGCGTCATCATCTAACAAATTTAAAGTTCAGCAATGGTTTGCGAATAATAATGTTTATTGTAACAGCATTTACAATATAATTACTGATCTCATCTCATCTTAAATACCACAAAAGGCAAAATAGGTATACGACCTTCATGTTGTATGTGTAGCTATCATAATCTATAACTGTAAAGTTTTATTTTTTCAGTAAAGAATTTTGCAACATAAAGCATTTTTAGCTACTTAAGGCTAAGGTAAATAAAATAATCAAACAAATGCGTGTTTTCCTACCAAAACACATTGTTTGGTAAAAGGAATGCGAAAGTATTGGAATTGCAGGAGAGGTTATAAATAAAGCAGGTTGTAGAAGTAAAGCTCGATATATAGTGAGGTCCTAAAGTATAAAATCGACCCCTTTGCGTGATACACAATGTTTATGAGAATGTGTATTAATCTCCATATTTCAAGTGTACACAATTACCAGTTACTGATTATCACTTATCATTTGAACCACTCCAAACTCTGCTTACTAAATTGGTTATAATAAGTCTAACAAGCCGAAGTTGACCAGAGTTGAAAAGACGTCACCAATTTGTCTCTAAAATTGCCAAACCTTTCGTAATCGTACCAAATTCACTCCTAGATACAATTGCCCTGAAAGACTTATATAACTATAACCAACCGCCAATATAATACGCATCATATCTGAAGTTCGCCTCTTTGCGTGCGCTTCACGAAATTAGCAGAGACTAGACAGACTCGTGTTTATTCGTCTCATGAGAATGGGTTTGTGTTACCTACTGGATTCTCCGAGAGTCAACAAAACACGAGTCTATCTAGTCTCTGCTAATTTAGTGAAGCGCCCGGAAAGTAGCGAACTTTCATCATATGAGATGACGCACCTCGTGTATTAATAGAAATCTTTTCTAGTAATATACGCAAAAAAATTGAAATGTCTTTCTAGCTGTTGTACACAGATATGACTACACAGGTTTAGACGTTTTACTTTGAAATACTGAGTATCAGTGGAAATTCGAAGTAGCTGTAGAGATATATCATGTATCATCTTATACGCATTGCCCTATATGGATTTGCACATATTTTTGAATATGCGTCTGACAGGATTAAAATGCGCATTTTTTTGATAGCTCTACCAAAATCACGCCACAAGTTACAAAAATGCTGCTACAGAATATTTATTCAAATGTTTTTGCGCTCAACTATTTTTTGAAAAAAACTGTAAAGGATTGTTACTAAATAATATGAACAAGGTAACAATTGATAAATATTTTAATCGATTTATTTATTTAAATTTGTGATAATATGCACAAAATATGAAAGTTTGGATTACATCTTTGGATTTGGCAACAATTTTCACTGTTATTTTATAGTAAAAATCATATGCTTGACGATATCAAAATCTTCCGAATAAAACAAGGCAATATCTGATCAACTGTCCCATTACACTATTAGTATTAGAATTAGAGGTTTTTGGGAAAATAAAACTGAAGATTTGAACTAAATTAGAGGACGTTATTCCTCCATAAACAGTGACCCCTTCAGTTTTTCTTAAGCTAGTTAAGAAGTCATTAGCATTTCTGTGGTATATTTTTCGTAGCTGCTAAACCATTTCTGCGAGGTAGCATCATATCGGATTAAATCATACATTTATAATGTGCAATTTAAGTCTGAGTTCTAGGGTTGGTACTTTTTAATCTCTCTGGCTCATGGTGACAGTATAACTCTCTTACTTGAGCGTACGTAAAGCGCCTAATGTCAATAATAAGTATAATATACGATTAATAAAAGTATTAGATATTAGTGCAACTATCACAAATATGTAGAAACATACGCCCCGTGTGTTCACTTTGTCAATTTATTTAGAACATCGTGCTTAACGGCGGATTATTTCATTATACCTTCACAGAACTCACCTTAAATTTATTAGAATACATTGTAAGTAATCTTCCAGTGAATAGAATATTTATAAATTTTAATTTCATCTTTTTTTAGAGAATTTATGCTCAATACCAAACCTTTGACTCACCTTGTATACGTACTTATACATTAGCTACATTTTTCTATTACTTTATAAATAAATTCGCTGCTTTTCTTGGTTTTGTTTAAAACCATTGGCCATTACCAACACTGTTAGATATCAACCGCGATTTGTACGCTTATTTGGTATTTTATATCTGCTCGGTTTGAACGTAGTAGGTACGTGGCTTCTAAGAATGTTATTCAATTGCACAAGCGGCCGTTGTCAACTACGTAAACAATAGCCCGTCGAGGAAAACGGGTTACCTACCTGACCTTATTCTTGACGACCTCCGATCAAATCATGAGCTGTCACCGCAGCTCGGAGCTCACCTTTGCAATATAACCATACTCGATTTCCTATTAACCAAAGAGTTTGTCACCTAAACAGCCGTGCCATGTTATTTCCATGAGTACGAAAAGAGAAACATCTAGTCGCAAAATAAAAAAAAAAAGAAACGGAAACCCGAAGCGAACAAGGAAGAATGAAGAAGGAAAAGAGAAAAGTAACGAACCAACGGTTCTTTAAGTGAATTTCACGGTTAAACCCACGCACACCGCTAATTAAACCTGAAAGACGTTAGTGAACAATCGGGTAAAATATACTTACTTGTTCGATTCAATTAATAAATTACACATTATACGACTCTATGTCCTAACTATGTCTGGTCTGTTAATTGGTAGTGTTTTGTTATTGTGATATTGCCTGAAGTTGTGATGAACAAAAACATTTATTCAACATTATAATATAGCTAAATAATATAATGGCAGTGATACCAGTAATTTTATATACAAGGTGAAGAGAATTTTTGGAAATATATGTTTCAAGCTCAGAACCATTCTTTTTTCTGATCTGAGTCTCTTAGCGATTTTTAATTAACAGAAGGAATAATTTATTTTTAAGTAAGTGCCGAATGTTCTTATTAGTGATACTAAATAAAACGTGATTCGTCGTAGCTGAAGCAAACTATTTCAAGATGTAAAATAAAATTAAAATACAAACGGTTTATCTACCAGTTAGTTGAACGGATACTAAAACGCAATTATATAAGAGCGTGAAGAAAAATCAGATTCATTAAAAATGCCCATGATATAGTTGTAAATGAATGGATGGATATCAATTTGGATTTTTTCATATACCGCTGCTTGGAGAACGTCCAAATCTCACGATGGTCTACTTTTTCAATTTATACATTGGAAAAGAAAGTTGCGTTGGGAATGAAGCGGTAAACGCAGATGTTTACACTTATTCATAGGTGCCATTTAAAGTTGGTGAATTCCATTAATGTTCATCATGTAAAAAATGCAACAATATTCTGGTCTGGACCAGGTTCTTGTGATGAACCAGGTAATGGTTGTATATAACACTAGTAGCAAACAGAACCTTCCAACAAACGTTCCTCAGGCGTGCCCGATAAAAAATTTCAGTAACTTGGAAAGCCCGAAATTGTGCATTAATTACAGTACAATATTTTTACAAATTCAAAACGTAGCAGTGAATATATTCCGAGGATGAAGCAGAACTTCCCAAACACACTTCTACATATTAATTTTTCCTAGACAATTATTTCATCTTATTCAGGTTCACTTTTGTAAATGCAAAAATCCCTAGCATTTCGTCTTGTCATCATTAATAAAAAAGAAAGAGGACAAAGCGCTAATAAAACCCTAACGCGATTAATATCAAAAATAAATTGGGTAACACATAATTCTCAACCGTACACAATAATCTCAGCATATTTGTGCATATGTGCATTTGCCTTTGAAATAAAGATACGTGTACCGTGAGTTTCGGCTAAAATGAGCCAATCTTTGTAGTATTGAATTGTATGTATTCTATTTTTGAAAAATGTATTCTGACGTATAAATTAGAGACATGTTTCAATTAAATGTCTATGGTTTTCTAAAGGTATACGGATTTCGTTCTTGTTGCATTGAACAGTAATTGTTGAACGCAGCAAGAACGAAAAATACTGTCAATAATTATTATTGTGAGTACTTTTTAGTTCGCCCCTGCATTTCTATGTTTGTTTATGTTAATTAACGCTTCAAAAATGAATTAAGGTTTATTACCCACCAAAATAAAAAACAATTGTACCAGAACCTCTTTTAGTACTATTAATAAAAGCCAAAGAATTGCACGAGTAAAGAAATTATGGAAACTAGTTCTGTTCATAACTAAAACCATAATTCTTCGAGAATAATTATTAACAATGAAGCTATAGCGGTTGTGGTATTAGTTATTTACTCTGCGAAATTTGTTTTTAGGGAAATGTACATTCTATGTGAACGGGAAGGCCAATGCAGAACTAGACTAATTTCAACTCTCAATGACCGTAAAAATGGAATGTCTGATAATGACGAAATAAGTAACTTTCCAACGGCAAAGCTAGTCCACTTCATCCATTGCAACAATCCTTTTTTAATGATAATTTTCCCAATTGTCGATTCAAAGGCGGTTTAAAATTCGTTTATGGGATTCCAATATTTTACAGTAGAATTTCGGAAGGTCCCCAAAATAGGCATCTATTTGGGCAATGGCTTCTTGTTCGATGAGAACCGTTGTCCGCTCATCAATTTTTTCAAATTTGCAAATAAGAAGTCAGTGGGAGCCAAATTAAATGATTACGGTAGATGTTGTACCAATTCGAACTTTAGTTCCATAATTTTGGCTATCGAAACTACGTAGGTGTGCACCCGTGCACTTTTGAGAACGTTTTTTCTCGATTTTTTCGCTCAAGCGATCCATTAACGACGCATAATACTTTCCAGATATTGTTTGTCCTTTTTCCAGGTAATCGGTGTAGTTGATTCCACGTGCATCCCAAAAACCAAGGCCACCACCTTACCGGCCGATTTCACCTTGTTCGTCTTCTTCAGACCCGTCCACCTTCCAAAACCCACTGTTTTGACTGTTCCTTTGTCTCAGGAGTGTAGTAATGCATCGACGCTTCGTCCATAGTTATTTATCGATGGAGAAACTTATCAGCATTACAACGAAAAAGCGTCGAAACCATATCGTGCATTTCGTCAATCATTTCGAGGGTAGTCACTTCCAATGGGCGTTCAGAACGATGTTCATCTTTCGTGGATGTTCGGTCACGTTTAAACTTACTTACCCAACTGTAAACAGTTGCTAACACAGGGGCGGATGTAGCATGAACTTAATCCAACTCAGCCTTCATCTCTTTCAGTGTTAAGCTTTTTAAATATAAGTGTTTAATCACCGCTCAAAGCTCGCTTTTTTTTCCATTTTTCTACATAAACAGAAAGCTTTGCTTAAATCGACAATATTTAAACATAGAATCACATTTAAAACGTATTTTTTTCTCATGGATCAACCAGAAGTAATAATAATAAAACATATTAAATCTTTTGTACATGGTGGTGGTTGCAACTCCAATGATCTAACTATAGCACAATCAAGAAAACATAAATTAACTTTACCACACATAAAGGTTCAATATCTTGTAAACAGATATTCATTTAAGGTCGTCAAACTACTTATCTTACCGTACAACTATTTTTTACATCTAAACATCAGCTAATTTACTAGTAGAGCGATGCGAGTACTTGCGTAGATATAAAGATAACACTTCCGTTAGATAATTATAGTATCGCTATAAATAAGTCGATGTTATAGGAGGCGTTTTGCAATTTCATTTGTGCATCTATCTTCCAGGCATTAATTGTTATATTAATTAACAGGAAGATATCGTTGATTACAAGATATTAAACTACACAAATAGAAAAAAACGGTAATGTCATTGTCTAATTGCACTCTTCATCAGTATTCCTTTAAAGGGTTTATTGCAGTATAATCCACATGTTTTTTGTGTAATGGAGTAGTTTACCAAATTGCCAAAGGTTGACAATCTGCTATTAACTTTAAAACCACACATAAGATTAAAAAAAAAATTAAATGTGCAGCGATAAAATTTGAGATTAATTTATGCGATGGTTTTTTTAAATATATACAAAGAACTGAAAATTTCTTTTTATACAACAAAACGTACATAAACCTCTTTGGAATTTCTACAGGTAGTACCTTATTCACCAAAAATGCACTATACATTTTTTGAAAATTGTTGACTGTGCACTTTCTTTTATTATAAACAATTATAAGTTTATACTTTGTTTTATAGTTGATTTTATATAATAATAAACATAAGAGTAAATTACTGTAATGTAACAATCAGTGATGTCTTAACCTGCCGTAGCCACGTCATAAGCCCACCGGCAAACCAATTGCATATTTTGCTGTATGTAGCTTTTTCCACATTGGCATTTCAGTATATCCCTTTTGCTCGTAGTTTCGGTAACACGTCCTTGTTGGGAGGGAGTAGCTGGTCGATTTTGGTCACCGTGTTGAATCGTGTGGTGATGTTTTTTCCCCTAGGGTCTTTTTTAGCCTGTCGGTGACTGCAACTATATATGGAAGGTATGCGTATCCTGCTGGTTATTGTTGGTCTTCGCATTTTTTTTTTCTGCTTTCGTGGCTTCCTTATATCTTTTGTACTGTAGCTGTTCTTCTGCAAGGCGTTTTTGACGTGTTGTATTTCACTATTCCTGTGATGTTTGTCGCTGATTTCCTCCGCTCTTCTTAATAATGTGTTGATGTGGGATCGCTTCTGTTGAGGATGGTGGTGAGATGTTGCACTGAAATGCCAATGTGGAAAAAGCTACATCGGTCAAACAGGACGGAGTATTCAGTGCATAGTGAAAAAACACGAAAGAAACGCACGCCTTAGGCATATTGAAAAATCTGCAGTAGCAGAACACCTGCACCAACAAGGAGACCACTGCATAACCTACAGCGACGTCAAGGTATTAGCCAGGACCAGCCACTACTACCCGAGGATAATACGCGAATCGATAGAAAGACTGACAAACACCAACAACTTCAATCGCGAGAACGGATACAAGATTAGCAACACGTGGAAGTTAGCACTACGGAGTCGTCATACAACGAACGACGCGATTCTGCGGAACGGAACGGTTATGGATCAGCAAAGCAGAACAGAAATGTGATATATAACGAAGAGCAAGAGACAACAACACCAGTCTTTAGAAATCTTCTGAAGAAGCTGACAGCATGATCAGCGAAACGTCAAGTAAAATATTAACAACGCGACAACGCCCGAAAGATATTTCTACTATGGATTACGGTCGCGAAAGCCTACGCTCAACTATTAAAGAAACAACTTCAACAATTATCAAACCTAATTTGCAATCACTCAACTATTAACGAAGCTGATGTTAACAATTATACAGCAACTGTCGATTTTCCAGCTTTCCTTCAATTATTAATATCGACGTCATAGACTACTCTCGATTTCACTCAAATTGCAGAAATGTTGAAAATTTAAATTATTTGAAATTTACCTGATGAATATGTGAACTTTCCAACCAACGACAATGTGACATACAACTTCCGCAGGGCGGACTTCTTCACCTTGTATGAAGATATTCTGACGATCGACTGGAGTTATTTACATTAGTATAACAATGTTGATTTAGCTGTTGAAGCCTTCTACAATGCACTGTACACCATTATTAATCGATCTGTTCCAAAATATAAACGTTCTGCGTCTTCTTTTCCTTCTTGTTAAAAAACTCTAAAAACTTATTAAACTTAAGCAGTACTACTTTAAGATATGGAAACAAACAAATACTGTAGTGCATTTCAATGAATTTAAGAGATTGCGTTCGCTCATAAATCAAGAAACAAAAAATCCATACGACGCTTACATAGATGAAGTAGAGCATGGTGTCATCGAAGATTCTAAACTGTTCTGGCATTTTATATCCAGCAAAAGAAACTCTTCAAAAATTCCTGGATGTGTGATGAACGGTGTAGAATTTACCCGGCCGAAGGAGATGGTGGATGCTTTTGCGGCCGCCTTCTCTAATGTGTACAAAACCAGCTCTTCGAAATGCGACTTCATCAACTGCGTTCACTTATAATAACTTTTCTGTTGGTCCATTTAATGAGGGTGAAGTGCAAAATAGTATAAAGAAATTGAAATTAAATACATCTACTGGATATGATGGTCTACGAATTTTTCTATTCGTGATTATGCTCCCGTTTTATCGCAACCGTTATCAATAATATTCAATTTGGCACTAAGTAACTCGTGCTTCCCAAATGCTTGGAAGATAAGTGGAGTAACTCCGGTGTTTACGACCGGCAATCACTCGGGTGTTTATAATTACAGACCTATAAGCATGATTTCGAACTATGCTAAAGTGTTTGATTATTATTATTAACTTAGCGTGCATTACGCAATATATTAGTGAGGTACGTAAGCAGGTTGATGTCATCTACGTGGATTTTTCTAAAGCTTTTGATAGTATTAACCACACTATTTTATTACGAAAACTAGATAATTACAGTTCTGAATGTTAACCTATTAAATTTGATTATATCTTACCTGACTGATAGACGTGTGCTATAATGGATATTCTTCAGCTAACTTCTTTCCAACATCTGGCATACCGCAGGGATCCAGTCTTGGGCCATTGTTTTTTAATTTATATATTAATAACTTATTTCCTTTGCTGAACACTCATGTGTTGGCGTATGCAGATGATATCAAGACATATATAAACGTGAAATGTAGTTTACTATTTCTCATCACGGGAATGGTGACTTGAAATTGTAGTATTAATTCACATATTATTCGATATTTCTATAACCATTTAAGCAATCGTTCTCTTTTATGGGTCGTTATTGCTCGACAATTTTATTTTCGAGTGTAGCAACTGTTAAAAAGCAGCAAGCGATACACGTCAGGACTAGAAGCCCGACATATTTATTAGCCATCCCTTTACCCAACCTTTCAGTTCGGCGTTTCAGGTTTCTAACTCAGCCCTCCCGTTAGCCTGACAATTTCTTCGGGTATGAGTTCTATTCGCCCCTACTTCAAAGGATGCATTCTCAAAGAAAAAATTATTAGTTAATGGGAACAAATAACGATGACATAGATACTAACACATAGAAGTTTCTGTTTCTTCATGATAACACTATGTTTGTTTGACAAATCTCATTTATTGACATGAAATTATTAACGATAGATTTGTTATGATTTCTTTGGCAAAATTTTGAAACATTCCGTCAGCTTTTATGATTGGTAACAGTACTGGTGCAATCAGCTTCTGTAGCATGTAATGCTAATGAACTTAATAATAGATGATAATAAAACCGAGAAAATGGGACAGCTCCTACTGCCTTGGATGGGAAATATTTGTCCTATTAAGTAAGCACATGAGTTATTTTCATAAATTTAAAAGTAAGTACTAAGGCATTTATACTGACTACGTCTTCCCAAAACAAAGGTTTGGGAAAAATCAAAAAGATCGTATTGTCGACTTCGTACAGCTTAAGAAACTTTAGATTACATTCGACACGTTGTTCCTTCTGAACTACATTCAATAAAACTTCTCGCATTGATCACCTTCAAAAGATTCTTTGCCCGAAGGAAACAATTTAGATCAACGTTTAACTGTATTATACGATGATGCAGAGCTCTTATAACCGTGTACATTCCCTGTTTGATTTCGAACAGTGTCTTCCTTTCCAAAGTTAGAAATTTAATCACTGCGCGATGTTGAATTTTGGACCGCACCTCGTATACAACAGAATTTGTAGAAAACTTATAACAATGATTATATACTTCGAGCTGCGTTCGCAAGAAAACAATATAAGTATCCAAAATTATATCGTGTTACCTATGACGCAGGAAAAACACATTATTAATTATACTCTACTTCACCACAAGGTATAATTGTACACAGTATCTATGTTCCACATTGGAATTCCGTTCATTTTATATTTGCTACTACTGTTGACGATCAAGGTTCTAATAAGTACACACTCCAGCAGAGAATTTGTGGTAAATATCGCATTACGGCCGCATGCGCATGTCTTTTTTTCGTGTCAGGTCTGTGTGAAGAACAAGTCAAATATTTGTCAATTCAACCGGACAGTGGCCAACAAACAGAGAAATCATTCTCCAAACATGAACAAGAAATATAAGAAAAACGGACAAAGAAAATTGAAACGAATCGACGGCACGTATGCGTGTACTTTTATTTACTTTATCTTTATTCTTTTTTTATCTGTTCAACCAGCTGGTCACGAAAATCTGTGTTTGGTGAGATGTAATACTTCCCAAATTTCTACGACTGTATTACATGTCGAGGAATATTCGTTTATAAATTGTAAACTGCGTTATATCTATGTATATAACATTCTTGTGTGTAGAAACTTCCTAACCGCGGACAGGCATACTTTTTTATTGTTCTTATTAAGTTAAAGAAGATCCGAATTCAAAACTGTGTTAATATTATTTCTAAAGGTAATTGACAATGATTTTGGACTATCCTTATCGTTAAAACAGTATTGAAGTAATGAACATTTGCTTAGAAGAAGGGAGATTTACTTATGAGTGGAAATATGCACTGGTAACGCCTTTACCCAAGATCAAACAGCCAGTAGCTTAAAAAGACCTGCGACCGATCAACGTTCTCCCAACACATTTTAAAATAATTGAAAAAGTTATTCACAAACAAATCACTTCCTGTTTTATATTTAATAATTTGTTGGACTCAGTCTGGATTCCGTAAGGGTTATAGTTGCGATACGCTTTTTATCTTTTTATTTATTACTGATGACATTCTTGCGACTCGAGATAAAGGTCTTGCCGGAGTGTTGGTGCTCCTGGACTATAGTAACGTGTTTGATACGGTTGACCACAATTTTTAGGTTAGAGTATTATCATCTTGCGGTTTCACCGACGAAGCGGCCAACTAATTATAGTTTTTTAAGTAACCGTTAGCTAAGCGTGGAGCTAGGGCCTATTAGATCAACTCCTCTTATATTGCAATGCGGAGTACTCCATGGTTCGATTGTTGCAACATTGCAAAATCCACACTTATGCGGACGACACTCGGTTATATCTCATTCGATTCTCGTGATTGAGGGGACTTTATGAATTAATGCTTGCGGAAATTCTGCAGAGCGGAGACTAAAAATGAATTTCGGTAAGTCGCAGGCAGTTTTTTGGTAAACCTGCTGTATGTAATTTTATTAATTTTACACCGTTAATGATTGTACAAGGTCCTACCGAAAGGACAGAGTATACTCAGGATCGTTCCACTTTCATATTAAATTTTAAAACATATAGTCCAGCTGGCCAATTATTCAGGAAACAAAAGATAGCACTTCTATCTATTAGCGACACCGAAAATAACCGGTTGCATTTAATTTTATTCAGTTATGGTGGGCATTACACTTAGCTTAAAAGTTAAAAATGTTATATTACTGCTATGTAACTGTAATACACTGTGTAAAGTAAAATGCATCCCATTTTACTCTTGACGCATTTAAATTCCAGCGGCGCTGCTAAAATTGTTGGCGTAATCTGTTTTCCCACAGTTCTGCTAAAAGAACCGTGCCATAAGGAGTGCAAACCCTTCTAGCAGGATCAGACCTTATCGTTTGTACAATCGTCCTTCTGGAAGGGTCTCCGGAAAAAACCAACCGTTGTACAATCTATCATCCACCATGAGCTGACTTTGAATGGATATTATCCAGTAAAACATCTCTTCGAGATATGATTTAACAGAGATCTGGCATGCAGAGATCGCTGAGCCGAAAACCAAACAGAGTAATACATCCAAGGCAAGTGTCCAACGACAGCGTCAATAAGAAGCAGATATATAACAAGTACTACCTCAAAGAAAGTTTAAATTTTCTAAATTAAAGTTTAAAGGCGAAATTTTCGCATAAAATTACCAATCAAAATCTAAAAAAAAATCTCTGGAGTGACTCCACCGCTTGTCAACCTCTTCAAGGCTATCTAACAATGCTTCACTGCATTTGCAACAGTACTTCTTAGGCTTATGTTCAGTTTAACCACATGACCTTTCTCAGACAATGTTTTGCGCACTTTTGTATACGGAAACGCGTTAGCGCTTTAACAATGCAGTCAGTATGACAATAAATATGTGTAGTTCTTGAAAGTAGCTAACGACAAGGACAATTCCATGAAATCATTGTACCGCATGTACGGCTACGAGGACAATAATAGTAGTAATAATAAATATATTTGTCGGGAATACAGGCTATTGCCATAAAAATTAAATTAAAGTACAGGAAGGGATGGATGGTGTGATGATGATGGTGTGCCTGATACCAAAGAAAGAAAAAATAAAGTATCTCCAAACCATACCGTAGTAATATAAAATTGGTAAAAGATCGATAAAACTTTATTGGTAACCCTTGTATATCGATGTCAACATAACCGAAAATTTAAAAGCGAGGCTGCGACTTTGTTTAACTTGCGGCATTAGCATACTGATTGAAACAAATATTTATTTCATTTATTCAAATATTACGTAAGAAATGTGTGAGCCGTACGTAATATTGGAATGTTATTTGAGTTGTGTTACTTCTTAGCACAGCCATATATCGATAGAAAAATATTCTCGCGCGTTAATTAATTAACGTTAATGCGTTACGGTACAACTTTAGCGATTAGACGCCAATTAACTAATAGTGCCTTATCAATTTTAATATTCAGGTAGTGAAACTAAGGAATCTGTTTCGTTGCTTACTGTATATAACAAGTTGTTTTAGTGTCAACATGTATATAGGTATATATTTATAGACCAACATACAATATGTATGCTATAAAATTATTTTCAATACTATTATTTATATATTGTCTGCAAGCCATTATTTTCTACAACTATTGCTTCTCAGAGCACAGCTTATTCGCACCGCGCTCTATTATTAAGCTATTACTATCAAATATAAAAGGATATAAAAAGACATATGGACTTAAGTGAAAATATTAATAACATTTTTAAGTATGGAAGAAGTAAGCTCTGGATTCGAAATATTAGTTTGAATTTGTTACGTAGGCTTCCGCGGTCATCAAGAACACTATACACTTGGTTTCCGGGTTGGTACCGCGTCGTTGTCTTAGCTTTTGCCAACGTTTCGCCCTCACTCTTATGAAGCATATTCATGGCTGTTGTTGCACACTATTGGTTCCGGAGGTATTCATATAGGGCTTGTTATGGGTCAATGCAGCAGAAAAGTTACGGATTAATGAATCGTGGCGGCTGCTAGGGGGTTCAATCAATTGGGATTTCCAGGTATGATGTAAAAGGTATCGACTGTCGGGCTTTAAATTTTTGGGATGTTTGAAGATACAAATTGCGAGTTAAATTTGATTTGGTGCCCAGTCTGAGAGTTTCAAATTGGGTTTGAAGATGTTGTTTTCGAAGAGGATCTTGTTTATGATAGTTTAATGTTAACATTTTTAAAATTTTAACATTAACAAGGTAAGTCTAAAGATACTGAGAAATAAAATCGGAGCACACAATGGCAGATATTTGAGACGTGTTTGGGTGTCTTACGGAGTCTAATGAAAACAAACTAGTGGTAGTGGGGATAAAGTGGTTGATCAATTCCGTAGTATAATAGAACGCATGCAGAGATGCATGGACAAATAAGAAGCCTGCAACCGTGAACTCAACTAAAGTTTAGGTCAAAGACATGTTGAAAAGATTAAAGTTTTCTATAGGTCGATAATTTTGTCGTAGGTCTTTCAAATAGTTTTATAATAAACTTGAAATGAAAAAAGTCTTACCAACAATTAATGCACTCGTTGGGTTGGGTATCATCAAAAATTCATCTCAAAATTTTCCCGGCTTCTCACCCGTGTTCCTTAACAAAAAGAGAATACGTCGAAAAACAAATATTTCACCAAATTGTTTTCCATGGTACAACACCTTACCCCAAGAATAGACAAAGCTGTATTAACAAAATCGCTCCAGACATTATGATTTTGAAATTATAAAATCGGTAATAACTCAATATATAAAATCCTATTCGGAATTCTGCGATCTCTTTCAATTCGACGATGATAAGTACAAACAGAGTGAAAGCTAATCTAAAACCAATTCATCTTCGAGTATATCTCATAATAATAACGAACAAAGGCCCAACCATAGTGGTGAACGTTCTTCAAATAGGGTATCGATCTCATATGAAGTCAGCATCCTACAAAGTTCGCGAAGTAATCAGTCTTTTTTATAGAAACTGTCTATTATTATTTATTGATAATCTCCAAAAGCAAACGAACATCGGTGCATTACCCTTCATCAACGTGATCATCGGCAAAGTAACGATTAGAGCAATAAATGGACTAGTACTGAGATGAGTCTGTTAAATATTCAAATCGTACAACAGAATAAGCGAAATTTCATTCAGTGCAAATAAGATCCGACACTAACAGGCTTCTGGTCAAAGTCCAAAGATATCTTTGTAATCTAATAATTATAAACAATTGTACATACCAGTTAAATTCTACATAGTAGCTGTTCTAACATACGATGCCGTACTTAGGCGCAATTTTCTTGCATAATATGAGGTTGTGGTAACTTTCAAAACTAATTGTATTCTATCTAATCTACCATTCAAGCCACAATTGTAACGAATAAAATCATAAATCCTAATATTGTAAATTATGTCTTGAGTTGTAGATGATGTAAGACGCATAGAGTCAGTGCTTCATTAATATACGCATTATCCAATAAAATAAAAAAATTAAGCCACTAGTACACGAAGAAATCGAAAAATAGAGTAATGATAATTTAAACTTGATATAGACCTGAACCGACAAGAGACCTGTAGTGCCCAATAAATCTGTTGTCTCGGATGGGCAACATATCACGAAATGAAAAAGTATATATGTATATATAAAAGTATAAATATATTACTTCGTAGAAGTTTTAAGTCATTCAATATTGTAACATTTTTGGGAATCAATATTTTTTTGTAACTTATGGTAATATAACTTTCATATTTCTAGGTAAATATAAAAACGAAAAGGGCAACAAAACATGTAAAGAGTCCATATGTAAAAAGTAAAGGAAATAGCAATTTAAGCCTAAAATGAAGGAAACTAAAAGAAAAAGGAAGATGAAGA
This sequence comes from Oryctes borbonicus, assembly GCA_902654985.2. Lineage (NCBI taxonomy): Eukaryota > Metazoa > Arthropoda > Insecta > Coleoptera > Scarabaeidae > Oryctes > Oryctes borbonicus. Next base: position 14,379,120 of record LR736859.1, on the reverse strand, counting down.
TATTGTAAAGAGACTCTTTACATAAAAATTATTTATTCAGGGTAAACGTTTTTAATTATTTCAAAGTGAAAGATATACTTATTTTTCTTGCTATGAGAAATCGAGTTAAAGTTAAACAATTTTTGGTGTTCAAGAAATGCAGTGTTCCATTCCGAATTAAAAATTATATTTCTTTTGACATTTTGGAGTTTAGAACAATGGCTCTATCCGACAACTATCAAAATATTCATGGATAAAAGCATCCGATTCAAGACTAAATATTGATTTCTTCAAATCTTGTTTCGTAGATAATAATGTTGAATGTTAGAAGATCGAAATAGATTTACTTTAAAAGTTTGAAAATTTTCGTTGAAATAGTTTCATATTAACTTGGAACCTTTTATATTTTATCGAGGAATTTTCTAAAAGTCTTGTCGATACTTCTTTATCCCATCTCCTTTTGTTTTTCAGTGCAGATCCACAGTTTACTATCTAAATTAAATGATCCTTGCTGTTTTAAAAATCAATCGAAAATACCTTCCACTTCCACAGTGATGATGTCCAAATTTTATCTACAATAAATTAGAATGGTTACCATCAACACGGTTCCAATTTAATGACTGCATATGAATAGCACTATGCTTGTCCATATACAATGCAATAACGGAATTTTGAAATTAAGAAATATAATTGAACTTTCTATTGGTAAATTCCGTTTCTCGCACTAAAAGTTACTTACTGAAAGAAGAAAAATTGATCCCGAGAAATCGAAGGGAAGAGGTCAACACTGCTTTGCCTCATAATAAAATGGCACTAATGAAATAAATGTCAAGAGGGAAGACTTTCAACCGTGAGTAGATAACAATATATTGTACAATGTAAAAACAAGAAAAGACTGACAGATAGCTTTCTTTATTAAAATTTAATGGAATAAAAACGTTCCATAACTAATGATAAGTATCTGTGACTAAAACAACAAAAATCCGTGACAAAACGACGTAGCGAAGTGAATTAAAAACGAAAGGAAAGAAGTTTTTGTTTTCTTTCCCAAAAGAAGACCAAAAGAAATACCTAGAAACCCAAATAAATAAAACACTCGAAAATCAATAATAAAGAACATTATTAAACTTTTTCGGTAATAGAAAAAACTGCAATGACCTACATTTTGTATATCAATCATTCCTAAGTTCTTATTAGTTTAGAGACTTTATTTTCAAATGTAACCGACTGGGAATAAATGAAGTGCATGTAATGGAAAACACAAATTGTTAAAGTGAAACATGTAATAGTAGCGTACACCTTTTTCAATTTGAGAATCTCCTATTTATGCAACGGCAATTTATTCCCTTACATAAATTGCTGTTAGTGCGTTAGTGGTACTTAATTTTCACAGGCGTCCTTGCTAAATTTATTTTATCTTAATTCGTCATCGCTTTCGTTTTCTTTGTATTTATATTCGCACTTCTATTCTTATAGAATTCAGAATTCGTAGAATTCAGACTTTGTATTAATTAAATGTATAACAGCACACACATTATTTTCATTACCATTATTGCAGAGGCTTTTTCTTCGTAGCGTTTCACATGTGGACACGCATACTCTTTATTTAATTTAATTTATGGAAGAACCATGTGTGCCATCTCTCGATACCACCTTCAATTCATTAATAGACTGTGTGTTTCTACATTTGTCTATTACGCAACTTAAGAAACCTAGCGGTGTCGCATTTCACTGGAGTTTATCTCGTAGATATTTCGTACTAGAGGCACTTAACCTGCCCATATTCTATTATGTGGAATTTTATCTGTTACATAACCAGTTACATACTACCTCCGTACCGCTATAAACTATATAGTTTTATGTTCATATAAAGTTGAATTTATGTTTTGTTAAGATTTCGCAGCCTTCAGATAAAGAGACAGCATATTGGACATTACAGTAGAGTGTGCGCGTTGTTGCTGCTGACAATTGTATATTTAAAGCTAAATGAAAAACTTCCACTGTCACTAAATTGTAATGTGTATTACAATTACACATAAGGCGAAAACTCTTTTATTCCTGTAATGCGGTGTATCTCAGCGAGGAAGCGTAGGTTTTAAGATTTTATAGTCAATACAACCGCGTAAGATTTTCCTACTACACTGCAAACAAGCGCAAGTTGAAAAAGAATGTACAAAAACCTATGTCAGATATATTTGAGTAGTTAATTCGCAAATATACATAAGATATATATATATATATATATAAGAACCATCTGTTCTAACTCACTTAATCATTATTATTTCTAGAATTTGTTAATAGAATGATCTATTCTACGTATAATTCTTCAATTTATCTAGTTTTTGCTGATTATAGATGTTTTCTATCTTGTTTGGATTTTTAAAAAAAATATTTGGAACACTAAACATTTATATTTCACTCTGCAATATTTTATTGATTGAAAAACAATTACTTTTATCTTAGTTTATTTTATAGCAACCGCTTCCTAGACTGCTGAAGATGTGCCATAAATTAATTTATATCAATCACCAGTATTTAAGGCTGATGTATATCTAGGCGCGTCTGTAACGATGCAATAATTATTAGACATTATTTTATATAATTTTTCAAGGGAAGAAAATCGCAGCATAGCAAGTGCATAAGTAGGCTGCATACTACCGTAATCAATACAGAACATAGAATAGAAACTGCTCCAGTTTTCTTGTAAATTCGGAGCAGATAACGTTTTACATTTCTTGACAGGTTTCGATTGTTAGGTTAAGTAATGTGTTTCAAGACGTTTTAATAATTTAAAAAACATGATATCTAAAATGAAATTACTGCTCATCATATTTGTTTTACTTGAGCAAACTAATCTTTGGTGAATTTTTGTTTTCACCAAAGTGTATGACTAATTCAGGTTAAAGTGTTGGATGACTTTATAAAAGCAATTATGAGATCCATAGCTTACTCTCCTACCTCTATCACCATAGCGAACGGTAAGATATGTTGTACTGTCACCAGCAATCGTGCCACTTCATTATTTCAATTGTTGTAAGAAGGTACAATTTCTAACTAAAATAGTAAAACTCCGTATGTTTTATGAATGTTTAACTACAAAATGAATTTCGAAAGAAGTATATATTGCTGTAATGAGAGATTAATTAATGTTTATGGTAACAGAAATGGTTTCATTTATTTAATTTATTGAATGTGCCTACACTTTACTTTTTAGTTCACCCCTGTATGTTAAGTGCATATTTTTTTAAACAATTTATATCTGAAAAGTTAGGCAGGACAATCTATGCGGGTTGTAATTGGTGCAAGATGACGCCAATTCAGGAATAAGATGATGTTATCCATCAACACCGAAGAAAATGTACATAGGCGTTCCGTCATGACTAGAAGAGCCACGATAAAAAAAATACGTGGTACTGCACCATAGTGGCAACTACGAAGGTACGCTAAATGTCTCACGAAGTAAAGGCGTTAACTACAGCCTAGTTAGTAATCGGTATGAACCAAATAAACGTTTAAAGTGAAGCTGGTCACCGTCGGCAGTAAAACAGCAAGCCTGAGTTCTCACCACCACCAGAAGAGCGAGAATACGCAGTTCATTTACCGCCAACAGACCGCACCCATAGTCATGCTACTTACATGTTTTTGTTTATTCTCATATTCATATTTATTTTAAACCTTTTGCTATGAGTCGTTTAAATCACATATTCTTTTGTTGTAAATTGTAGTACCTTAATGAAATGAATATTCATTTTAATATATTCTCCGGGGCCCCATTTTCAGTAATAAATCTTATTTTTATGTTTTATATTTGTAGCTACCAACGTAGGGCCAACATCGTTGCACAGTGGAAATTGAGGGGTGTCCGGCAATTATATATTAAGAAGTCTTAACCATATTATGTATGCTTATATAGAATATTCACTTGTCTTTGTAATAAAATAGCTGGTCCAATAACTTGTGTGTATCACAGATAGTAAAACATAAACAGGGCAGGTTAGTTGGATTACGGCTAGCACCATATGGGAATGGTTCACTTAACACTCGATAAAAGCAATTTTGGAATAGATGGAAATCGTACGTAAGATCTAGGAAATAAAATACCCAATAGAAAAATTGATAAATACTGGTATAATTGCATAGCAAAATATCTCTCACAGGCAAGCAAAAAGCAATCATAAAACAAACTTTGATTCTTGTAAATTCAGGTGATCATCATCATTCATTCGTCAGTTAGAAGAATAGATCTATGACACACCTATATATTTATTTCCTAATATATCAGTTTTTATCAGGCTTCTACGTCTTCTTTTTAACACGTACGACTTACCCAATCTTACCCTGACATATACATTATTTCGCTATCACCCTTTACAAGTCGCAGATTAAGCAAAAGAGAGTTCTGACAATGTAGTAACAATTTAGAAATAAATAGCGTTTCTTAGTACCCATTCTCACGAAAGAAGTACTTTCAAAGATTCCAATAGGAAGATCTAGTTTTGTTAACAGGATTTTCCACTCCATTTATTGAAATTATCTTCGTAACAGATATAAAACCTATAAGTTCAAATAGTTACATTTACACAAAAGTGAGTACATTTGCATTGCCTACTTTCATATTTGAATAACACTAAATACATAAAACAGCTTTTTGTGTTTCATCGACACCGAAAGATATTTAATCGATTAGATCTTGCGTCGATCCGGTGAAATTAACAAAATTATTTTTCAAAGAGCAAAACCGACATAAATTTGTTTGAAAGTAAAATGTTTCGCCCAAGAAACCACAATGGATAACAACGAAGCAGTGTTTCACAATAAAAATAAACTATTAATTTTGTAGGTTAACAGCTCACACATTCTTCCACACACACAAATACCATCGACGACGATGTAATAACAAAAAAAAAAGGAACGCGGCCGTGTAATTTTGCTGTTTGTTATCTATAACATTTTGTCGGACAACTACAACGAAGTGAACAGCTCGTGTAGCCGTTGCGTTACCCGCTTGAGGCCAAACGTGAGGACCTTGGCTCTGAAGGCCTTCCTGAATCATACATCTTCAACGTAGTCGTTCTTATCGTAGCCATTATCTAACGCTGATGTTTAATGGAGATTAATAAACAAAATAAATCAATATTTTATGGTCGTTGGTTGGTTTCTCAATTTTATAATGAATTGCGGATTTAAAATATCATAACTTCGCTACCATTATTGCCGTGCAGAGCTTTCTTTGGATGCAATGGATGTATGTCAAGTGTGTTTTATTCTACAATAAATTTAATAAACACCTACATAATTATTGGGTGTTAGTTAGCGATCAAAGTGCAGTGATATTTCATTCATTTGCATCCGCAATATCGATACAGGATGAAACATGTCCGCGGGCCCGAAAATTGCGCTCTCGCGAATAGAGACTTTTTACTCATCGAGGTTCAATTAAGGACATGGTACAAAATTACATTGAAACCTATCTCATAATTTCGTAGTTACCCAAGAACATGCTGTGCATTAACATATCTGTGGAATCTGTTAAATTATGAACACAAGCGATTCTGTTGTGTTATCGCTAAGAATTAGCCTAATTTAAAGCGCCACAGCATTTAAACTCGATATAGAAGCAGTACTGGGGTGTATTAAAGAATTAGATCGGCAACTAGATACTATCAATCTATCGTTATCTACTCAGACAGTCAAGCAGTAATAAAAGCGCTAGACCGAAGTTGAAACTGGTGTCAGACTGCATGAATGAGCTCAGTAGGCCGGGAAGCCAAACTAAGGTGATCCTAGCTTGGGTACCAGGACATGGAGGCCATCGAGGAAATGAAAGACAGATGAATTAGCCCGAACTGGCTCATAAACTGCTAAAAATTGAAGAAGGTACTCTGTGGAAGCGGCGTATACGGTAACTATAGCAACCATTAAACAACGGAAAGACAAGAAATCTCAAGACTGGTGGAAGAGTGGACACGATCCGACATTTACGCGGACCTATTAAGCAAAGACAGGAAATCTGTTAGAACAATAGTGGACTTGCTAACAGGACACTGTATGCTCAAGAACCACATGAGCAATCTGGATATGACAGGGAAAATAGCATGTAGATTTGGCCAGGCGGAAGAAGAGACTGCCGTCCAATGTGCTCGGAATACCCAAAAGGCTACTAAGTCTAACGAAGAAAGCAACGCTAATGTAATTGATCTAATGAGAGAAGAACCACAATAGATCTGAAAAAGACGCAATGGGACAGGTCAAGAACTACCTTGGATAGTAATCTGATCTAATGTAACACTAGGGGTTTTGGAGTTAATCTCTTTGAAAAAGACGACGTTCAATGAAATCACATTCGTTATTTTTGATACCTAGCTTGGGAATAAAACGACCTAATACACACATTCATGTGGTTTCTAACAAAATGCGCGTAATATCGCATGTTGGTATGACACTTTTTTTTTGAGAAATCAACACACTGAACTGGAACACATTGTGTATCATTTTAGTTTTAAATTTTCGACGAAATTCTGGAAAGAAAATACTAACATGTTAGTAGTTTAAAATCGACCATTTTTTAATTCTAGCGATTTTTGAAATTTAACTGCTGTCAATTTATACTTGACTCAGTGTGCCATAATAGCCAAAAATTGCTATAACGTGAGGACTAGTCATATCACCAGTAACGCGTTAATAATTTTTTATATAGAACATTGTCAAAACTTCCGATCTAATACAGAATAATATATACTTAACAAAAAAATTTAAAAAAATAACAAAAATATGCCACGCAATATATTACGGGCATATCGTTAGCAATTCAGGTCGACATAAGAGTGTATTAGGTCATTTTGTGCCTAATCTAAGTACCAAAAATTACATACATATATCTAATCAGTTTTCCCTAAAAAATAACGGTTTCTGTAAGTGTAAACTTTTTCAAAAAAAGAAAACCCAATAACTCTGAAACTCCTTAGTGTTAATACTTTAGTACCTTATTACATTATGCAGAAATAAAATGTCATTCTTTCCTCTATGCTATTAATGAAAAGTGTTTATTTGATTCCAAACCTGGATTCTTTTAAAGAGTACTGGTAAGAAATGCATTGTCCATGCATCAAAGAACATATGCTTTAACGAAATATAGAATCAGTCATAACAATAAAACTGGAAGGGGATAACTTTAATAAAGTCCTCCGACGTCTAATTAATGTGATTCGAACCCTTTCCTCTAAGCGTCACGGAATGCGCATTGTCATTTCGGAGGGTCCGATGTACTATTGAATTCATGCTAAAAGCACCAGAAAACCCAGAAGTTGTTTAATTATGTTCTTATAAAAACTGAGTGCCAACAGCGCCAGGACTTTCGCTGCGTTAATTATGGAGTAATTCGGTGACTTCTATTCAATAGAAATTATTCCCTCTTTGTCGCAGCGGAGAATGCATTCAGACAAGCAATCACACAGGTAATGCGCTTTTGAAACAAGAGTTCTTTTAAATTAGTTAAACATGGAAACGTAATATTGAATTGGCTTTTAAGCAAACAGTATGTACACTATACGGAAGATTAATTTATTATGTTAATGTTTATAACTGACTAGAATGTATCAACATTAATTAGTTCGAAGATACAATTTCTTCTTTCATGTAATGGTTACGTTAGTCTATCCCTTACGTAATCCTTGGTGCAGTAGAAAATCATAGTCTTTCTAATGACATGGAGAAATATGTAAATCCTTAATTAATTACACTCTAAACAGATCTGATGAATTTGTCAAACGAAATCCTGATTTATGCAATTGTATTTGATATGAAATTACTATTACTACTTTTACAGTTCTATTGGTGCGAGGACACCGGTAAGTCGCTATTGCGAAATGAATTTTATAATTTATTACTTTATATTACATGCACTTAATGTATATATTTTATAGAGGCCAAGCGTATAAGAGATGGCCTCTAAGATAACGTTAACAAAAATGTTTTTGTTTAACCTTTAGATATGTTTTTAGGTTATTATAAATCCAGTTATTTTCGTGGCAGCTTCTAATTAATACAGTCGACTCTACTATAACATTTATCTATACATTTAATCTAGCCATGCCCATATTAATATAGCTTATATCTCAATTAATTTACTTTATCATTCCAAAATATTATCAACAAATGATTTGCAGCAAATTTGACGTATTACGAAAAAATACTTAAATTATAGGGTACTAAACATCCGATTTCAAATATCGCAACTGACTAACAATATCCTGTAACTGTATTTCATTTGCAGTTTACAATATAAAGGTAGACTGAAGGTTCGATAATATTTTTTGTTATACTATATAACTATGTACACAGTATAACCAAATTTCATAGTTACAACGTGGAAAACTTTTGTGTTTGAGGAGGTAGAGAGATGATGAAATTAGCAAAAAGGTGATATTCTAAATGCCTATTAAGAATCCATTTTCAAACATTACTTGTCATTCTCAACTTGATTAGAATTAAAAAGAATCCAAAATATGCAAATTTCTTTTGGTTGCGATAACTTTATTAGCTAAGGGATTGAGATGCGATTTTCATGGTCTTCAACATTTTGAAAAATGTAAGATTATTCTTTCTACGAACAGAAATCACTTGTATCATGATCACAAAAACTTCGCTTCTTGTTTATCAGATTACCTGTAAAAAAATCATGTTTCAAAACAATAAACCGCTTACGAAAGCTAACAAAACTTTAACTAATAAACCAATTTAGCTACAAATGCAATACTTAACAACAATAAATTACTCGAATAAACCACCATTACTTGCAATGCAAACTTAGGACTGTTTTTGAATGCAATTCCTCAACGTTGTTGTATGTCGGAACATAGAGATTATTTTTAACAGTACCCAGTAAGAACATATCAGGAAGAACCAAATCAGGTGAACATGCAGGCCAAGTACCATTCCATTAATTGCAATAAGATCACATCATCTGCTTACAGGATGATATTCTTGAAAATTGGATTTACGTTCACTTGGCCCAAATATAATTTGCAAAAGTGAAGTCCTCTTTCTGCATATCCAGATCTTAATGTTTGAGTTGGTTTAAATCTGTACTTATACTTATTTCTCTTCAGAATTCCTGAAACTCCAATCTTTGGTACACCAACACTCTGCGAAATTTCTCTAGAAAAAACACATTTATCGACAGGTAATCCTTTCTAGATACTGAACTACGTGTACAACAAAATTAACTTTGAATACAGTGGTACTTGGATTAAATTCTTGATAGAACTGGAGTAAGACTTTGAACAAAACTCAGTTTATACATAACAGTGAAATAAAGCAGAATTACGACGAGAAATTAAAAATAATGGCTATTATTTTTGGTGGAATTCTTTGAATCCCTCTAGTTATTCTCTTGATTAAAGTAAATTTTTAACTTCACAAAACCCCATAAATAATAGTCTAGCTGAAGAATAAAGTCAGAAGATCGCGCAGGCACCTCTTTTTCCAATACATCTAGGATGAATGCTCTGTTTAGACACTTTCTCATACAATGCAGCCGTAATGAAGTGGTACCCCGTCCTGCTGAAACCCAATATTATTTAACCCATTGTCCATTTTGCCTCAGCATCGGAATTGGCGGTGTACGTAAGAGCTCCACATACCGGTCTTCGTTTAATATTTCTTCTAAAAAGAAAGATCCAGTGATACTATTATTGCAAATACCGGTCCAAACGTTCAATTTCTGATGCACCCAGTGAAAGTAATTTTGCGGCAAATAAAACATTGTCCCGTTAAAGAACATCACAATTCTTACAAAACTATTATTACAGTTACAAATATCTATTATTGATTCACAAAACTGTCTGTCGAAATCTTCATTAGAAAGTCCTTGCATAGAGCGAACGACTGCTAACTTCGGGCATATTGATGAATTCAGTATAAACAAACTAAGACTTTTCTTTGAAAATATAGCAGTATTTTAAGTTACTTCTACTTCTTCATTCATGGCCGTGTATGTACCTCTACTTTTTGGTACGTGGCCAACTGTGCTATTTGGTTTGTACCTTTCCAAAGTTTTTGTAACCAGCGAATGTGATATTTGTAGATTTAAATGAAATTGTTGTTTGCTCTCAAACCTAGTAATCATTAGTTATTTCTTGTATCACTTTCCATTAATTTAAGAAACATTCAATTCAAAATGATTACGGGTTGAATCGGAAGTTCAATTACGATAAAAATATTCAAACTGAAAAAATACTTAAATACGCTGTAACCTACAACAAATTTAGTTAGAAACTTCAGATGTATTTACTTTGTTCCACACATTTGTACATCACTGTATATTCATAGTTACGTGCTTATATAACCTACGGAACATGTGTGTAATGTAGCCTAATATGAGATACTCGTGTCTCCCTAATATTGTGCAACCCCATGGTACATATTATAACTTAATCTTTGAAGTTATTAAGTTTCAGAACAATGTTATATTATCAGTAGAAAAAGAAATAAGACGGCTCCGCGCTGGAGCGATTGCTGTCATTTCTGCAGTGAAAAGGAAGGTAATGAGGTATTTTAGTATTTTAAGCCCGGTATTGTTCTTACTCTTTATTAATGATCTAAGTGATTTTTTTATGTATAATTTAACAATGTATCCAGACTACACCGATGCCGTTGTACCTTCTAACAATATATCAGAGTTCAAAAGAAAGTTAGTTATTATTACAAAACATGAACGAGTGATTTTTACATAGGAAATTATTTCTCGGTGTTCATAAAACCAAACATCTTATTTTTCATAATGTCAACAACAAAATTCAATATACCACTGATATTTTTACAAACAATATATCGTATTTTTTAACTTGGTGATGGTTTTATGCACTGCGGTCAAGTGACCTATTGTGCCCATTGAATAATGTCAATCCCGTAGAAGTTCTGTGACCTTTAAAACGTCCAGAATTTTTTTTGGCTCCATGGTTTAGAGTTTTCCCGGGTCTATATTTCGTGCCCTTAAGCCACTGCATCTTATGCTGTTGTATGTTTCACAATGTCTTATAAGGTAGAATCCTCCATATACTGGTTCAGGTACGAGTCCCATTTTCACACAAACTCATATCGGATTTGCTCATGGCTAGTGATTAATGCGACTGTTCCTTTGGAGGTCTTACCAAGAAAGCCTTCGAATGCAGGTTCCGTGGTTCTTCCTCTTGATGTTTTTCATGCTACTAAGGTAACTGTCTTTTAGCCTCTGCTTTAAGCATGTCCACAGGAAACCTAAAAAAGGGCTCGAGGCCGACCAGACTGCACTACCTCTTTGCGCTCTTTGCTAGTCAGTCTGCCTTTTCATCAGTTGGTATACGAGCGTACCCATACCAGTTTTAGTATTCCGAGTATTCTAGATGTTGTCTTCAACAATTCCCGAACACAGAAAGTGACGGCATAAATTTCCGCTTGAAATATGCTTGCGAACTTCCCGAGGCTGGCATAAATGCTCCCTTTCAATCCGCTCGCTGCACATACTTTCGTACCCGTTCCCAATTGGGTTTTAAAACTGTGTTTTTTTGAACTTACATTTTTAACTGAGGACTAATTGAAGCGACAATGCCATTATACCCAACTTGTTGGTAGGCTTAATACGATGTGCCATCAAATTCGAAGTTTGAGGAACGTATCGCTTTTTGGTTCATTAGCTCGGCAGTCAGCAAACGGTTATGATGACCAAAAGTACAACAGCTAGTTTTTTTTGTTTGATTTGGCATCACACGTAATCGAAATGACCTTCAGCGGGCGCACATACAACGGGTGCAGATGCAGTGGCCTCCTATACTCGTAAAATAATAATAATAAAAATAAACATTGTTACTAAAGCTGAAATTCTGTTAACATTATACCATAATACACTAAAAAGGAAACGTAACCAGCCGGGGGATTGTTATTCAGCTGTTCACATAAATAAGTAAAAAATAAGTGCTAAATTAACTGATACCAGTAGTGGTTGACTTAATAAGTTAAGCATTTGGTGTTTAGGGACATATAAATATTCAACTGAGCACTCGCCCACTGCAAAATTCTCAACGAATTACAGTCCTTTGAAGTTGATGATTTTTGCTCCTCACAAAATACATATTGTAGGGAATGACTTTCAATCAAAATTTTTGAAACCGAAGTGAAGCACGTGGATGAAAAGTGTCGATGGGCACAAAGTCCAAAAGAACCGCTTGAAAGTCAACTTCAAACGTTCGTAATTCAAAAACTATTATTTTTTTAACTTTGTGTCCAGCAATACTTTTGTTCTGCATGATGAGGAGTATCATTTACCACGGTGTTAACAATTGACTGGGAGCCATTTTTCATAAGTATTCTGCGAGATCAATTATCAACTTCAAAACTTCGAAAACTAATTTTTTCAGACTTTGTAACTACTAACTTTTTTGATGTATATACATACTACATTCACCACAGTTTCAACGATTTTGACTGGGATCCATGTTCTTAGAGGATTCTGCGAAATCCTAAAATTGTCAATTGGACGGTTATAATCCGAAAAGCTGGGCAGCTCTACTTTGAAAAAGGGAAGTTATTTTAATAATGCTAGTTTGACATTTAATAAATTCAAAAAGTTGAAAAGTTCTGCAGGTAATATCGTCGATGTATAGATGAAATCTTATAGAATCATCAAATAATATACCTAGTTTCTTTTGTATAGTCTACACAATCAAGTGTCATTGATTGTGCGGGAATAACTAATTATGTGCTTCTTTTTCCCGATGAATTGGTAATATTTAATCTTATTATCTTTGTGCCAAGTAGAAATACTGTCAATATCAGCTTGAAGTTTGCAACGGTCAGAAAACGAACGGAAATCTGGAAAAATTTACCCAATGTTTCATGTTATTGATAAAGAGTAAAAATAAAATAGGTTCTAAATGACTACCCTATGCTACGCCAGATGGTAACATGTGGCGACACTAAACCGCACTATCTGTATACGATTGGATAAGTAAGAAGCAAAGACCAAAAAGTGCTCTTTATACCACAAGCCTTCCGTTTCCATATGAGCAATCGGTAATCAACACGATCGAAAGTATTGCTAAACTCAATATACGCAGAGTCGACCTGATATCCGTTTTCTAGTGATTCAGAAATGAAACGATGATAAACTAAATGATTGGTTTCGGTGCTTCACCCCAAATCAATCTATGTTGTTCCAGAATAATATGGGCAGAGAAAATCGTTACAATATTATCGGTAACAATTGACTCCAGCACCTTCATTAATGTGGGTATTGCACATATTGGACAATAGCTGCAGATGTCACTGCGATCACCCGATTTAAAGAAGGGTACTACAAAAAAGCTCTTCCACAGCAGCGGGGAAGTCCCTGTGAAAAGGAATCAATTAAACTCCAAAGACACTGATAAGGCTAAAGATTGACTGCGGCGTTTTAAAGAATTAGGAGAAATATCGTCTGGTCCAGAAAAGAGAAAGTTAGAAAAGGCACATGGCTTATCAAAAACTTCATCAGAACTTATACTTATGCTATGAACCACACTAGCATTGTGATGATTCACGGCATTAAAATTAGAGGTAAGGTTAGAGTAGTTCGTCGAAGAATTATTCTCTAGGCAATCCATTGGTTTTTCGCTCAAAATTTATAAAATTTCAAAATATGTTTGAGTTAATGTTTATATTATTTTAAGTAAAAGAAACATAAGATTTGCAATTGTTGGCGATATTAGCCTTACAATATTAAATTAAATATAAAAATCACCGCCATTGATTGCCGGACCCTTTATGTTCGTTGACAAATATTTTGTGTTACATCAAAGTTCATGGTTTGGGAGTTTAAGACTTACTTTTCAGGTAGCGATTCCAGTCAAGAATTCAAGATGAATTCAGTTGGTCTGATCTTAAATGCCCGCTAATCTCATACACACTAGAAATACAACTAAACAAAATTATGTTACTATAACATCTCTCCACACCCTTTTACCAAAAATAAATAAATAAATATATATGAAACTTTTATTCACAAGACATGTAACATTTTTCAAACATGTATACAATCACTTATAACTTGTAAAATTGAAATGCCAGACTGTTGACCATGTAGGATAGGATTAAAAACCGAATGAATTTTGGATTGTTTCGTAATTAACTTAGTATCTCATAGGCTTAGCTATATTTAGAAAAAATATATAAATTACACTTTCGTTGGTAGGTGTTCTCTTCTTTTGGAAGGAACATTGTGTTACATTAGGCATTTTCCTATATATCTTGAAAAGTAAGGTAAGGTGGGGTAAGTGTGCCAACCAAAAATGTTTTCTAGGTCATTTCATGTATAACTACTGTCATTTATCCATCTGTCGAAAATTATCAAAAATGCAAATATTTGTTTCAAATATGGTTACAAATAACAACATAGCAACATAGTTGTTTCATCAAATAAACCTTAACATTGAATTAGGATTTCAAAAATATCATAATTGATAGATGATGATGGTGTACTTCCTTGATAGAGGATGCATAGTGCACTTCCGGTATCCGGAAATCTTAGATACTTCACAATACCTTAATTCAAATGCAAATATGGGCTTTAGTATATTGCCTAGCTTTCAGAATTTTCCAATGTATACATTTTCATATATCGATGTATGCAGTACCTCATGAGACATCTATATAGAAAGAAGTGCTGCATGCATTTTACTCTGTCGTTTCCTTTAGAACCTACAGAAAATAGTTAAGTTTTGTAGATATATCGTAAATGGTTAATTAAAATTTTCCTTGACGTAGCGATATTGAAAAATCAAGTGCAGTTTTCCGGTAGAAACATAAAACAATTATTTTGTTATTCCCTTTTCTGGTATTCAACACAATATCTTTGCTACTTCCACCCATCATTCCATTCCAACAACATTACCTGCCCTTTTAAATTTATAGATACATCGCCTTTCAATTCATTCATCAAAAATATGAAATACATAATGCTCGAAGATGGAGGCGTAACTCCCACAACCGACCTTTCATCGTACGCCAGACCGAGTACAAAGAAACAAAAAGACGTTAGAACCACCAAGGAAAAAACCGGCAAAAAGGAAAAAGAACGAAGCCGACATACAATCACAAAGGATGCAAAGTAGGCACGTTCGCGACGTTTTAAAAGCACAATGTTACAATGACGGTGAGGGTTAACGCTGAGTGTGTCTGCTTTCATCCGTCTATGTTCGCTTAATTCAATTTGTTAATACAAAGACTCGCGGGATGTTATTTTCCCTCTTCTTACTATAGATGCGAAGAATAAAAATACCTTCGCTTTTTTCTAGTCTATTAAAAAGTTATTTGATATATACGGTTCCTTAGGTTCCTGTACATGTATCTACGCAAGTATACGGCACTAGTTAAAGCTGCGTTACTAATCAGCAGTATAAAGACTTTGTAATTTTTAATTTCCAAACCATCATATATCAATATTACTTTACGTTGCATTGTTTTCTAGCGTACGCAAGTAGCAGACAACTTGCCCATCTGAACGAAAACGTTGTGTAGCTGTATACACATTAAGGTGACATTATTCTTAAAATATACCGTAGTGCTCAACCGCTACGTTAATATATGAAGCGGGTGGAGCAAGTTTGACCTACACCCAGTTTATTTCTTCCTTTTCAATATTTATGTACATAGAGACGTGAGTACTACAATATATCCCCAACAACACGAAATATATAGCTAAAATAATGCTGCTAATACAATTACTTATGGTATTGGTGGAATCGCCCCACGGTAAAAGCAATGCGAGGAGAGAAAATGCTAACTAGCGGATATGTTTCTGCTTACCCGGCGTCATCAGCGTTGTTCCAAGCATATTCTCTATCTCCCATCGCTGTTTCCCTCTTGGCTTATGTCGCTCTCCTTCGAAACGACGAGCAATGAATACTTTTTTCTGCCAACTAGTGCCAAGAGATACGTACCTGCCGTCTAAAAAACTGCGACTATAAACTACAATTAAATAAATAAAATGTCGGTTGGTAGTGGTGCATGTAAAGGTAAATGTTACCCAAAATAAACAATAATTTAGACAAAACAAACGCGAAATTCAAAGGCTATAATTGCTTGGGAGGTCTTTTCTCTGGTCAACCATGTACATAAATATAAATTGTCCTTTATTATTATGAGGTAACCGTTCCATGCAGTGCTCCCGAATTGTGACATGCTTTTTGAGGCCTTGACAATGTATTTTTCTGTAACTTGTTTTGTTATATTTTTCTATGGGCCTCTATGTGAGAATTCTTTCCCTTTTAGAGATAATGAAATAAAAAGAATAGTTGTCTGATATCTTTCAACGTGAAGACTAATTTTACTTCACCACCAAGTTACACATTTATTGGAATTTTATTGGAAAATTATTAACGGACAAGAAGAAAAAAAATCTAAACAGCCACTTTTCTTGTTTAATTTTATTTCATAAAGTATAACATGTTTAAACTACAATAACGTAGTGAATTAGTTTAAATATATTCTTTAATCTTACTAAATATCAAACATTTTTTAAGAACTTTGTTGCATTTAAATAAGCCCGCTTACCAACAAAATCAAGGGTACACATTGATCATAGTACTGAAAAGTACGGAATAAGATATGCATGATTCTATTTGTTAAGGTTATACATATACAAAGCAGTTCCGGTATTTTCATAATGTTGTTGTTCATAATGTAATGAAGCTTAAACAATCTTTACTGTTACTTGATCTGCATGAAAAGTCCATATCTGAAGCAACCATGAGATGATACCAAAACAGTGTAGTGTGCTGAAATCAAAATTTTCATATTAATACATTTCGTCGTATTTATAACAACAGTAGCCGGAAAGTTTATAAAAAATTGGATGTATATAACGTTTCTGAGTCAACACGAGGGAAAAATCGATGAAAGGTATTCTGTATACTGTAGTTATTAATTTCATAGTTCCAGATGTAAAATTATGTATTAAATATTATTACCATAATTATGGCTTTTCGCCATGGTTCAAATTATCATTCTTCTGCTACGGTTAGATTAGTAAGTAATACTGTTATATTAAATACAATTTAACGACCGCTTGACTAGTGACTGGACATCGTACAATACAACGCTCTTACCCTAACAATCTTACGTTTTCGCTCTCACTCACGCGCCGTGTCATTAAGGGCTTGAGTTATTACGACTTAACGTAGGCACACATAATAATCGGGAAATAACTGGCTACACAGCCACATCCTCAATACATCATCCCGCATCAGCACTGAGAAGGAGTCGAAAATTCCGGCATTCTATCGTTTCTAGATTAAGTCTACCGCAATAAATCAGAGTCACAGCAAGTGCAAATACAAAAATAATTAAGCGAAACGCAGCCTGACAGCGTTAACGGTTTGATAAAGAAGTGATGAATTAAAAGGGTTACTACCGTCAATGGTACCCTCGCGTAATGTAAAGTACAGTGAAAACTTCCATAGGCCTTCCATAGTTATTTCACAGATCTCTAGGTTTATTTAATAATTCTATGAAGATACAAGATACTGCCCTCTAAATGTGTTACAGACATAGCACCATGTTAAGTTGTAAGAAAGAAAAAAGGAACAGAGAAAGAAACACTAAATTTCGATTATGTGCAACATGAAGTAATAGGAACTACTAAATGATGATATATTGCCATCGTTTGAAGTGGAATACCAACACTCAGAAACTATATATTCTTATGAGACTCTTTGTTTACTAAATTAATAACTAATAAGGGTTAGGTTGGGGGATCTACTTATTTTCTTTTGCAAATTGAAAATAATTAAAAATTAATACGAGTCTCAGAATTTATTTTTGATTTTCAAATTTCTTTAACAAAACTTTCGATTTTCTTAAACAATTACCTAACATAACCTTTTCACAAATTGATTTTATATTGGATTTTGTGTTATTTGGCTATTTCGTGAATCTTCGGTACCTGCACACTGAAGTTTTTTAATAAATGTTCAACATCTGAAAATTCTGGGTTCAAAGCTCCACCACTCCGTGAATAGTAATTTCAACGATAAATGGTCCAACTGGATTTACGTTGTCTTCTTAAAATTTTCCAATTGTACATCCATAGTTTACTATTTCAATTAAATTAAATAACACCCTTGATGACTTTGAGATCCATTGAAAACACGTTTCGCTTCCTTGGTTACGATGCCGAAATTTCCAGGTACAGTAAAATAAACCATGAAATGGTTCTAGTTTAATGATTGTATGTGAACAGCAGTATGCTTATCCGATGACAAAATGTTGATATAAATAATTATTATTGTACTTTCCGTTAGTGAATTTCGTTTCTTGCATTAAAATTGGACAGAGTAGAGCACTTTCCAACGTGAATAAATAAATCATATAATATACGTGGGTTGCTCAGAGTTATCAATCTACTATTGCTAACTTTGTTATTATTGTAGCTACGATGTTGATTAAGCTTCCAATGATGTGATTTTTGCATTGATTACTGTCTTCTTTGTACAGCCACAGGAAAGGAATGTTGTCTACCGAATTGTCCATTAGAATAAAGAAAGGTAGTATTTCGGCGTATTTCGAGACTGATTATAGCCAAAAGGCTGTTACAAAATAGGACAACAACTCAATTGTAACAGTAGCAACTAATAATGAATCCACCTGTCAACACAGAAAGATATTCAAAGGTTGCGTAATATTTAGTAGCTTAACTAAGTATTGTAAACGATTTTAAGCAGCACCGACTTACTCAATTGTGCTGTTGCACATTATAGATTAAAAGTAAGAAGTAGAAAATGTCTGCGGTCCTTATTTACCAATTTAATAAATTTCACAGTAGCCATTGCATAAAAGATTCATTACACAGCAAACAATGCTCAAATGCAATGCTTTAAAAGAAACAAGAAGAATAATCAGAAGAATTGGAGGTGGCCATCTAGAGATACTTAAATGAGCAGGTGAGATATATTATCTTTGTTCGTGAGGCGGATTATCGAAACGTCGCTTGTCGAGCTTGTTTTTTGAAATCTCATAAAAATAATCGATTCTCCGTGCTTGTATGAGATACCTAGCTACATACGCAATACATTACACCAAAGTATCGCTTTCTAAACATTATTTCTCGCCATATTGGAATTATTTTATTTATTTTAAATATTTAATATATTATTCGAATAAATCCTATTAGAAGAGGTATAAACCGATTTATTTTTTTCTATTTCTTTACTTGGTTATTAATGAATTACTAAAACAGCTAAAAATAAAAGAAGATAATGTGAAAGCTAAGTGATACCTTAGTCTTTTTCTTTACCTATTATTGATCAACGCTACGATCCGATTCGTAAACCAAGTTTATTGCAATTACCAACATTTGCCTTCTTTGCATTAATCATTTCGCAGGGAGTGTACGTATACATAGTCTCAAATATTTTTCAAACGTATGTGTCAAGAAAAGAGTACCCAGTCACTGAAATTAATATCCTGATTTTCACACTCATATTTCTCACTTCGCTCCCTAAGGCTAGAAACGGTATTGA
Organism: Oryctes borbonicus; assembly: GCA_902654985.2. NCBI lineage: Eukaryota > Metazoa > Arthropoda > Insecta > Coleoptera > Scarabaeidae > Oryctes > Oryctes borbonicus. The sequence goes on along the minus strand of LR736859.1, from coordinate 14,359,612 downwards.
CTGCAGGGGTTCTTCCCGAAAGGGTTAAGGCTGATGAATGTCACTAAAATGCTTAATTAGGGAGAAAATTAATACTCATGAACGCAAACACAGTAGTTTGTCGAGTGTTTAAGGGTACTATTAATGCTTATAATATTATTACTTACGATTTTTTCAATATGTAACCATTATCATCAAGATATTGGATAAATGGTTAATATTGAATACCTTGGAAATTCTTGTCCATTACTTTTGTAGGTTTAAGCAAAAAATGAGGATTTGTTGTTGTTTGTTTTGATCTTCTCTGTTTTTATTAATTTTTAAATTATTGGAAACTAATTATATAATTAGGTGTATGAATACTTTGATTTAAGTATAACACCCAGCGTGCCCACCTAATGGGCGGACGGAAGGTGATTTCTTTCCTAAGCAATTTAGAGAAAACATTTTGAAGCGAAAAGTATTCGGAGTCAATTGCTGCGCAACATAAAATTATATCCAAGTATACAGGATAGAAGCTTGGATTTTGAAACTGAATATAAGTATTATTACGTTTTTCAATGCACCTCTTCAATTCATGTCAATTCATATGATTTTAGATTTTTGCGAAATGCGGTTGTTTCTTTAGCGATCGATATCTTAAATGCCTTGCAAATTAGAGCGGTAATTTATATTTTATCGAATTGTACCCCAGGTACCACCAGGTGTACAAGGAGATAAGCAATATCGGTGCTAAATTTGATATGTTATTCCATTTTTTTTTAATGGAACACCAGGTATATGTTTACAAAATCTAATGGAAAAAGCTCTTCTAGAATCCTGTTTTAAAACATCCCTTTATACCTAAAATGCATCTTTTAATAAATTAGAAACAAAACTATCCAAATAAGTTGGTCGTTTAAAAATACAGAGTGTTGTGATATAATACTTTAAACTAAAAATAAAAGCAATTTTGGTACAATTCCACCATCTACTCGAAATAATCATCATTTTAGAACGAATAAATAATAATTAGCGAAAAGTTCCACATAAAACGAATAGGTTAAAGCATCGCAGACTGACTGTAGTAACACAGATGGACAGCGCAACGTTTACCCCCTATTACAGATCGCTTACATTACGTGAAAGTGTGAACATTTTACATGTTTGGCGGAACATTGGCTCGCAACATTCTCTCACACTTACCTGATCTTTGGGCGAACTATCTACTTCTGTCGTGTACCGATCTTTAACGAACATTTCCTGAAAATTGGCTTACTGTTGTCTGAGGACCGTGACGTCACATGTTTACAACGCTGGGCAACTGATCTTCAACCGACGCTACACCGACTGAATTAATTAAACATCGAGTTGCTTATGTCACACAAGTGTTTACCGCCAAGCGTATCGTTTCCCGACTATCAACCAACGCTTGACTGACTTTGCTGACCTAGAGCTAATCGATACCCAACGTTAAAAAAGTACCATTGGGTTTGTATGTCTTACTGACACTCTATCGACTGTGGCTAACCGTCCCGGATATGATGGCCAACCGTAAGCCAACCACTATTCTACTGGGGAGTTTTTCAGGATAAAAAACTATAATAAAAATGCATTGAAAGTTGTTTACAATTTTTCGCAATTTAGTTACATAGGAATGTCTATGAGAATGAATTTCCTAAGGTGATGCACCACAAATGTTCAATAACATTATACAACAATATACAAAAAAATGGCATTACAGCTTCTATGAAGGAAAATGTTGTTCACTTCGAATATGTGTTGAAATTGTATGCATAAATTAAACTTTATAGTTTATTATAGCAAAAGTTTATAATATTTCGTTGCAGTACCCTATGCATTTTAACACACGCTGCATATAACTTCCAAATGTAAGTGATGACTACTCAAACTTTCAGACTTCCATGCATTTTTTATGTAATAATTGCTTCAAACAACGTAATTTTGCTTTAAATATACCTATTTTTTTGTTGTTCAGTAATTTGTAAAGGACAAAACAAATTTAACGTGAATAACATAAATGAACAGTAAAATTTAATTTCGTTGAGGAACAGGAAAACTCATTAAGGGCAATTGTATTGGCACTTTCAGTCATCGTAGGTATTTTTTTATTTACACGTCGAAGACGAACAGGGCGAGCAAGATAGTCACGGCAAAGGACGGAGGGTTGAAAAAATACTAGGCAATTGGTATGCAGAGCACAACAGCCGTAGAGGAGGAGAGGGCGGATAAACCGGAAACGGATCAATACAACCAAGATGGAGAAACATACTGTAGAAATATTCACTTCCTGGTTGAAATCTTTCATTTTTTTTCTTTGGTAATAAGTATATAGTACTATTTTTTTATGTATCGATATATTCGAAACCAATTCAAAGAATTGAGTAAATGCCGCAATGTACGCAACTGCAACAACGTAGATTTTGAGTAGTATAGTATAGGTTGATTTACTTGAAAAATATTCACTACGGCTAATGTAAGCGTGGCAATAGAGGATCTTTTTTTTATTCTCCGTCAGTATCCTGGCTCATACCGTACGACAAGTTCGTTACTCGTCTAAATAACAGCATATAATATATAGAATAGCGACAATAGACATTTACAAAGTAGTTCCACTATGCACAAATTACGTCCTGAAACATCACTAAGGCTAGAACGAATAACGAACAATGAAGAACCCTTATTATCTTAAATGCTATTTAACAGTATTTTTTTATTCGATTTCCAATGTAAGGATCTTCAGTAGTAATCACATTCCTCTCAACTATATATGTATATATGCCTTATTATGCCCCATTCTATATAATCTCCTTCTTTAATACAACGTAGATTAAGGCAGGCGAATATGTATGGCGGTAAACCCGGCGAACCTGTGTAACAGCGTACCACACATAGATTGTACGAGGATAGTCCGACAAGTTTCCAGCCTAACACAGAAACATTTTTTTATCAAATTCAGTTTTATTTCTCAACATAGTTTCCTATTCATCTATCCCAAGAATGCTTCCATCTTTCTAATACGTTCAAATAGTTGTTAGTATCTTGTTCTGTAAGGTCATAGGACGGTATGTTGGTGCGTTGTTCTTGTGGAATTGAACTTTCTTTTTCTTTTTCCGCAGTTTCTAATTTCAGTCTGTTAACTAATGATGCGCAGTATGTTATTGTTTTATCTTTCAAAAATGGTTGACTGACTATTTTAAAAAACAGACGCCATGATATTTTCGGCAGTCTTCGCCTTTTTCGGAGCCAATCCATCCTTCGACGACGTTTTGGCTTCAAAGGTGTTCTGACGTATCCAAATTTCATCTACAGTTATTAATCCATGCCGAAGCTCTTATTTCGCTTTAATTTCCTTAACAGGTTTTTAGAAATATTCATTCGAATGCGATTTTAGTCCTGAGTGAGCACAGCGCGATTCCCAATGCGCCTTTCTCGTGTTCAAATATTCACTTAACATATGACAAACACCTTCTTTCGAGATGTCCACAGCCTCTGCTATCTCTCTAACCTTAATTGGACGGTCGTCTAGCAGCATTTGGGGAATTTTATTATTGATAGTGGTTATAGTTTTTGGCTTCCCCGGATGTCCGTCGTCTACCAAGCTGGTACGACCACGTTTAAATTGCCTATCCAACATTTCACTGTCCCAAATGACGGCGAAGAGTCCCCATAAACAGCGTTCATCTCATAGGTGTATTATCCTTCAAATACGAGAATTCAATGACGATGCGACATTCCATTTTTTCTGTTTTCATAGAAATACCATAGCTTGTGTAGCAATATGTCATAGTTGATAGTGTTAAATGCCTTACTGAGATCACAAAATGAGATTTGGATCGCCTTAACTCTCCGAGAATCATACTGCGTACGTGGAATATCTTCTTTCTATCGAAGAAATTTATTTATTAGCCTTACGGCAGTAAAAAGGACACTAACACACACACAATGACGAACAGCATTGGTGTGGTGCAGGGTCCACACCAATGCTTCTTTACACATTGAAGTTTATTCGAAAATCCACAAATTTCAATTTCTTATTAATTAAGCAGTTTGTGCAGTGTTCCGATAGTTAGTAACAACAAATGTGTTCTGTGGCTAAAGATAATAATTCAAATTCGACGGAGTAATGTGCGAAAAGTATTGCTATTTTATCGACTTGATCGACTTTAATCTACAATCTATAAAACATCTTGACATGGACCATCAAAGAGGCCGGCGCCTCCCTTATTTTGAATTACCCTCAACAACATTTGAAATTGAATTTGTTTAATGTTTGTGTCGTTCTGCTGGAAGTGTAACCTTCTTACACAGAACTTCGCAAATCTGGTTCAAATTCTTCATATGCTAAAGACGTCGTTGAATCATTGTTTAACCTACTTCAAAGTATATTCAGGTCTATTGCTTTGTTGAAATTATCAAATAACAGATATGTTATTAACATAATATCCGACAAAGTATCTCTATGAATCTCCTTAGTCATGGTATCTCTAGGTTTGCTTTTTATTCTATTACCAGTCGATGAACGTATGTCCCATCATCATGAACTAAATATATCGAATTTAGATATATTGTTTCACATTACGTTTCTCAATTTCCCTGTATAAAAATTCACTTTGTTGCGTTTTTTTTCAAACTTCTAAATCATCAGCCCGCTTGATTCGTGATATTTGTATACGTATAAAATGTACAAATTGTTCGTGTCTCTTATAATTTAGTATTAACTAACCACCGGCAATGAACTAAAACAAAGTCCTGGAGGGGAGGGGAGTTCTCTCAAGATATTTGTGACAAATTTGTATTGAACTTATAAATACCAAATTTACTATATGCCAAATGCTACTTACCATCTATTTTTTTCTTTGTTACGTTCGCTATAGCAGTAATATGGAAGTGGATAACAACATTATTTTCTTAACTTAAAACAAAAATCTAAAAAAATAATTTTAATATAAAGATGTGAGTTCTTTTTTCTCTTCAATATACTATTGATTAAATTTTAGCCGCAAACGATACACAATCGCTACAATGTTAAGTTCTATGTTATTTCAACCCCAAACTAAACGCGTATTCTATCCAGTTCATCGACTGAAACACCCTCCAGTATAAATCCGTCGATACATCAATCAGCAAGAAAGTTGCATTCCCCAGTTGGAATGAAACGAATAAAACGAAAAAAATCCAGCGGCGGACTAAAGTAGACGCAATTACATAAATCAAAACTGATATGACAATATCGGGTGTTAGAAGTATAACCAATATGATTGGAGGGGTTGATTTTCTGACAGTGAGGGATGTGTTTTTTCTATTGGGGTGCAAGATTATAACAAGACGATGACCATTCCGGTCAAGATGCCATATAAGTATGGACAAGTCACATTAATCTCGACGCAACGTTAAGATAGACGAGGTGCAACATGGTGGTGTTAATAAGGAACATATTTATTTGCATTAGGAACTGTTTTTTTTTTCTGTTATTTTATTGGTCATTTCACTCCCTACTTTAAATTTGCGTTAATTAAAACTAATAATCTTTTCGATTACACTCAATTAGTAGTGTAACTAGCTTAGGGCAAGAGTCTTTGAAGATAGCTATCCAAAATCCACACTAGCCATTTTCCAATTATTTTAGTCGGTCAAATTCGCAGATTCTTTGGAATATGTTGTAATGTGATTAGTTACTAATACTTATTCTGGAACAGATAGGAATTACAGATGCCATAATGAATAAAATTTGAAACCCACACGCAAGTTGTTACGCGCTTTCACGATTTAATAAATAAATGGTGAATCAAGCATTCCACAAGCTCTGAATTCTTAAGATCCCGCATTACACGGAGGTTCTTGCAATAAGATCCCGCTGTACAAGAGCCAAAGCACTGCGATACTCTTCAGGTTTTAATGAATAATGCAATTGAATGTCGCCGGCGTACATCGGAACTTTACGTGGCTTGCACATATTGGTGGAAACGTAAACACAGAGAAGAACAAGGTACCTAATACCGATCCTTGAGGCACTCTACGCACAAGCGACCACGCCGAAGACACTGGGCTTTTCCATTCAGATAAGAAATAATTAAACCGCACCCAATAAAGGACGAAATGGCAAGAACTGAATTTTGATTCCAAGTGCCAAGGGCCCTGGTGCACTCATGCCGGACTAAAATCGAGACCATGCGTTTGCTAGTGCCAAACAGTCATATCATCGGTAACATTTAACAATTATGACCACTCGAATTGACAATCAGGGATCACCCCTTTTGCAAAGAAAAAGACCTTTAGTTCTTTGTACATAGTCCCTGCCAGAAGTTTTGGCTAAACGGGTAGAACACTAATAGGGCGTAGATCTTTACATTCCGCAGCTTTAGTTATCTTTGGTGTCGGTATAACTACGGCAATTTTCCATTTTGGATACTAAGCAAATCTTTTGGCTGTTAGGCCACATTGGAGATGAATGATTTCTCATAGGCCACATTAAAATAGATCTATTTAAGTTGGGAAGGTTGGTAAGTTTTGATAAGGGTTAGTAGTAGTCTAACATCTTCCTCCTTCCGTCTAGTCTAGTCAGCAGGTGTTAAGGATGTACTATTAATGTGTTGATGCTTTCTGTGATAGGTAGCACTACATTTACGTATTGCGCGTAAATAACACTCTAAAGCTGCATAATCTTTCAATAAACTTGCTACTGTTTTGACGTCTTTTGCAGAAAACTAAAATCGTTTTTGGTGAGGCTAATTTAAATGCTATCGCGTAACTTTGTATGCTTTGTCAGTGCAAAGTTTTTTGATTTTTCTTCCCATTTTTTTTAATTTCATGTCCTTAGGTGGTTTTCTTCATGTCGCAACAAAGGTCTAGACCAATGAAAGGCATATTCGCTGTTTGTTTGCCCAACTCATCAGCCTCTTGACTTCCCTCAATCTGTTATTGGCTTAAGATACACCATTAAAGAAGTTTCAAAGAAAAGTGCTCAGAAAACAATGTTAGAACCAAAAAAACAATACAACATCAGGCTATGACAAAATAACTACAAAGGTAATAAAACAAAATAGAAATAAATTAGCACCAATATTAGTAAAACTAATTAGCAACGCCATAAAATATGAATAATACGCCTACTGCATAAAGCGTACAATTATCATACCTATTCACAAAAAAGGCAACAAGTTGAAAATAGAAAATTATCGAGCAATATGCATAGTTTTCGCACCAAATAGTTTTGGAAAACACACCTAAGCGAATACCTATTACACAACAGCATAATACACAGAAGAAAATACCAATTTAAAAAAATCAGGAACGACAGCAGCAATAATCGATTTAACAAACAAAATAAAGAATGAAACAGAACAAAAGATAATAGTAGCACTATTCTTTGATATGAAAGAAAGCGTTCGATACCATCTCAAAAACGAAACTAATCGAAAAAATGGCCCTGGGAATAAAGGACCCAATCAAAAACCTAATAAGAATATATTTACTAAACAGAGATTAAGCAGCAACAAGTCATTAAAGCAGAAAGTTCGCATCTGTAAGCAGAATATGGCATACCTCATACCACCAATACTGTACATACATTGTACCAACGACATCTTTTAATTGAAAACCCACGAAGAAATGTATTCATACGCAAATGACCTTATGCATCGGTTGCTCAAACAAGAACGAAGAACTATTAAAGTACCATGTTACTGAAGACGAGGAGAAGTACAAAATTGGTGCTTCAACAAGCTTATAATGATAAATGAGAATAAAATACAATATATGGTATTTACATATAAATATTTATATAGAAAAACAAGCAATTGTTTTCAAATGAGGCAAAATTATACTGAAATATTAAAAAATTGGAGAAACACTCTTTATTGATAAACTGAGAATCCACATTACAGGCAGGGATACACTAAAATATATCGTTTTAGAATAGGGAGAATTATCTATCCTTACTTTTTTGCAGAAGAGGACCTAATGCAAGTGTTATTCCTTTTAACCACCACATGTAAATTATAAAACACCAGGTATGATTATTATATTGATGAAGAGATATCAATCGCGCTGTGCATTTTACAAAACAGGTTGGATTAATCAAATTACAAAGAAAAGTTAACCTTTTCTGGTATTTTCCATGAAACTCAGATAAAAACTAATTTATGCCTTATTTTTATTTTATTCGCACAATGTGTGGTATGTACATACGTCCATAAGTGTATCCAGATAAGCGCAGTATACTACAGAACATACACGTATAATATGGATTTGCAAACGCTACTAATTTATTTTTAACACATTATTAATAAAAGTAAAACTAATTTGGGTTAATCCTTTGTTCTTTTTTTTTATTTGAAATTATAATCAATAGACTGAATCCAAGTTTGGACAAAAAATTCGCCCGCTTTCTCGGTGTTACAGTTAGTTGAGTATCAAATTCGAAATGTTTAAAAGAAATGCGACCACCCGGAACAATTATTATACGTTTTGTGTTTTATAGATGTCACTCTCTCTGCCCCTCATTTTCATCTTTTAAAGCAAAATACACAAGAATTCTTCACGTACATATCTCCTCCACATCTCAAAACAGAAATTAAGGTAAAATCTTATAAAAGATTAAATATTCAGAATGAATGTAGTTTTAACATCCTCCTGTACACGTACATACTTCATCAGATTCTATATGATTTCAATACGGCTTTAATGTCGCTTATTTATCAAGGATTTATATTTTAATTCAAATTCTGCAACAACTAAGTTTTTCTTGAGCTATAGCAATGGAATATTGACAAAAAATACGCCTACGGAAGGCGAGTTGCGTTTTCCGTAGGCACAACCATGGGAGGTAGAAAGATTATACAGTACATAGATGAATCGGCACGACAGTTTTGAAGTAACACGGTTGAAGTTGGCGGAGGTGAAGGGAAATTTCATTAAAAATTTAATATCAAAGCTATGCTACTAGAAACGGGCACGGTGTGGATGGAGAACGACTGAAACCTCAACATTCCCTCGTCCTTTCGTGTCGAGCCAGATGTTGCAACCGCTTGCGTTGCCTCCAACTACCATCTTGCCACCGCCGCCTCCGGTGTGTGTGGTTCCATATTGCACTTGTTAGTGTTTAATCCCGCCACAGATCCGTCACTTACAAGTGTTACGGTCGTGCGTGTTGTTAGACTGAATTACAATGACTCGCAACACTTCCTACAGTGGCAAGTAGAACTCATTTCGATACCATTTGATTATAGTATATTAATCCACTGCTAAAGTATTACTTTTAGGTATCGGCATGCTATGCTACAGGCACTGTGAATTAAATGATTTGTGGTTATCATTTGCAAACAATAATAAGAGGGAAAGCAAAACAAATATTCTTCGTAAATCATATTTAGATATAATCTAAAAATATGCACTAAATTAATAAAACACTTATAGCATAAAATTTCACAAAATTTATACTTTTTTTATTATCTAATAATATATTATTTTTCCCTTTATCTTTGGTTTTGGGGAGAATATTTCTCTAGACGTTGTCAGACAACGGCCACTAATCTGCAACGATTAATTTCTGTTCTTTATTTCTTTTTATCTTTCTTTCCATAATAGAACTCACTAAAATAAGCTTGTTTTCATATGTGCAAATAACTTTCCTGTTAGGTCCTAGGTTTCTTAAAATAAGAATTTTTACGTTTATCCAGTCCCACTAAGTGTCATAGCTATGAATGTAAAAAGACCGAGTATGCACGTGCTTATATGACTTCTGAAATTGATAATGAAATGCGCGTAATATTGCGTTAAAGTTGGTATGATTTATTTGTATTAAAAAGTAATTTCTTTTTTGATAGAACACCTGTATATTATTTTAACTTGTAATTTATGGCAAAATTCTACATAAGGAATGCTACTATCTTGTTAATGGTCTAACATCAATCATTTTCATATTATACCGCTTACTGGTTATGTTGTATGAACTAAGTTTCTGTTGCCCAAAATATTACATAAAATTATATACATTTTCAATTTGAATCATGCTAGTTGAAAAAATATAGGCACTTTTGCAGATTATTCTCCATAGGACATTTAATTCATTTTTAATTTTATACCATTAATAAACTACTTAATGGTGCGACAACCAACTCCTAATAGACAAATTAGTTTTATTATCACACAACAATTGAAGGGTCCAATGTAAAAACCAGCTAAGTCCACTTTCATAAGTTTCTCTATGAGATGAAAAACTTGTAATTTATAAAATAAGTCGAATTTTCTTTTTAGCGTTTCAAATGTTTGTCAACTATTTTACATTAAATAGTGCAGCTATTAACTTCGTCTGGGTTTCGTCGTGTGTCAAAACTTTCGTTCGACGTTTTGTTTCATTCATGCTGACAGCTTCTTCAGGATAATTGAACTACCAAAAAATTTCGCTAAGGTAGTTAAGTTATCCCGAAGAAGTCGTCAGCATGGACAGCGAAACGTCGAGCGAAAGCTTTGACACACGGCGAAGCCCGGAAGAAGTTAATAGCAGTAACAGTTAAACCGGCTGTGAAAGCTTACGCAGTGTTATTTTGCATTAAATACTATATTTTGCTAATAATTAAGGAACTTAACTGGTCATTGCAGAGTTTTGGCGTTTCTTCTTTGCATTAATTCGATTTAACACTAAAGTAAAATAGTAAATCAGTAAAAATCTTTAATAAACGAATGCGTTGTGAAATAGTACATGTTGAAGATTGGATTTCAGTATTCAAGAAATATTTTTCGTCAACAGTAGGTTCTTTATAAAGTTTATGATATTTCTCGATGTAGTTATAAAACCATTGATCATACTGAAGAACATAGTTTTTTGCCAGCATCATCACGTGGTCGAATCTGGTCTGTTTAAGCAATCTTGGACACAAATATAACTTTCCCTAAGCATCATGACAATGACACTGGTCCCAACACTTTTCTTTCTCAATATTACACTCTAAGTTTGGTACTCCAACCGACACGTGTCACTTTAACAACGTACCTAAATCGCTGTTTTGGTACAATTATATACGATTCTTGGACAATATAAATTTATGTTTTTTTTTCAGGGATTGTTTACATAAAATTCTTGTAAGTGACTTTTGCAGTTTAAAAAGTTTTCTTTAGTTATTTCTGTTACTTCAAAATTTTTGCTTACCTTTTTAAATATATTTTGCATATTTGCTTTTTTCCACTTCTATTCTGCGAAAAGTACGATGATGTGGTAAACAACTATGAGCTGGTTCTGGGTACCTATGATTATTCCTGCAGAAACGAGTACGCTTCACGAAATTAGCAGAGACTAGACAGACTCGTGTTTTGTCGACTCTCGGGGAAACCAGCAGGCAACACGAACCCTTTCTTATGAGTTTTTACAGGCTTACATATTACATTGAATTTGCCGAGATCTACTAAGATGATACATAATTTTCATTTGGAGATGAGTCTGAAAATAAATACATCTCTGTAACTTCGACTGAAATATGATTATTGAAAAAATCTAAGATTATGCTTGAGACTTCGTTTTGCCCGTTGCCACCTACAGTTTCATTATAGACAGAGCAATAACCTCTGCCAGTACTACCAACATGTATGCAAAAATTATACATCTAGAGTTGTATTTTATAAAATATTTCACCACTGGATGAAACTGGGAGTAACAAATTTTGTTCGAACTCAAACGAACCTACGTCTGGTCTCGTTTTTTGCAAGGTTTGTTTTTTCTTTTAAGTTGGCGTAAAGCCATTCTTCTTCTACTTTAAGGGATTCTTTAATTTCGTCAGAGTTAGAGCTATTGATTTTGTTTAGTAATTTATCGTACTTTGAGTATGTATCGGACTTAGGCTCGCCAAAGGTGATTTTAAAGTTTTCAGCAAAATATTTTCGGAAGTACTCATGTTTCACAACGGGTTTTATGTTTTGGTTCTGAAGAAGCAATAAGTATTGCTCTGGGTTGTGTGTCTGCTAATATAGCTCTTGTATTTTAGCAATACTAAGTAAAGGCGACAAGAATTGTAAATTCTCCTTCCTACTGTAATGTGATTTATTCCGAGGAAAACTCAAAATGTGTTCGCCAATTTGTGTAGTAACCTCCATTGGAAGCTTGTTAGCTCTGTCCTGGTGGATGCTTATACGGACTGTTGGAAGGGTGGTATTTCCAAGTGATAGATGCTGCTGCAATCGCTCCAACCTGCTCCTTGTGTTTGCCTTTTTTTACAAACAGTTATTTCCTGATCACCGAACATTTAATATAACCCTATAACACATTGGGTTGGCGACTACCAATACGAGCCTTCGTTCTTGCAAAAGGCTTCCCTTTCATTAATGGGTAAAGGTAGAAATCTTACCATTTTTTTGAAGGCAGATTATAAAATTCGGAAAAAATTAATTTACCACCCTCTCCAATTCTATCGAGACACTTCTTTGGGCAGTTACAATTTCCTCCGCCACCACAGCACCTGCCCTATTTAGATAGCTTTTACGTTCTGTTCTTTTTAATTTCCTAATATTCATCTTCCACAATACTCTTCGTTATACCCTTCAATTGTACATCATTAAATCTCATTGTGTTCAATAATTCTTTCAACGACAATGATACATGTTGACACTAGAGCAATATTTTTTTAGACTGATATATAAACAATTGAATTTTTGTGTCAAGAATATAGATAATTGTTAACAATGTGACCACCACGTGAAACCTTAGGCTAGATGCAATAACAAATGATGTTTGACAATGCAATACATTTGTGAAACTAATACATTAAAGTTAACAAAGAAAGTGTTGAAACCCGAAATGGGAAAGGCATAAAGAATAAAGCTCAGGGGATTTACTTTGTATTTGCAACGCTAAGTCTATGTTAATATGGCCTCTTTTCTTCTTTATGTACAAACACGTTTGACTGAAACAACACTATTCAAAATCTTTAAAGGAACATTTTGTACATGTGTGATATTATGTAGTAAGTAAATGGAATAAACACAGAGGTCAGATAAAGATCAAATGCACCTATAAATATTGTGCAACCAAGGATATATGCAATTTATTGTCCAGTTTGCTACCGATTATTGAACGTAATATACTTTGCTAATACGATTAATGATAGTTGAGTGTGAATCATTCGCACTGAATAATTCATTATTATAAAATTGAAGCAATGAAACAGCAGGTATGTATTACTCACTTTTTGTTAATATATTACATTGGTTAATGCCTAATATACATATGGTAAACGGGTAATTCTTTCCCAGTTGATCCGGAGACTAAATTTGACCTTATGCCCCCTACTTTGAATATTAAATGTGCGCAGACTAATTTTATATTTCTAATTACAAAAGAATACAGTTTGCGAGAATTGAAATTGATGTGACCATGTAAAGATTAGACTTAACCAGTATTGTCGTAGCTTATCTGGGTTATTTGACGAAACGGTAGCAGTTGTCAGTTCTTCTAATGCAGATAGTTCAAGTTAAACAAATATATAAGAACTGTAAATGGCAAACAACTTCAAGATACACACTATTGCCAAAGATGGATCGTTCTGTGTTGTAAAATGTCCCGCTTGCAATTTCGTTCTTCGTCTGAGTAAACCCTTAGGTTCACATTGCAAGCATCCCATTCTGAGGAACTGCCACGATATTTTAAATTAGGATATACATGGTTGTGATATATTGTTCAAAATATCTTTCTGTCTGCACAGAGAAAACTATGTACTTGAAATAACGATATACAGGCTGGCCCATTACTGCGATGAAGACCAATATCTCAGTTAATATAGAAGATAAGAAAAAATACTTCGAATGAAAGTTATTATATTTACACTTGTACATATTTCTAAAATAGTACGAAATATATAGAGTGTTCAATTAATGCAGGGCGGCATGAAGAATGTTTTTTTAATGGCACACTATGTGTATTAATTTACCTTTAAATTCAGCGTAAAGAATCACGTTCGCTGAAGCCTTACATTTTCATGAAAATTGCAACGTTGTCAAGTTGTTCCAAAAAGAATGAACATTCAAGAAAAATTAATACCCATCAAATTAATAACCATCAAATTAAGTTAACTAGAATTAACGAAAAATATTTGGCAGATAAAAAGAAGAAAGGTAATTTAAAAGTCTTAGATAGAAATTTCGCTTCATGGACAGGTGTCTTTTACATATGTGCCAACTTCGCAATTTCGCAGTATCAAAAATTTGCTTTTTTCATGGATCAACGTCAATATTATTTCACCATTTGATAGAACCATTATCATTGTATTCATATACCCTAAAATTGAGAGTTTCTGAGAACATTGTATGTTTTAAAATTATAATATTTTTAGCAAGCTGTGATTTTGACAAGTGAAGTAATTTGAATGAAATAGTTTGCGTTAAATCCAAACTAAAACAGTGAATTTCTCAATAAAAGAACTGCCTAACAGATATGATTTTCGTGTTGGGTGCAAGTGATCAAAACTGTTTACTTGCTGTAAGGATTCGTGAGAAATACCCAAACAGAAAACAACTGAGGCAAAAGGAGTTTCAAAATATATTTCAACGTCTTAGTAGAACCGGAAATATAGCTATAAAAAGAGTGAAAAGGCCAAAACTGTAATAACAGATGATAATGATATGAGCTGTAATGTTAACAGTAACGGAAGATTCCTATATTTCCACAAGGAAATAACCAAACAGACGTAAACCGAACAGTCGTTCAAAGGGCTTTACGTAAAACCAAATACATCCCTCTCATATTAAACGCACGCAAGAATTATTAAATGATTTCTGAAAAACGACTAACATTTTGTGAATGGGTTCGAGAACAAATTCTGCGTTGTGTGGTAAACAGTTCTGGCCATCAGTTAGATTTTGGTTATTGTTACGTTTGCTTATTTTGTATTTGTGATGGTTAGTTAATTAATGTTTCTAAAGCAGGGTGGAAGGCTAAAATAGTACCTCTGATAATAATGTGATTTAATATAGCAACATTTTAACGTATAACAAGTCAATATCGAAACGCCATGTCACATCACATCGTTTCCTTTGGTATTTTATTCTAATCACCTATCTCCCTTAAGACCGTCAATTTCTGTTTTGCTTGTTGTAAGCTTTTGTGTTATTACACTTTTGAAAATCTAATCTTTATTTCGGTAATATCACGATGCTAAATGCTACATGGTTACTACAGGATACTAAAGAAACTATAAAGACAGAAGTGCGTTTTGGAAGCCCATACAAAATTAACATTGTTGAACAATAACCAGAGCTGTGCATCACGCCAGATTTGTAGTAAATTATATGCGTACCCACAAACAGATAGTCGACGAGAGAAGGGAATATGAACATCGAGTGCCGATCGGAAATGTATGATAGATATACATACATACATATTCATATATAGGACGTATATAAATGACGGTAAAGTTGTAGTACTGTGCTCGGTGCAATAACACAACATAAATAATAAAACAAACAATTCATATTATTTAAACACATCGTAAAACGCATATCTTCTTAACAGATAAACTTTCCCAACACATGGTAGTTTCTTACCCTTCCGTACGTTCGACATAGTTATGTATTTATTAAACTGACAACTGCGCAATGCAAGATCTAAATAAAACTAATTGCAAGCTCATGCATCGCCGATCGGCGGTCGCCGCTAATATAAACTTCGTCCATTCAGCAATTTGATACGAGTTATATAGGCACACCTTAATTGTAACAATACGTCCTTCGAAGCAACTTTTCAGCGCGTCGTCTGAAAAAAGACACACTTAGATCAAACAAAACGTGTATTCCTCTTTGAAAAAACCTTCTTAATCTCTAAAATTTGAACAGTAAGTAATCTACACAATATCAAACACAAAAGCTGGTCTTTTATTTTCCTTGAGTGAAAATCGACCCCAAATTGAATTACGTACATACGTACTTACTACAACAGATCCAGTCCTGTTGGGAAGCGCAGTGTACCATAATAATAATACGACATAGCGGTACTATGGAATATGGAATATGGATATGGAAGGCTACAGGAATCACAGAACAATAGTTGATAGCGAACAACTTAAACCGTTTCCCAGAGGAATTTGCGAGTCTGAAGACGGTAAGTCCGTAATGTATAACACTGACGATCTAATAGATATATCTGCTAGAAGGTCATAGTGAAATTATATTTAAAAGAAGGAACAAGCAGAAGTGGACTTGCTAGAAGGCAGTATTTACAACGAAAGCTTTCTATTATGTCAAAAAGGAATAAATACTAATTACAAAAAAGGAAGGATGACTTGTATTGAAAAGGTCGGAGTAATTCGTGTTTAAGTGAAGTGGTGTTTCAATCGCGTTAAATCGTCTTATAATTTTTATAAATTATAATAGTTCATATATTTTAAAGTAAGATTTAATATATGCCAGACGTTAAAATGGTTGTAATTGAATGTGATTATTAGAAAAAGTTCATTTTATTTGAGAAAGCACTAATCTAATATTCCATATTAGAGCGTACCACCGTGTGCGGACTACTACAAAATTATTCAATTGCTGAAGGTATCAGACTTATTTAAAGCTGGAAATATAATAACTTTATCTTCCTCTCGCTGTATTCACCTTTGTCAGTAAATTTCCTCAAATTTTTTTCCACTTTCATTTGACTGGCCCTTGGGACAAGGGGAGTGTCTACGCCCTTCACATACATACATAAGTAAATTTCACATAACTTCACAACCCTGACTTTAAAATAACAAAGATAAAAGATATTTATCTAAAATTAAAAATATGTAAATTCTTTTCATACCATACCAAAATTGGTAAAAAAAGTAGATCGTTACATAAATTTTAAATGACTTAAAAGATAAACGACCAGTTTGATGAGTTAAAGATCGATGTTTTTTATAATTCCCAGTAGATTTTAAATTTAGCAGAAATGTTTGAATGCACTTCTGTATTGCCTGCTCAATTAAAATAAGTTTCCTATTAGAATTGTTACATTAATGTAAGATTAATATAATATATTCTACATTTACAAATCGGAGTTTAAATTTTCCTTTGCTTGCAGTTTCATTCTAGCTTTCAGGCTTCTCCAAATCCATGTAAATTACAGCAACTTACTGAAGGGAATCCTTCGCCAAGAATTAAAATTCACTCTACTCTGTTCATTTGCAGTCTTAGGTACAGGACTCACTAGCGCTGTCTGCTGTAAGCTAGGAAAAATACCTTGCTTAATAGAGTTGTTAAACAGAATATACAGGGGAGCTACTAATGAACTAGCACATGATTTGATACACAAAGGGTACATATTACCAAAACTAGCACCTTTGCTTACACTGAGATTTCGCAGTCCTTCCAAAATAGTAATAAGATGAATATGAGATGAATTAATGGTTTTGTAATTAGTATTACTTACAGTATCTAATTCAAGAGCAAGTGACACCCTGCGAAACTGGTTATACGTGA
The DNA here is from genome assembly GCA_902654985.2 of Oryctes borbonicus. Classification (NCBI taxonomy): domain Eukaryota; kingdom Metazoa; phylum Arthropoda; class Insecta; order Coleoptera; family Scarabaeidae; genus Oryctes; species Oryctes borbonicus. The sequence goes on along the minus strand of LR736859.1, from coordinate 14,342,206 downwards.
AATTTAAAATTAAAGCTATTAAAGGATTCGTTATCCATCATTATCCAGAACTTGTAAGCAATGCTGTTTGTGATAGACAAGTCCTGACATGTTTATGCAGCTATCTAGTGCAATATAGTTCAGTCTAAGTCAGGTGTTCGACTGATAAAGATGCATTTTCATAGCATTATTTTTGTAACCATGGAAGACGCGGTTAAATCTCAAAGAGCAATAATTTTCTTTTTGATGGAAAGAGGGTGTGAAAGCTTCAGAAGTCATTCAACGTCTGCAAGGAGTGTTTGGTGAGTCTGCAGAATCTAAAAGCAGTGTATATCGGTGGATCGACCATTTCAAAACTGGTAGAACCTCATAGCCCATTACGGTGATGAATTTTGGCAACGGATAGTAACCACTGACGAAAACCTTATTTCAATCCTCTGACCAAAAGTCAATCCAAAGAAGAGCGTAAACCGGAAAGGTAATGCTTACTGTATTCTGGGATTGTGAAGGGATTCTTATGGATTATCTGCGGAAAGGAACTATAATTAAAGCAGAATATTCGAATTTATTATCCGGACCACTGCGGCAGGCACTTGTCAGGAAATAGCCCGGAAAGTTGCATAAGCGCTCGTTATTGCAACAGGATAATGCAAGACCCCATACCGCAAGAAAGACAAAGGATGTTTTGAACAATTTGCGATGGGAATTGCTTCCCCATCTACCTTACTCATCAGATCTCGCACCCAATGATTTTCATCTGTTCTCAGTGTTCGATTTGAGTGTTTAACTGACGTAAACCGTGTCATAAATAAGTGGACTGCGGAAACACCGAAAAAGTTATTTGAAGACGGCTTCAAAAAATTAGTTTATCATAGATTATGTAGAAAAACTACATTGTAATATTCATGAAGATTGACAAAATAAAAAAATTATAACTAAATTCCCAGATCCTTGGGAACATCCCTCGTAATTAGCAAGTTGTATCCGTTACGAAAGCATTTAAAAAGAATAAATTTTCCTTCTAATAGTTACGCCTGAAAGAATTATAATAGTATTTTTCCAGTACAACTGTAACCTCTCTGAACCTAAGGAATAAACGGATTGGTATCCGCTGAAAATCAAAAAGCATGTGCGAGATCAATTTAAGGGAGTGCTATGCTACATTAAAAGATTTTATATACATTTTCTCAATGATCCGTTTATATAATTGTGTCTTTAATTGCACCACGTTATACTCATTGTTGCATTATCTTTGTCTATACAAGTTTTTATATTAATTATATAATAATATAATAATTATATTGTTTGCTAAGTTTACATTTATTTATAATTTAAATATATCCTCTTTTTATATACTTTTGACAACTCTACAATAATTAAAGATCACTATTTATTTATTGTTTATTTATCCACAATATGCCAACAAATAAACAGCAATTAGACAACATTATAACGTTTTGAATTCAACCATTTTTGTGTTTGAACAACCTTCATGTTTGACTAAAGAGATAATGTTGTTGGTTCAACCGGTGCAGTATTTTGGTGTTCCATTTAACCAAACTACATGTTTCTATTGAGCGTATGTATTGAGCCAAAAAAAAACTATTAAACCATTAAAAGTATTTTATCTTGTTTGAATCTGTAAGTAATAAATGTACTTTTTAATATCGGTATTATAAGATTCCTACACGAACCTTTAAAATCAATACAATTTATCCTATCATTGTATTTTTGAACTTACTCTTTTAAATTATTTACCACCGACTACATATACTTTACCGTAAACAAATTGACCGCATCTTGAATCCCGAAAAAGGCAATAATGCGAATTTGTTACGAAAGCCGCCCAAAGGAAAGATCAATATATCCACATTTAGAACAATCAATTTATCTAGTAAGAATGTTTTATTTTCTTTCAAACGACTTCGAAGTTCCATTATGAATGTTGATTGAGATCACGACTCTGTTTTATTTGAAAACTTAAACTCATTTGAGGACTGCGGCTTTAAAGTCATTACGATCTCGGTTCCATTACCTTTTTCATTCTTCTTTATTGTCTTTTACAATTCGCTCGCAACGGCACTCCATGCTGTGTACTTGTTTGAATTGTAATGACTTACTTGTATAAACGTCATTAATAAAATGCATGACCAAGACTCGTACAGCGTTATCCATAAAAATTAATTATGTTATTACCTTAATCCTTTCGTTGTTCTTCAACAGTGTCAATAAAGTACCGTACAACATTCGTAGCCCTGTTTTTAGTGAATTTTTGGAAAAGGCTGATACATGTCAGTGTCTATTCTATATTTAAAAACTGCAATAAATATTCTTTTATTTACTGTTCTCGTTATGACGTCACAATATTTTTTTTAATTAAGCTCATTTTTCCAATTGAAGTGAATTCTTGAAAGGGTGTTTTTAAAGAAAAATTAACGTAAAGTAAACAACTTAGACACTGACGGGCACGTGATTAGATTAGATTGAGCGCTCAATCATTTTGGGCTAACATCTTTTCGATACCAGTCATAGCAATTAGTTTTGAATTTGATGTCTGAGATTATTTAAATGATTGGGTGTGGCGGAATAGGTCATTGTGGAATAACCTCACAAGGGGAAATCCGATAGACTTAGATCAGGTGAATGGGCGAGCCATTCAATTGTTTCTGGTCGCCCTTAAAATTCATGTATCTTGCATGTGGTAAGAATGACCCACAGTTTGGATACCATTGTACTCGGAAAATATAAGACAATTCACTTTTGATCTTCAGCTTCTTCTTAAAAAAAATCGCAAAAATCGCTTAATAACAAAGTTACGAATGTTATGCGTTACGTTATCGACAAAAATCCTAAATATTTATTTTCTAAATTAAAAATTCATTTTTACGGTCGGTAGAGATCCGAGAGTGTCCCCTAAACTTGACATTTGAATTGAATTTAATTAATTTAAAATTAATCACTTAGCCGAATACGACTTTTGCCAAAGTCCAAAGGGAAAGATTTTCATAGCGTCGCTTGGTTCCATTGTTAACGATAGCAATTGCCAAAATCCACAGCATATTACGATACACGTTTCGAATAGACATTTCAATCAGTTAAAATTTCTTTTCCTGATCCTGATGTTCAAGACTTGCAACTGCGCTTACACTAGCATCAAAAGCTAATCCTTTAAAGTTATTGAAACTCAAAACTTAATAAAACTATAATTCAGTTTAAACTTCAAGCATACCAATTTCAGCTGTACTAGAAAAATATATTGTCGTGGTATATTTCACCATATTTTGATGTGTCAAATTATACCCTTATAAACTCTAAAACTCTAGGGTTTCATACTTTAATTTTATTTGACAAGAAAAAATAAATTATTTAATTTCACTAAACAGAAGAGAATCCAGTAAAATCATGTTAAAGGTAGTAATAGTAAAGTTAAAAAAAAGTAGTTAAAGGTAGTAGTAGTAGTAGTAGAAAGCACCGCCATTTCCAAAAAATCGAGTAATTCGAAACAGACGTTGTGAACAATTAAACAAAATACATGCATATATCAAAATTCATATCTGTACGGGAACTGTTGGTTTTCCAAATTGATTAATTAAATTTACGGTTTGTGGTAATCGGGAAGGTCTCAAGAACACACTTTCTGCAATTTAAGTTCAAATGGAAAACAAAATATGAGATTTTAAATGAGTATCAAAAACTTAAAACGAAAGTAACTTGCTACAGCGATATTCCAATACGTAAGCAGTATGTGATTCTGGAATTCCGCTTTCTCTAACCACCAGACGTGACCAGAACTTCGAAATACAAACAGAACTCTGGCGATGTACACCTTGAAATTGGAAGCACAACCAAACACGACTCAAAGTTAGAAATTAAATTTAACGTCACCTCACTCCTGTATTTAATCGCGATAGCAGTTGTTTTTGGCCACAGCAAAAGTTCTTACTTTTCCAAAAATAATTTTTTGCGAAAGACAAATTATTTTAGATGTAGTATTATGCAACACGATGCACGAACGCAACTGAAGCGCAGATTCTATGCTATCCTACGTTTTGCGCTCAGACCCCTGTACAAATGTACAAATAATACGACTATCTAACGAACGATAATTAATTTACGAAATTATATTGAGGTATTCTCAAAGCCAGTGAAGATTTTGTACATAAAATTTGATGTTTTAGGAGATAAAGGAAATAAGCAAAACCGTCCCACAACTACCGTCGTTGTCTGGATTCGTCATATCCCTCTTACTCCCATAGTTTCAATTTTTTTTGAAATACCCAAGCAAAATTCAGCAATAACGTGTGAGTGTATGTAAGTGAAATTAAACAAGCACTGTAACCTCACTGCCTTGGCGTAAAGAAATTTGGAAAACATTTCAAAGCTTGCACAATCACGACTCGGAGTAGAGTTAGAAAAGAATTTCTTCGCGCATAAAAGTGAGATTGCTTTTGTAAAAAACACAATTTTATTCCTAAATATTTTTTTGGGTTTCCTAATTCCCAACATCTGCAGGAATATATAGAAGCTTCGACAAATTTTTAAAAGTGATGCAATTGTATTTATAATTAACAGTAGTAGTATGTACGTATACGTAAATAACTTCCCTACACCATTACATAATTTAGTACAATATCGATGACGTACTTTTCACAATAAATTTTCGACATTTCGATTCGTCATAATGGATCGCAAATAATAACCACGACATATCGCAGAATGTGACAAGGGCAAGTCCATTGATTTATCTCTACTTTGGTGAAATATGTGCTGGATCGCATCACGTACGTTATTCACCCTCTGCCTCCCTTTACTCGCAAGTAATCAAGATATATCCGACCTTAGAGTGACGTGAGATATTACATATGAAACGTATCTTCACAACTATTAGTATTTTATCAAACTATAACCCATAACATAGAACTATATAAATTAGTTTAATTCTTCTTTTCGACATTTGTACGTAATCCTTTTATAAAAAAAAAAATGCACTAAATTTACTGTAGAAATCTACAGCTTTTATTAGTTAACCAAAACATGACAGTGATTTAATTCAACGCTTAAAATATTGCGATGTCGTAATTCTTCAAAACGAGGTACTACTATCGAAATAACACGTTTTATCCTTCCTCACATGTAGGTCCTGACTTCTTAACACTAAATAAGCATTTTCTTTAGTGTTTTAGTGTGGTTTATTTGCTTGTGTTTCAATTAAGCATTGTTGTTGTACGGTTAATCTAAGAGTACTTATCCTGTCTTAAAATACGTTTGAGTAGCACATCTCAGTGTGGTGATGAACGCATAACGATAGTTAAGCTTATAATTCACAAGTTTTTAACATAAAGCAGTGCTACCTACGATATTCAAAAAATTTCCTAAATGAGCACGATGTATTTATGAACTACTGCTAATTTTATACAGATAAAAATAATCTCAAGATAATTGCAACAATGTTGAAACAACGATCTTGTGTTTACATACGTAAGTATAAAAGGCTACTCCATCGTTAAAATTTATTGTATCTACTGTAGTAAAATATGTTTTAAAACTAGCGAAAATTCACAAAAGATAGTCTAATTCCTAATGCTTGAGTAAAAAAGTATGCCGTTTTGCGAATTTTTCTATTCAGTGTCGCTCAAGTTAGGTGAATTACATTATTTTCCTGTATCTCTGCTTTACATTTTAGTAAAATTTGTACAATTGTAAGATAAAGCCCGACATAGTTTTTATAGTAATGCATCACATTACACCATATCCATGGTATTGTACGTTCGTCGATATATTTTTCTATTTTCAAATAAATAATATCTGTACAGGTGATTTAATCATCGAAGGCGTGAACTAAACGTTTTCTGCCTTAAGATTAGACCCAGATAGTATTTGCTATTCACCATCGGATGTTGCAACGAATACTTTACCCTTTCCTAATAAAGTTCGCAATTCTCTCGGAACGGTTTTTCGAATTCCAAATTTGACGAATATTTCGAGGGGTGATCACAATGCAGATGTGTAATATTCTTATAGTCAGAATGCTCCCTGTAAATCGTGAATCCGTTGGAAATAGAAAAATATGGAATAGGTATTATTATTTCGTTACTTTTATTCTTTACCATTATAATTACTAGGAACTTTGCGTATATTATCTTAGTTATTATAGATGTTTTTATTATTGCAATAATTATTGCAACTTGTATAATCCAAATAGTAGTGGTCTGGCATTTCAATAAGTACGATACGTACTCGGACAATTATTTGAAAATATGCACTTTATTGTAGCAAACGTTGCATGGTTTATGCCACTCTTGCTATTTGCAACAATTCGTCTATAACTATTTGTAGTGGCATTTGTTGCAATTACAGAAGTTTTGACACTTTTCTTCTGTGCAGATATCTGTTTGTAATACACATACATCTGAAAAATAAATACAAAATTAATTGAGGTTTCTACATTTACGAATTTGTAAATGACTTACAATTTTTACGTTTACTTTTTTTTACTATCTAGAAACAAACGACTTGATCGGGTACGTGTAATATTTATATGAGTACACAGAAACGAAAAATTGTTTGAATGAAAGAAATATTTTTTTTCCGTTATTTCATTAAGTGAAAGCAATATTTCTTTAATACAAGTAAATGAGAAGATATTTGTTTGAAAATATTTTTTTTAAATATTTTTTGTGTCAAAAAATAGATAAGTTTTGCATCAGGTGCAAAAAAGTAATTTCTTAAAAAACGACAAACCAGGCGTATGGTACCTCGATGGTAGGCGCCTGTATCTCTTAGTGCTAGATGATGCCAGGAGATACGCCTGGCTCGTCATTCTTGAAGGAGGGTGATATAAGCAGGCAAACACCAATGTGAGTAGAGATACTCTACCAACCTCACTGATGACGCCAGGTAGACAGAAACATGTCCACTGATTAGCGTTCTCTCTCCTCACATTGCTTTTGCCGTTAGTGATTCCACCAGTACCATAAGCAGCATTCTTTTTACTTATGTATTTTTCACATTTCTTAGACAAAATTTACTGTTTAGGTAACCAGTTCTAAATTGTAGTTAGTATCACAATCAACCTATTGTGACTATTTCTTTGGTTAAGAATGTGATTTTTTTTTTCATTTAAGAATTCAATTTTTTAGGGATTTCATTGCACCAAATTCTTATGGTTCAATCGTATCAATTTTGTCGATATTAGTATCTAATGCTTTTTTGAGTTAAAGAAACAATGTCAAAAATTTTTCTTTGGTAGAAAGCAATATTTCTTTGCTCGTATTGAAGAATATTATTTCTTTCACTCAATACTGGCTTCCTTGAATCAACAAATCCTTTTTCTCAGTGCCGCACCCGAAAAGGCAAAAAGCAACTGTAACACCAACAAAATATGACTCCCAAGTTCTTCATCAGAAGTAAATAACGTCATATATACAAAAATTAACAATGCCTATTAGAATTTAATAAACTGCGTACAATAGTAGCAAAAGTAATTCCAAATTCAGATTTTTAGACCACTACATTGTAGCTGTACTGGTCCTCACGTTTGCTTTGTCATTAATTGTGCTACGAACTTAATTACATTAAAGAATTTGAGAATTTTTTATGTGAATTGAATTGAGAATAAGAGGATACATTGTAGCAAACATTAGGAAAGACAAACGTAATGATATGAATAGATTTAAATAAGGTGATTATTACCTTCATAATAATGTACCAAAATAAGTAAGTTCAAAAGCATTGGCATCTTGCTCATCATATGTCTGAGTTTTAGGGATAACATTTGATTGGCAACTTGGATATGTTCTTTAAAAATACAATTATTGTTGATGTTCAAGAAGTAAAAGCATCAATCCCGAAATTTAAATTTTAGTTCTAAACTTTTAATTTTTATTTCTTGTTAGCCAACCAACTGCGTGTTTTATTTCTACAAATACCATATCCACTACGCTGCATAAGACAGATTGTATTTAAATAGGAATAATCAACTCTGACGTAAGATAGCTGCCATAATATTGTACTAGTGTAAAATTACTTTACCTAAGAAAAATCGAATAAAATTCCGTACTTTAACGCCTTTCGTAGGTTCAAAGTGATGTAATTCTCATCGGAATACAGAGTTGCTCGTATTCTGGCTTGCGCGAAGACTTTTATTTTTGTGTTTAAGTTGCAGTTGGCGGACTGTGCTGGGAATTAGGTGTACGAGGGTTTGGAATGTCTAAAGCAACGACTCATTTTAAATTTGATTGTAGACAACTCGAGGTGTTCGTCTACTACATTTCGTTCGTATTACTAGTCCTCTCCATTACTTTAATAACTTAAACTTGACCAACAATAAACACACAAAGACATGTAGCGAAGTTTTAACTATTTTATCAAACGTTGAAATAAATATATCATATTATGCTAATTTTCTATACACATCAATAGTTCAAAGAGAAATAGAGTTTTTGAAAGTCTCGAATGGACTGGGCTGGATAATATTATGTACGAAAGTTAATCATAATACTAATAACGTTATTAAACTAACCTGATACCGCAAGTCCACTATTTCTCAGAGGTATTTATACTTCTCTGATACACATTGTAAGTGAAACAACATTCGCAGAATGCGGTTTTATGGGGTGGTGGTGTGATGAAATCCTTGCATCTGACATTGATATTGTGAATATCCGTGCGATAACGAATGTTATTGGATAATTATTAGCTTTTATTGGCTAATTATCGCATTAATAATAATTTTGTGATAGAATTTCAAGGCATAAACCTTCCTATGGCTATCCATAACTCAACTAGCCCAAATCCACCAGTCTATATGAGAATAATTCTGACACCTGAATTCGGAAGTTATCAAAGTCGACTTGTATGGCAATTTTAGATTAGAATAATTGGTGTTGACTGATTTGAACAAGCAATCTTTATATCCGAGCGAATTATCGATAGTTATACCCACATTTTCTACAGACGATAACAATAATTTAGTATTATTTGGCAGAATATTTACGTTCGCTTTAACATTTTTAATATCACGGGGTTTACCAGACAATATAACAGTTTACTTTGTAGGGTTCTACTTTAATCTGTGAGCTTCAAAAAAGAATTTTCTATATTGGGGCTTCTATAAACTTATGTGTCATCTGCCTACATTTGTATTATATAGTAGTTAGCACATTCATTGTGTTGATTAGTGTAAACTGAGTACAACACGGGCCCCAAGACAGAAGGGACACACATTTAAACACAGCCAAGGAGCTGTAATCTGGGGATCCAGTGGAGTCACCATTCACATATTGGAGAATAATTAGCTGGGCTTCATGACAAACGGCGATAGTAGCATTTTATCCACGCCATTTACATACTAAACGCTCCTGAGGTTATAACAAGCTTTAAGAAGTGCTTATACGCCTCCAAAAAACAGCAATCGCCTCCGGTTGTGCCGGCAATCTACATCAACTTTCCTTGAATAGAATCTCAAATTCTCATTAATGCTCCTAAATTTGTTAATATACCAATTGCTGGAATTTTGTAGTATAGGTTTTAATGGATTACCACAGAAACTATTTTCTTTGTTGCAGAGCGCATGTCGAAAAGCTATTACGATAAGTTAATTTCAAAACCCGTGTAAAAGTCGAAAGTTTTAAAGGAAGCCTCCCATTTTCTTACACATTTGTATTTGTCATAAAAAGTTGCCTCACTTTTTATCCCCCTTTATATCCCTACTGTTAAAAAAAAAGTGAGCTGTAATACTACGTGACAAAGAAAAGTCTGGTTATTATGAATCAGACATTCATAGTAGATAGTAGCAGTAAGCTATCTAATTGGAGCTGAAATGTTCACAGTATTCAAGCAAGTGCTACATTCAAACAGACACTTTAAAGATTAATGTATAAATATTAAGCAATAAACCACTGCGAATTTCTTTTTAAAACTATTATCTCTCCTTTACTACGGGTAAATCTCCGAGCAATAGGAGATAAAAGTGGTTGTATATAGGCATTTAACAGCTGAAAGGTCATATGCGATGGTCTTTGACGTCAGATTGAACCTTTGACACTATTTGACTTCTTATATATGTCTGTAGGGTCGTCCTTTAAGGATTGTTCGACATTATCGCACTTTCTGATGTTTGATAACAGAGGAGGCCACGATCGAACTTCGTGTATTGTATTTTTTGTCCATATATGGAGGGGAATATAGAAATTAATGCGATCTAAAGGAGTAAGGATTCAGACCGTAAAAAAAGATCTTCTGGTCTCTACCGCAGAAATAATGAATTAGAAAAGATTTCTTTAAGATAATTTTGTGGCATGTGTGAGAGTAGTTCATATGTCATATTATTTGGAGATATGATGTTACTTCAAAATATAAAGCTTCTACAGTAAAGCAGTGGCTCTTTAATCTTCACACTTCTAGACTGATAAACTATCTTAATCGTTTCAGATTATTTTAAAACTAAACAAAAATACAGTTGTAATGCTTTATGTTTAATAGGCGAAGTATCTCAAGAATGCTATCTAGTATATCTTCACATATTTTAAACGGATCATCATTCCTATAGAATTGTAAATGTTTGAAATAGTGAATATGGAAGAGCCTAACTATGATGAAGACATAAAGAAAGCAGGACTCTAGTATAGAAGAAGTGAACGAAGCGATTGACAAAATGAACGGAGAACGGAAATCGGCCGGCGAGGACAATGTGAACATTCAATTAACAAAATATGACGGAAATGAGTTACGATGAAAGATGTACTCACTGATAAAAGAACTATGGGAGAACAAGAAAATGTTAGAAGAATGGATAGAGGAAATAATCACTGCAGTACATAAAAAAGATTATATAAAGCTGCGTAACCATTACAGGGCATCACGTTGCTAAGTAATACATACAAGATGCTTTCATCAATAATTCAAAGTAAATCATAGGCTAGTGCCAACATGTTATAACACACCATCAGTGCGGCTGTGTTACTGTTCCAGTATCAACAATAAAATGTTATTTGGTGCAAGCCTTATATTATGATAAAATTAAAATGGACAAACTGATATTTGCTTCGAAAGAATTAAAGACAGGTTTCAAATTGAGAAAGCTGATTAGAATGACACTGAATGGCACTAAAGCGACTGTACAAACTGTACATGGAAAGACCAATGATCTTCGTACTAAAAGAGATATAATGCAAAGGGATATGTTCTTCAATCTCGCATTGGAATATATTTTGATAAAATATATACATATATATATACCTCGCCTCCTTTTCCTCCGATGGTTCTAACGAATATCCTCTTTGTGATCCTGCTTGTATGCATTCTCACAAAATGACACAAACATCAAAAGCTTTCTGTCTTGGCTCGCAATACTCGCAATATCTGGTTCATAATACAGAGCTTGTGTTTCTCTTGTTTATTTATTGAAAAATTAATTGTTTCACCTGCATATTTGTGACCATTATCTGAATATACATATATGGTGTTTTGTCTCAAGGATTTTTGTTCAGAGAGGGTAAGAATACCCGTTTACCTGAAGCTTCAGTGGAACCAGCCTGTATTAAATTAGTTGTATATTTCTCAACATATCTATTTAATTTTTCTTCCTACAAATTCACATTGTGCAAATTTAAATTCTTTTTTATTGGTTCACTTCACAATAGAAGAAAACTAAATTCTCTATAAGAAAACAAAGAAATTTGCGACTATATTAGACCGGCGAATTAGAAACTCAAATATTCTGAAAGTAGTTTCAAGTGGCTATTACCGGAAATTTAAGATATCTGGATTAAAATATGCAATGATCCAAATGCATATTTCCACCATGGGATCGGGAGAGCCCTCACCCGGAACATCTCCTAATCAGGGACATCTTGTCTCCGGCTATTAACTTATATAGCGGTATCAATTCCACTTTTGCAACTTGCTGATCCTCTAGAGACGTCGATTGACTGAGTTTGTTCGTTTCTTTCTTCTCTTTCTTTTACCCTATACGTTTCGACTTTCTTTTTCTTTAATTTCCTTCTCAAGGATAACGGTCCAAATTTACTTTGTCCTAAATTAACGATACGACGTTTTTCAGGTTTCATTGTTTTCCAGAAATTGTCTCTTGCTATGTGTTTAAATAAATTTGGAAGGCTACGGTTAAAAAGTAGAAAGTAAACTATTTTTCAATTCTATAAACAATATAACCAAAACCAATTTTGTCAGTCTTTTAACATATTTTTTTTTAGCACATTTGGTTTACTTTTTAATAGAATAGCCTCCATATTATATAGTTTTTGTATTATGAACTACACCTCGAATGTTTTTTATTAGTATAACTATTAGGTGTACATTAGATTCCAAGGTGAGATTCACCACTCGAATCGAAACATGAGAGATACCGAGTGTTGTAAAACACTGCTTTCTGTTTCTGCGTAACTTCACATCTAGGGGGTGAAAACTACCACTGAAATGTCGACGATTTTCGAATTTTTCCAATTTACGCCGTTATTAGAAATAAAAAAAATATATACCTCTAAATACATCTGCCATAGGTCAATCTATTTTACCTTTATTTTTATGTAACTTCGAATTTTATAAACGACTAGTCTTCAGTAGTAATTTTTCGCATTTTCGCAAATCATGTTACTCTGATAGTAGGTAAGGAATGCGTATAATAATTATCAAAACTTTATAGTATTGGTGAAGCTTTCTTTAATATATTTTGTTCATCTCTTTTAAATTAAAATAAAATCGGGTTGGGGAAAAATCACAACATTTAGATATAGTTGTAGTAGAACGATAAAGAACTACAGTACGTATATTTATGCATACTACAAATTATCACAAACAGTGTCAAACTGCTCGGAATAAACATTGATCATAAACTGTCTTTCGATGATCAAATCAACAATATCTGCAAAAGACTAAACTCAACCTATTGCGCAATTGTACAATTAAAAAGCAGTTTAAGTACGGAATTGCTGCTGACGATTTTTGGGTACAACATTCTAATATGGGACCGTGCCGATTATCAACGTGTACTGATTTGTTAAAAAAGAATTCTCAGGTTGATTTTTGGTATGTCCTACAGAGAATTATGTAGGTCCTTGTTCATTGAGAAGAATTTATTGACCGTTCCTTGTTTATATATATATACCGCGCGGTGGTGCACGTCAGGGGCAGTCTGGACCAGTGCAAAATCCTCCAAATGTCTCCAAATGTGTACAACACCCGCAGGAAGGACTTATACATTCAACCGCATAAAACATCTCTATTTGAAAAATCACCTTTATATTAATTTGCAAAGATGTATTCTGCACTACCAGTAACTTTGAAAAATATTTTTGACCTAAATGCTTCAAGAGCACAATAAAAACGTATTTAATTTCTAAATGCTACTACACCTACCAGGAATATTTTACTGACGATTCCGCTGGGCATTCCTAATTGCTTTGTTGTTCTAAATGTAACTGTATATAGTGTTGTCCGTGCTCGTTGATTTTATCTTATCTTTAATAAAATTTGACGTTGTCAGCACTTTTTGTGAAAGTCAATAAAAAAGCATTACATTACATTACATTATCACAAGTATACGCCCGTCCGTATTATTCTAACACACTGTAATGCAAATCGTTAAAGAAATGTTGAAAACAAAAATAGCCATTACGGTGCGCATATTTTGCAAAAATAGGCTTGCCGCAGATTGAACATAGAGGTTCCTTCATCGTAACGTAAAGCGTCTACGTAACCGCTTTTATAACATAATATAAAAATAAATTATGATATTTTGAGGAGAGTTAATTGTGAACTAAAGATTGCATATTTAATAATGTTCTTGCGCTACCGAGTAAAACTTGATGTGAAAATGTTTTTCATAAACTCTTTTTTCTTTTCATAAACTTCTTGGCAGGTGCTATTTGGCAGAATAGTGGCCATTCCAAAAATCGAGCAGTAGATTTGTCTGGGCCCTGTGTGATGAATATCTATATCGTGTATCATATACAGCTATGTTTCGATCCATAAATTGTGCAAATTTGCGCAACACGTATTCAGCAATTTCCGATAACTTTTCTCTGCGTGTTCTTCCTTTTTGTAAATAATTTTCTCACACCTATATAATTGTCAGACAGTTCTAAAATTGCATTGTACGGAAGCTAGCGAGCGTACCCACTTGCCCGATTTCCAAAATTCAATTGCCTTCTTGTTATAATCGGGATCTATATTACCTCTATATCTTTCGGTCAACATGTTTCTTCGTATTCTTCCTCGACGTCATGTAATTCTATTTCACGCGGAAAATACTACGAATTAACAACACTTCAATACACGTACCCAGCTTATATAATAGCTCTGTCTACGACTTGATTAACATTATTTGCGTTTGCTGTGACACCATTAGAGATCATTATGTGGAAAGTATTAATTTTTGAAAAACTATTTGTGAAGATATATTGCTTCTTGAAATAAACAACTGCCCACCGCACACTTGCTCGCATGATATATCTTGGCACAGCCCCATTATTGTGAGTAACTATTTTTCTTGCTGATGTATCCAAATTTACGCATTTTACTGTTTATATAAGACAGTCGAAGAACACATATATACTCTTTTCGTTGCCAAAATGAAATATATAATATAAGTATAAGGTCATTTGGAAATTATTTTGAGTTACTGTATGTTATACAAGCTACTTTTATTTTTTATTTTTTTTTGGGGAAATCATGGGTGAAGGGGTAGCATGTATGCATATAGGCGTAAATGGTATTTCAAATGGATCACTTGTGCTTGCATTTTGCCCATACAGTTCAACCCGCACTCCGCAAGGAGATGGGGATTAGAATTATAACAACCTTCCTTTCCTAAATAAAAGACCACCGATTTGGCTGTGTAAATCTTCTCCTATTTTTGGCCCACTTTTTACCAGCAGGTCCTTATTTACGTGTTTTCCTTGTTTATTTGTTTCTTGGTTGTTGTGTATTATCTGTTATATATATATATATATGTCAGAACAAATAAATATAAACCAAGGTCGCATAATCCGACGAGGGAACATTTGGGAGTAAAGGTAGATTAAATCAGCTGAATATTGTAAGAAAGCCAATAAAGGAATACATTGCTTGTCTGTACATGAAAAATTTTATAGAATAACTAGGAAACAACCAAATATGTTATAACTATGCTGATGCAAGAAGCCAGAGCCATGTTAATAGAGGTCTTAATGCCAAGGCAGTAGGCCAGTTGACGGCCTAGGGGGGCCCCAGGTATAGAAAGAATGCGAATGGGCTTATTGTAGCCTAAATGCTGTGGGAGCTACCTGACACTTTTCACTAAATTGATTTCTTTGAAACACTATTAATCCTACACTACGCGGTCGTCTGCTTTTCTGTCAGTAGTATTTATGACACTACTAAATGTCAGGTTAAGACTGTCAAATTGAAATATACGACAAGTGTCATCTAGTGGTCAATTCCCGAAATATCTAGGGTTCTCCCCGTATCACCCTCAGTATTAAGGTTGATTCAAATTAACGGGTCACTACTACTATCTCTGCTTATATTATTCGGCAAAAAAATTCTCGTTGATTACTATCATCACACGCCACCGCCGGCCATAGGAGGTGATAGTTACCATCAAGTTTACTTTTCAGTGAAACCTACCTGGTGAACATACAAACACAAGTTGATTTGGCTTAGTAAAATTATCTTTTGATAGGTAAGAACCCTTGGCAAGTTTATTTCGCTGGTTAAAGTGAGGGGGAAAATGTTACTAAAGACTAAAGTTTGTGACCGTATTTCCTATAGCATGGAGAATTCTATTTTTCTGGAATGCGGTAAATATTTTTTTTTCCAGTAGTGTTATATTAATTTATTAACGACTAATACAAAATATAATTCTGTAAAGCGAGAACATTTGTAATTGACTGAATCCACCTAATATTCTTAACATTGTTTTAATACTCTAGCTAATGTAACTTACCGTGTTTTAGAAGCAGTCGCTTTCTTATTTTTTCGTCCACTGGTCCTAGTGAATTTGTAGAGCATAGCTTTGTGTTCGCTGCTTTCGTGTTATAAACGGCAAATAAAAAACTGCACTTCGTAAACCTACTAAAACACTATCTGGGATAATAATCTGCAATATAAACACGTAATATGAAATGCAGCATTAATGTTGGATGATAAACTGTGCTATCCGACATACAATCCCTATTCGTGCACAATGCGGCTCTGCTAAACATGACGTTATCCTAACCGTTGCCTCGAACAGCACTTTTTATTGTTCTTTTAGCTATCTACATTTAGCTAATGTAATTATAATAAACCAATTCTGAAAAGGAATCACAAAATTTACGGTAAACCATAATAAGTAAATTTGTAGAATCTATAGATACTTGGTACGAATTCGAAACATCTACATTTATAAAAGACGTAACCTTTTCAACGACGCTTCGCTATCAACCCCAGAAAGTTAGTACAACTTCGTAGCTATACTCAATAAATTTCTCTAAGATTTCCCTCAGAAAATGTGGGCAAACTATTTTTATAAAGTATATTATTTAATTTTGCAAATACAAGATAGTACATTCTAGGGCAAAACTAAAAGATAGCTTGCAGTCGAACACCAATCTGATACGATCATCTAATTATCGAAATGCGTCTGGTCAAGTTATGGACTACCAATTCAACGTCAAAATAAAGTATTCACAGTTTTAGTTCCTATTGTAAATACATGCATGCTTCAACACGTACTTATACACAGTAGACTGCTGTAACTCTGTGGAAAACCAAATGGCTTAATTTAAGTGTCAAATTGTATTTAACAGTGAAACATGGAAGAAATGCATGCAATGTAGCTTTTTAACACATTCAGAACGTAAACTGTAACTTTCTCAATATTCATCGCAGAACAATAATCTACAAAGCCTTTATAATAGAATACACAATGTGTTCCATTTAAAATAATGTTAAACTTAGTTTCTTCTCCCATTCCAATAAATAAATCCAATAAATCTTTCTTAACTAAAATTACAGCACTTCGTTGTCCATTACTACTGAAAATGAACTTTTTTTAGTTTGCCTCGTTACTGAATTACAGATTATCTTCTATTGGGATAGTTGTATGACGTTATCAGAAGCATATTATACTTTATAACTTTCGCATACATGTAATATGATTCCCACGAAATGAGAACGATACAAAGCTAATCAGTAACAAAATTCATACCTATAACCGTAATCTAATATTATCAGTCAATTATTTTACTACCTCCACCTAGCAAAGTATTAGATACATGTGTCTAATAAAAACTAACATCCGATCCTAACTTAATTTATCACCCGCTGTTCATCACTTGGCTAACGATTTCAAGTATTTCCAAAAAGTCAATTTAGTCCGGGGATGATAAATTCTTGAACATGTTCTTACAGCGAAAAATCCCCCAATCACATTTATTTAAAATACCATTTTCCGGTCACTTTCCCACTCACTTCTTCTTGTCCCTAGGAACTGTAATTTAAAAAAACCCCCAACTTCGTGTCGTCCGCGTTACGACTCTGCGTCCCTCAACATGTCCTCAAGCTTTTAAATGTACAATTTAAAGCTACTCACAGCAGCAGCTTTGGCATACTCGGGTACAAATATATTCCCTTTACCCGCCACCACTCTCGGCGAAACTGAATTCTTTTCTTTTAATTTCTTTTTCGCTACAGCAGCTTAGTTCATTAGTCCTTTTGCCTGCTTCCAACGTATTTGTTACTTATTTCATTGCTTATTTTGCTCGATTATTCCTTCGTTTTCCATTTAAGAAATTCCTCATGTGTCAGCTTATCTAATAAGAAGATCTTATGCCAGGGACGCCTTTTAAGTTTTTACAATAACAATGAAAGAAGAATTTTTTTGTATAAATCGTTTTATTGTTTCTCAAAACGTAAAAATAAGATTATTTATTGGTAAACAACACATAAGTATCGGCACCCTCCGCACCACACAAGTTTAATTTATTATATAGTAATATAATAATTAGTCCGGGACGGCCGTTTCGAGGACACGAATGGTCCTCATCATCAACCGGTGACCGAATCGGTCATAATCAAGCAAAGAAATCAATTCAGGGAAAAAACATTGACATTTATCGTGAA